>CANTUT010001351.1:5000-406436 GCA_947687605.1 Reutealis trisperma
AATTCAATGTAAGCAATAAGGTATTCCAAAGTAAGAAGGAATCAATGAAAAGGAAGTAATTTAGATTCAAAAGGATCATCAAAGAGCATTTCACAAGCAAATATCATATAAAGGTATAAGTTCATTTTAGCATAAACATATATATGCATATGCATATATTACTCACCAATGAAAGATGGAAGCCGAAGCTTTATCCCTTAATCCTCAACCTCCTTTTCTTGATCCTTAGAAGCTAAAGAAGCAAAATACATTGTTTTAATACTAAACATTATTGAGAATACTTAAACTAATAGCATAAAATGCATGATTTATGTTTATTTTTTTGTTTTGAGCATTTAATTTGTTTTCTTTAATTCTTTAGTTTAATTTAACTACATTTATATTTATTAGCAATTTAGGCATACATAACCTATTTATCACTTTAGGGATGATATATTATGGAATTTACATATTAGGTATTTTCTTGGCAGTTTTATAGCAAGCATTGGTTGGCATTTGTTCATGGATTTTCTTTGGGATATTTTATGAAACACTTGGTGGGCATGACTTTGGTTGCATTTTGGAAGAGTTTTGGGGCAAATTGGAACAAACCCAAATTACCCTACATAAATTCACATTGCCAACAATATATTCCACAACTCATTTGGAATTTAAAGGCCAAGTAAAGGGTTCATTTCAACATGAAAAATCATGAAAAAAGTCAAGCATAAACAAAGGTGATTTTGCCTCCTATGGTTCGGCCAAGCATGGTTTCTTCAAGGGAGTTTCTATAGTTCAAACTAAGGTTATTTTCATGTTATTTGATACTAAACTAACACATTTAAGCAATAAAATTGAGAAAAAATAGCCTTGAAGTGAGACTTTGAACATATGGGCAGAATTGATGATTTTAAGCAACCTATGTATTTTTCTTCAAATTCAAAGATTCCAATTGTTGGAATCCATTCCTCAAGCATCAGATTTAACTATTCTTAAGTCTTTTTAGGTGAATTCAAAGTTTTAACAACAATTTGATTTAAGGTGCATTTGAAGAGTTATGAAGTTTTCATGCCAAATACACTAATCTATCACATAATTCTTACACTAAATCATCTTTTCCACTCACTAACATTTATTTCTATAGATTAAAATCAAGAAAAGTGGACTAACCTTGCTTTTCTTAAAATGGCAGATTTCTTCCAATCTCCACTTCTTCAATTTCTTGCTTATTTCTTGCTTATTTCTTGCTTAATTCTTGGTGGTGGAAAGTAATTTGGATGATGAAAAAAGGTTATTTGCTATAGGTTTGCAATGATTTTTCTAAAGAAAATTGAAAGAAAAAAATGGAGAAGAGGGGCTAGAGAGGTTCGGCCAAGAGGAGAAGGAAGGAGAGAAAAATCTGATTTTTGTACAGAAAATTCTGGAGAAATCTGTTATATGGGCAGATTTTTAGCCAAATTACAATTTAGTCTTCCAATTTTTTAAGTTATGCAATTTAGTCCTTGCAAATTATAGTTTGGTCCTTCTCCATACATTTTTAAATAGTAATATAAACTTAATTAAGCTTTAATTAGTGTATTTATTCACTTTTAGATTATTATTCAAAAATTATAAATTTCACTAAACGAATTTCAGAAAATATGGTACTTTAAATACGTTTACAATTTTGTATATATATGGTTTCACTATGGTTTCATTTATGTTTCTCTTTGGTTTTACGTAGGTTTCTTATACTTTTCATATATTCAAATGCTATGCAAAAATTTTATACAAATCTTTAATATCAACTTCGAATTAAAATTCTAAAATTCACTACCCAACTAAAGCTAATTTCTAGGATGTTACACACACACACACACACACACATATATATATATATATACAAACATATATATACACGCGCGCGCACACACACACACACACACACACACACACATATATATATATATATATATTTGCTCTCATTAGTATAAAATTAAAGGTATATATGTATGTATATATATATATAGGGCAAACATTTTAATACTTGCTTTGATCCACTATCTATCTTTTTATCTTTAATAGTTGTGTTCCTTTTTTTTTTTTTTTTCCTTTCCATGAGAACCCAAATAATGAATATGCGCATTCTATTTTTTACAGAAGGGCAGAAATTTCTAGGGTTGATATATATAATATATGTATGTGTGTGTGTCTTTGTGTGTCTATGTGTATTGTGTGTATGTATTGTTTGTATGTGTATATTGTGTGTTTATTAATAGATACGTACACCTTGTTCTTAAGTGGTATCTTTGATTGGACTGTTCTTTTTCTTTTTGCTTTAACTCCTATTCTTATATTTGGATGGTTTCCTTTTAAGGTGATCCTTGGATCTAAGGCTATAAGCTGGTTTTCCAGCTTCTTTGTTCTTGCATTGTAAGTTGGAGATTTTGTTCTCTATATTTTATTGTTATTTATACATATTTGGTGGTGTTTGATGATTTAATTTTATCTTGAAGTTATGTGGTATGTGTGTCACTTTTTTGCTAAATGCATTTACTTATTTTTTTTAATATGTTTAGTTTTTTTATATATATGATCCTCATTGTTAATGAAGCATTTTCGATTTATTTGTTTATGTTATTTTAATTTTGTTTTTGTGCTCTTTTATTATCTTTTTTAATTTGTTTTTGGACTTTAAAAAACCAATGCTTGATTAAGATTAAGATCCCTTTAGAATCTATCCTCAAATGTGTTTTGCATCAACTTGGGTTGCCATATGCAACATTTGATAGGTAACAAAATGAGAATAACACCTATTGCTACACCTTATACTAACCACATCAAGAACCCTGTAAGGTTAAACACATTTTGTACATGATTGGTATAAGCCATGATTGCGCTGATGATACTAAAAACAATGCTGTTATTTATGCTTTTGATCACTTGAAAAAAATTTATGATATGGATACCTTGGATTATGATAATAAGAATATGTTATTATCCAAAATGAATAATGAGGTTTTGGACAATCACGACTATAGTGTTTTGAAGAATGCCTATGAAAAGCTTGCTATCCAGCATTTTACATTGACCAGAAGGTGTGAAAATTTAACTAAGGTTCTCAGGAACATTCGGTCATCTTTTGGGGTGGTTGATCACCTGCTTTAGCTTCACTTTGTTCTCTATTTTGGGTTGAGTACTTGTTCTTAGTGTTTTCTATTTCGGGTTAGAGATAAGAAGCATTAAGTTTTATAGCTATTCTTCAATGTATTTGAATTTAAATTGTTTTGTTGAAAATTGAAATATGTTATTATTGGGTATTTATTGGTTTTAATCTCAATTAACAAAGTTGTAACATCTATTTTGATTTAGGAATAATACTATTGAAATAGACCATTGAAATACGTTAGTATCAAAATATTTTATTCCAATGAGAAATTTGAAATAGCATTGACAACCTTGGTGCAAAATGTAAAAGGGAACACTTGATTCTATTGATATTTTGAATGATGCTTTGCCTATTAGTACAATATGCTTAAAATGCTTAATTAGTACAATATTTTAATTATCTTTTTAATTTGATGTATTAATTTTATATTACAAATTAAATTTATACTCGGCTTGCAGCAATACATTTTATAAAATTTAATAAGAAATACACAATAATTTAGTCAAAATGAAATCTGCATATAGTATTGTGTGGGTGATTTGTCTAGTTTGAATATATTACTTATGAGGTGGGCTGTACCCTCTTCACTCCCACGGCAATAAGTAGGGATTTCTCGTTCCATTGGATGAATTCTTAACGATGATAAAAATTTCTCATTCCATCGTGATTCCTAATTAGTGGTATTGAGCTCTTTAATTTGTGTTTCATTAGTTTTTTTCTTTTATATTTGTTAATTAGAATAGAAGTAAAAATTTTCTGATTTTGCTTTGCTTGAAAATAATAAGACAGCCCTATAATCAAAAGTCAAAATCATCACTTGGCAAGCAGCAAAGTACCTGTCAACAAAACCCTTACAATTAGGGTTTCTCGATTCCTCTCTGTTGTAGTTACTCTCTTCATCAAGCATCAATCCTTCTCCGCAAAAAGAATCTGAAGCAAGCAATCAAATTAAAAATGGAATCGAAAGGAAGTGACGCTGCTCGAATCCTCAACGAAATCGAAACCCTGAAGACTTCGAAGAGCAAAATAGACAATCTAATTGCAGCTCTCGAAGCTCAGCTTAGTCACTTGAATCTCGAAAATGACATCGTTTCTTCTAACGGTTCTTCTCCTTCAATTTCCACCGTTGCTTCTGATTTTGGCCATGGCTTATCGCCTGATATGATTTACCGTTACAGTCGCCATCTCCTATTGCCTTCTTTCGGAGTTCAAGGTTCTATTCTTCATATCATATATCATTATATTCATCTATAATGGACATTGCATAGATGGGTAATTCTTTTTATTTGCTGAATTGCAGCGCAGTCAAATCTATTGAAGTCTTCTATTTTAGTTGTTGGAGCTGGAGGATTGGGCTCGCCTGCTTTGTTATATCTAGCAGCGTGCGGTGTTGGTAAGACATGCTTTCCTCAGAGACATTTAGATTTACTGAAATGAGATATGCATAATCTGGATATAACATTGTTTCAAATTTTCACTTTAATATGGATTTTTTCATTTGAATGTTTTGGGTTTACCTTGCAGGTCGGCTGGGTATTGTTGACCATGATGTTGTTGAGTTAAATAATATGCACAGACAGGTATGAAATTGGAAGCATGGCCATTGAAATTCACTATTATTTGTTCTTTTAGTTGTTATATTTCCACGATAGTAATGTGTAGTAATTGGTGTTTATGGGCGAAGCATGTGTAATGTCCTTTATTGTGTTGTGCATGTTGCTCCTCTTTTGTATTTGTGCATTTGCAACAATAACAGTAGGAAGCCCACTATGAGTATGAATTTAAGTCTTATCTTTTGTGCAAGTATGTCTTCTGTTGTTAAACAATCATCTTATGCATTTTCTTTTTATGCTTCGTTCTTCTGAATTACATCATTTCGTTAGGGCTAGTTGCTAATTGCCTATAAGTTTCCTTTTAACCAACTTCTATTTTTTTTTTTTTTGGGTGCTTCAGGTTATACACACTGAGGCATTTATTGGTCAGCCAAAAGTGAAATCTGCTGCTGCTTCCTGTCGCTCGTATGTGCATATTCTAGATCATGTGTCTAATTTTATTAGAATACTTTATTTCCAGCTGAATTTCTTATATTTATTCCTAAACTAATTTGTGTATAAAGCCTATGGATAATAGCTTTTCAGTTGAAGGATTAGATATATGCTGTCAAAGATGAATTCACTTATTCTTGTCACTGATTTTGGATCTTAAAAAGTTTATGTTCCAGTCAATATGGTTTACTTCTATCTGATCTTTATAATTATGTTCCAGGATCAACTCGACCATTCAGATTGTGGAACACCAAGAAGCTTTACGCACACACAATGCCTTGGAAATTTTTAGCCAGTATCCTTGAAAATAATGAATCTAACTAATTTTTTTTCTCTCCATACTTCACAATTTTTTTTTTAATTTTTTTCTGTCCTTATAAGTGTCAACTTTTATGGACTCCATAACTACCAACTTTTATTAGGTATGACATAATAGTTGATGCAACAGATAATGCTCCAAGCCGTTACATGATCAGTGATTGCTGTGTGGTGTTGGGGAAGGTAAATCGGTAACTTGAAGTGCTTGTTTAAATGATTTTGCAAATACCTTCTGATTAAGTGTAAGGATAGTCTTGTTCCTCTTTTTAATGCTTATGATGATATATGATGACGCTCTACTTGTGCCTAAATGATGCCCCTTTTTATTTTGTACATAAAAAGAGTGAATTACATGCAATTTAATTGTTAGTTCTAAGTAAGTTTATATTTATTTTTCAAGTACTAATCACTTCCATTCATTTACATGCAGCCTCTTGTATCAGGTGCCGCATTGGGATTGGAAGGGCAGGTATGTTCTATTGCTGTCATGTGCTGTTTTCTAGTGTGGATGAGAAATCCACTTACCTATTTTTTGCATCTTAATATGCTGTGCATACGCTAGATCTGACTCAATCAAATCTATTGTCTAGCTCACAGTCTATAATTATAAAGGAGGTCCATGCTATCGATGCCTTTTTCCAACCCCGCCTCCTATATCAGCTTGCCAAAGATGTGCTGATAGTGGAGTTCTAGGAGTTGGTATGTCACTGACAAAGCCAGTTTCTGAATACTAATATAATGTCATATCTTTACACAAATCATAATTAAAAGTTTTGGAGAGTATTCTGAATTTGATTGCTGTAAATTTGACACACAGTACATTAGTTTTCTATATATGTTGAATGTGTTTTATGTCTTGTTTACCGATGCTTTTATATAGCTCTACTGATTGAACTGCTGAATGCTGCGTAGTTAAACATCTATAGCACTTGCCTTATTGATTAATTTATACTGCAGTTCCTGGTATCATTGGTTGTCTCCAAGCACTTGAGGCCATTAAAATTGCTAGTGCCATAGGTGAACCACTATCAGGACGGATGCTTCTGTTTGATGCATTGTTAGCACGAATTCGTATTGTACGTCTCTTCTTTCATATGTTTAAATTTTTTCTGGCATTGATTCTTTCACATGCTCTGTTAAGCAGTTGATTCACTTTATTATCCACTTCATCTGTATGGCATGAGTATCTGAATTATTTAAGACTGTTGAATATTGCTTAGGTCAAGATCAGAGGCAGGTCATCACAATGTGAAGCTTGTGGAGAAAAAACAGCATTCACCGGAAAGAAATTTAGAGATTTTGATTATGAGAAGTTCACTCAGTCTCCTTTATCAACGGTATCATTGGTTTCTTCACTCATCTTCTGTCCCCAAATGTAAACTGTAGTTTGATTGTATTCAATTGAAACTAATTCATTTTTACTCCCAAAAGGACATTATGCCAATTTTTGTATGTTCAGATTGTCATGTGAAATCATTCTGCATTTTGTTTTGTCCTATTGCATCTGTACATATAATGCTGACTATTTACATTAACTTTATTTTTGACGATGATAACATAGGCTGATTTGCCAACGTTTTTTTCTCTCATTTGCAGGCTCCACTGAAGTTGAACTTGCTTGCAGCGGAATCCAGAATAAACAGTAGAGAGTACAATGAGAAAGTGGTTAAAGGGGAAGCACATGTGTTGGTAGATGTGCGCCCTTCCCACCACTTCAAGATTGTCTCTCTTCCTAATGCCTTGAATATCCCACTATCAAGTTTAGAGGCTAGATTGCCTGAAATCTCTTCAGCTTTGAAGGAAGAGGGAGAACGCAGGGGTATTGAATCAGAATCAAGTGTGAGCCTGTATGTAGTATGTAGAAGAGGGAATGATTCACAGAGGGCTGTGGAATTGTTACACAAGGAAGGCTTTAATTCAGCCAGAGACATCATTGGGGGATTGGAGGGCTGGGCCCATGATGTAGATCCAAATTTTCCTACCTATTAGAAGCTGAACAGAACCAGTACTTCTGTAAAACTACTTTCCAGACTATTTGTGTTAGTTTTACAACAAGTAAAATACAAAAATAGTTTACTTTGGTGCCAGTTTTGTACTAATTATAATATAAAAAGAGGAAGATTTGTTGAGGCATTCATCTCCATCATTAAATTGCATTAGTATAGAGATGACAACATTCTCGTGTATGGTCTCAGTTGGCGTTTGCTGCCTGAAAACAGACATGTCTCTTGAGTGTCATATGACCTCTGAAGCATAGCACTTTAGTTTTAGTTGCGTGGATGCTTCCTATGATGTGTGAACGTTATCGTGCCTCGTAGCATAGGAAAAAAAATGAAAATTATTTTGCTTTAAGTTTATTTAATTGGTGTAAGTCCTGTTTAGTCTTGGCCCAGTATTTGACTATATATTAAAATCAAGTGTAATAAGTTAACAATTTGGGTTTCATGAAACCAGTATGGGGCTAACTACTAAAATTTTTTAGCCTAAATATTAATCTAAGTATTTTATATTCATTTCATCAATAAATATTTTTTTCACTTCTTGCTTGTTGTATGATATTTTTTAGTGTTGTTACAAGGGCCTTTGTTTTTTTTTTTTTTTTTCAAGTGTAGGAATTATTATGAATTTAATTTAATATAAGATTATTGCGAAAACGACCGCCTCTCTTTAGGAACGATGAGTCGTTCATTTTTAACACCTTCACGAAAAAAAAAAAAAAAACAAAAAAAAACAAAAACGACAGGTAAAATCATTATTCACAACAGGCGCGTGAAGTAATAATAAATGAGCGGCAAATCTCTTCTTCGTGGTTGAGCAAAAAATGCCAGTTTCGCATTGGCATTAAGCTCTCACGTTAAACTCTTTAACGCTCAAATAATCCATCACCAAATTTCTGTGTTTTTGTTCGTTCTATGGTTGACAAGAGAAGATGTGGAGCAATTGCTATGACCGTTCTCCTAATCTTCGCCTTCGAGCCGTGGAGTTCCTTATTGATTCTGCTCATGTCAGTATTCATTTTTTTTTTTTTTAATTTTTTATTCCCTCTGCAATTTATGTAGCATTTCACTTGTAAATTACAGCATCTCCAAGTTACTCCAATCGTCAAATACACTGCACTGGCTCTCTTCGTTGATCGATTCGGCCCCTCTCTTTCAAGGTAAATCTGATTTTTTGTAATTTTCACTTGATTTGTTTAAGGATTTAGTTAGTTTTATCCATATTTTATATGCTATACCGTCCCTGTGTAAAGGTTTATGGTGCAAAAGCAAAACAACATTGGAAACTGGCTTTTGCAACCCTTGACAGAGAGCAATTTGCAGTTGTTTGTACTTGTTTCTATATGGATTTCCAGCAAAGTAAGCTATGACTTTGCCTTTAATAGTTTTCTTCTTTCAGTCTTGCACAATTATAAATTGATAAATGATAACCATATCAATGTTCTTTAGATACATGATTCTCATCCATTTTCTGTCAAAAGTTTGAAGACCTTTGGCGACAAGAGCATTCAAGAACAACATTTTACGGCCAGAGACTTCTCCCAAGCAGTAAGCTAGTTAATCTTCTATTTTAATTGTCATTTACTTGAGTGAGTGAGTGGTTAACGAGGCCATTGTACAGGAGGTGGTATTTTTGCAGGTAAATTTCATATAATTATTAGGGTTTCTTGCTCAATTTTAACCTCAATTCAGATGGTTAAGATATTGGACTCTTAAGGTATTGAATTATGAGATTGGTGCTGGAAATATTGCTTTCATTTTCCTTGAAGACCTCATAGACCAGTTGAGGTAATAAAAATAATTTCACTAAGAAGTATGATTTGAATTAATGTTTGTTCTAATGGATTGACTACTTTTAGCCTAAATGCATGGTTTTCTGTATCTTTTGAGCCCAGGAAAGTGGCAAAAGTTGGGGAACTTGTCGACATCAAGGCATGCATGGATATCATGGATCTTCTCTATGAAAAGGAGGACACATCAATTCTTTATAGTTCTCCTCATTCTCTTGCTGCATCTATCTTGGCATGTTTTCCTATCCCCTTTTAAATTTTTACTTTCTGGTGGAGCAAATTTACATATACCTTCTTCTTCTACCTTTAGCAAGATGTAATAGATTTCAATCTCTGCCAGGTTGCCTCATATGTTATTACTGTACCTAAACAGATATGGAAATTTCCTGTTCTTCCTTGGGGTAAGATTCATTTTAAACTGCACCATTTTTTTCTTCCCATTAATATATTTTCCCTGCTTTTTGAAAATTGAACAAACAAAGACAGTGAACTCATTATGGCACGACTGATACTTGGTCCTGCTTTCAGATTTCTACAGCCCGCTAAAAATGATACGAGGAAAAATTAGCATACACATTCCATTTTCTCTAACTGTTTAATCAAATATTTTAGGCTTACTGGTCAGCTTTCCCTACTAGGAAGTCGTGCAGGCTCAATTTCAGAAAATTTCTTTTTCACTTGTGTATTTGTTTAGACACTGATTATAGATGTCAATGCAGATATCAGTTTGGTGCTTGACCACAAGTATATTTTAAATATTTGCTCTTGAGAATATCTCAGGTCTGAAATCTCCTTCCCATCATTATGTTTGATCTTGGAAAAATGTTAAATTCAGTTCATCCTTTAGTTCTCCCGAGCTTTCTTATTGTCCATCACCTCTGGTTTTGACTCATATAATGTTGTAATTAACAGATTGTTCCTGCATATAGGACATTAGGTATTTTGTCACTAATTCTGAGTGAATTTGAGCCTGAAGTTTTTTCTCACCTGTTGTTTCATATGATATCTTTATCAATGATATTTGTCTTTGAATGAAAAAATGGCACTTCCTTGGTCTTAATGCACTTAAAGATCATAATAGGTTTTGGATCGCTATGTATCTTTCTCGAAACTTCAGTTATCAACTTGAATTCAAAATCCTTCTCAATTTTTATCGTACTTCATGATCATGCATACTGTGTTTGGCACTTTGAAGGTGGAAAGAGTTGGCAAGAGCCTACCAAATAATTTTTATCAAAGAAATGAATATACTCCTTATTAAGGTATTTCTATTTATAGCTATTGCGGAGGCATTACCATTAATCAGTGTGATTTATTGTGCTTTCTACTATAAATGTTAATTTAATTTAATATTCTTATTCTTTTAGCTTAGCATTAGCTTTGGTACGATGATAGACCTTACTGAATATTTAGATCTAATAAGACACCCTGATTACTGGCACCCACAGCAGTTGTTGCACATGGTTGAGATCCTCAATCTAAACAATGTATCCAGGTTAACAGGGAAATGCCTCAACTACACATTCCAGGATTTAATGGTGGTAGTAGTCAAATTGTTGCAACTGTGAAAGTCCCTGAATGAAATGTCTGATGCAAGGATATATTTTAGTATGGAATCATTCATTGCAGGATGATAAAGCATTGCCAATGGATCAAAATCAGAACATATGAAATATTGCTGGCTGGGGATTTAGGAGATTCAGAATGCAATTAGCAACTGATAATTAATTTAGCACTAGCCAATTTGCTGATTTGAAATGTGCTGGTCTTTCAAACAATTTTGAAGTCCTACTGACATTCCTCAGCATGAATGTTGTAGAAGCTTGAAAACAACAAACTGGGGCTTATAAGAAGCCTTAATCTCAAGTTAGTCTGTTTTCGCCATTCTACCAGGTTTAGAGCTATAGTTTGCCTGTAGGATTCTCCGTTACAGAAACAAAATTTAGGCCTCATCACTATTTACGAATTAGGTGGTGTAATAACCGTAAGCCTAAGCAGTCTCCCAATTCATAACTTTTCTAGGCATCCGTTTGTTTGAAGACACTTTTCTATTGTTGTGGTGCTAAATCTTGAAGGAGAATATCATGGCTTATCTACTATCTTGTGTTTTTTGATATGGTAAATGATATACTCGTGCACAGCAATTGGCCAATCCCACTCTTGGACTGTGGCAGTGTTAGTAAATGCAACCACATTGTGATGCCGACTTTCATTGTCATGATATTTGCAACAAAATTTTCAATCTCTTACGAAAATATGGTACATACATATTGGTCCTTGCTCTTTTTCTTTTTCCTCTTATTCTAAGTCTAAATTCTGGTGTATTTTAATTAATAGGTTCCCAGAAACAGTCTTCAAAGAACTAGGTTCCCAAATGAAGTACGGTAGCTTGATTTGAAGATGCTATGGCACTAGGTATTTTGCAACTTTTTCTTTTCCAAGTTGAAATTTTTTGGGCTTGAAATTTTTTGTTCCGCATTGAGCCCGCTTGTTAGTGAGGCCCAGTTTTGTTGTTGGGCCATGATACCCATTGAAGTTGAAGCTAAAGGGGTCTTGAAATCATTCTTTTTTTTCCCGTCACCGAAGCACTTGTTGACCTGGTGGGCTCCAAGGTACGAGTGGAGCTTATCCCATGTGAGATGGGTGTACATACACCCTCAGTCGAGAGAAGAAATTTCTAGTTGACCTTCTTTTACTCTTATTTTCCCAAATCTTGCTTGACAAGTGTGAACTGTAAAACCGAGTTCCAATTTATTGCCCTGGCAAACTGAGTACTTACACTTCTTTAGTACAATCATCTTTGACACAGCTAGCCAACAAAGATTGACTACTTACTACCAGCCATATCAGACCATCAATCTGATGGTCCACCATTGAACTGTGGTCCATGGTACAGTTTGTACATGATCATATAAAATCACTGCTGACACATTATGTCACAAATGTAGAAGCTGATTCTCACTGTATACTTAGCTTGTGTTTTTCCTTTTGTTTCTTCAGTCTTTAGTTTGGATTAATTCCTCCCTTGTTGCAGTACAGGCTGTATCCACAGTATCTCCAATTTATGGGTCCCAATCCTGGTTTCATTTCTTCAAATTGACCTCTCTCCTTTTGAGTTGTGAGTCGTATTAGTATAGATATTTGAATAGATCCGAATCTTATGTACCTTGAAGCCTATAACTGAATTTTTAGACGCTTGCCATATGTAATTTTTTTCTTACATGCATAGACCATATTTACTCTTCTATGAGAAAAGAACACTCAACGGACACATGCGCAGCAAACCTTTTTTGTATGAGACGAGACAGAGCCCCAATCCAATTAATGCAACTGTGATCAGAACCCCAGTTATATCTATTTTGTAGAGGTCTTTGTCATATTTGAAATTAAAGAATTAAAACTTATCTTATTGAGATTTTAGATCATTACATTTTGGATGCTTCTATTTGATATTGGATCACCAATCAGTCGCATTTTAAGGAGATAATGTACATATGAAGAATCCAAGTTCATATAAAGATGGGTCCTTGTTTGGCAAACATATTTAGTATGTACATTTTTTTGTGTGCATGAGTATTCGAGCCATCGAGTCAGCATACTTTACATGTTGTTATTTTGTGTAATTTATTATTTTCACCTATACAACTGTTGCAACTATATATATATATATAGTCCACTAACATGAAATGTTATATTTCTTATTTTTAATGATTTTCAAATGATGGGTTATGTGTTGCTTAATATAAACCCATACGCCATAGGTTGCCGATGTAATAATAGAGAACTAATTTTCGGGAATTTTAGACCAAGCTTCTTAAGTGACTAGGACCATCCATTAGACCGTATGATTTTGTTTTGGACTAGCGATCTCCTTCCTCACTGGATGTCCCTTTGATTTAATAGGTAGGTAGGGTTTTTGGCTGCTTCTGTTTAGGTGTCCCTTCACCAGTAGCAGTAGTTAATATGAAACAAGAGCAGCCTTGTGTAAAATTGGCCAGCCTGTATAGAATTTTCATGGAAAAAAGAAATCAAAGAATAAAGATTTAACAAGTGAGTGTATATCATGAGTTATGGAGTTGTATGATTAAGGTGGGTGATGATGGTAGGAGGGGATTCCTTCAACAGGCTGTCTATGACTCTTCTGTATGGTATACTGGTTTTTCTCCAGTGTGAACAAACATAATATTTGATATTTGATGATAGCAGGATGATCATAAATCATAATAGAAGGGCCTCCACTTGGACCTACTGGCACCCATTTTTAGTTATCTTACTTTCAAGAAAGATTGATGCTGTTGCTTTGCTACCTACTCTACCTAGTTGTTGGGTCCTTCCTGTATTTCTACTTTTAAATAATTGTTATAATTGTTTTGTATTTTTCCGGTACTCAGTTGTTTGCTCGTTTACTTTTAATATGTTGATTGTCCTTTTTGGCTTCTCTCTCTAGGTTAACATTACACACAAGTATAATATATCTCATTATCTTGTATATATGGGTGTGAACATTACACAACAATTAAATAAAGGTTGTTGATTTTCTCAATCATAGGTATAATGCTTAGACTAATATTTTACTTCTAGAAGAATTATTATTAAATAGTGCATAGTTGTAAAGCTTGTCTTATTTGAAGCTTCCTTTGGCTAAACCTAATCTTATTCAAACCTACTATTATTTAAAGTTTGGCAGAACTAGAATATAGTCACAAGCCTAATCAATCTGTGTCTGTTATCTTGCTAAATCTTTATTAAAAATTTTCTACTAGTTCATGATCACTTATGGAACAGTCAAGTGTCTACTAGATTGAGTTTAATGTTTAATGTCTTTAACTACATTGGGTGGGCTCCACTATGAATATTCTGAACAAATTTTTTCCAAATCCATCTCTCAAACATAGAAAATGGATTGTATGTTAACCCTCACCTCACGTGTAGAAACTTGTGTAATCTGTCAGTATTTCATAAAATATTTTGGCATGTGACATGAGGCATTAATGAAGAGAATTTTTTTTGGTGGATGCAGTAAAGTTTGTGACCTCATTCAAAGAAGAGGATATTTTGCAAATTGTCAAAGACATTCTTAAGCATGTTTTTGAGTCTCGATAACTGAATAGCCCAATCCAAAGTCTTGGACGAGAAGAGTTTCATTTGAGGTGTGTATATCCAACTCCATTAAAATTGCCTCAGAACTCACAGTATTTTCTTTTCTTTGAGTATTTGTTAACGTGGACACAAGTTTGGTGGTTAGATCCAATACTTGTAGTTAGACTTGAATTTGAAGCAAACCCATGTAAATAGATTCTGGATCCAGATTTATAGCAATAAGTCTGAATGTACATAATGAATCCAACTCTTACGTAAACCGCCTAAATATATTACAGTTTTTTATTACTATGGCAATTATAATGTTACTCCTGTAAGTACTCTATAATTAAGCTAGTAAATTCATTGTATATTATTTATCATTCACATCAATAAGAACCTCTTTTGCTTCAGATTTGTGTGTTCAAAGATTGATGATTCAGTCTATATATTTAGCCTATATAGTCAATGTTGACGGTGCCAATCCTTAGTCGATTGTTGATGGGCACCGTTTATATATTAGTAAGTTAGGTTAAATTGATTGTACAAATTCCAAGATTCAATATTGGCATATCTGAAATAAAGAATCTCTAATTAAAACAATCTAAAAGTATTAATTATAATTAATTTACTTGGATTAATTTTAGGATTAACAAGTATGAATTTCTAATCTTTTGCATTATAAAATAGATGCTCGACGGATAAGGTTATTAATTCAATAGCCCAATTTATAGTTGAATTAAACTTTGCAGAGAAAATTAAAACTTCCTGATTTGCAACTGAATGAGGTTTATAGTTGTGTGGAAAAGATGATGTGACCTGAATTGTTTAATCAAGAATTTATTTTCCAGCACATCTGATATCTGATATATATGTGGCCAATGGATGTCTACCACACGGTGGCCAACTAATTTCAAATGGGAATGAAACTTAATAACCTTTTTTGTGAGCTATTATAGTGGGTTCCATTGGGAATTAGATTTCAATATTAGAGCTTAGAAAAATTACCCTTAATAACGGGTGGTTTAATCTCTGATTATTCTATATGATTTTAGAGGGCCAGACTCATAATTTATGGACGCCAATGTAACAAGCAAGAACAGTCACCTTATGCCAAGCCATATGCAAGTTATAAGTCTTTTCAATTTGACATGATCTTGTTCAAAATTCAAATGTGCCATTTGTTGAATTTCAGCGTTATTATTAAATTAGATCTTTCTACTAGCAGCTAGATTTTAAGTGAACAAAGCTTACAGTTAGTCCAGCTATACAATAAATAAGACCTATTTTATTTTTTTCTAAGAAATAAATAACTCATTATTGTGAAGCAATAATGATTTTCATAGGATGAGGTAGTACTAGTGGATGGCTTGGAAACAGCCTCTAGTGGCTAGTGGGGTTCATGATTTTCTCAGGATTAATCTTGTCTCTCTTTAAAGAGAGAGTTAGAATTCGAAATCTCACTTGATAGGAGATTTACATTTACCCTTAAATTAAATTAAGCCTGTAAATGCTTTCAATATGTATATAGACATTTATAAGATTAAATTCTCAAGTACAAGTTTCTCTACCGACATGTTTCTTTTTTCTAAGGTCCACCACACGGGGAACTTTATTGTTTCTCTAAATCAGGTGTATATATATATATATATATATATATGGATATATCCTACTTTTTATTGTCAAGAAAGCACAAGTCACAACTGCCAACTATCAAACGCTATATTTTTAGATGACATTAGAATTAGAAATCTTTTTAACTCAAAATAATAATAATAGTAGTAGTAATAAAACAGCAGAAATTCTTAAGTTGATTAAGTTTACTACTTGATTCATAAACTAATTCAATAAAAATAAGATAAAATTAATTAATGATATCATATCATATAAGAGAAAATGATTTTTTTAATTATTAATGAATAGCAAATTTTTTTTAAGGAATGTAATTATTTTTGACTTTTATCTATCTAATGTGACATTATTAATTAATATATTTTATTTTTATTAGCTTAGTTTAAAGGTGATGAATAGATTCAGTCTATTTAAAATTTCTTTTAAAAAAAATATTATGTATATCAATGAATTTTTAATTCAGTTGTATTAGAGTTATATTTAAAATTATGAAATCTTGAATTTAAATCCTAATCATAACCAAATTTATTTATATATAGATTTCTATTCCTAAGCAGGCAATACATGTACAATTAAATTCATGATTCAAGATGAGAAGAATTTTGAACTTCAAAATATTGATTTCTAAGAACATTCCCTACATTAATTTAATAGGAATGTATTAACTTGTTAGCTAGCTGTTTTTTAAAACATCTATCTATATACATGGAATGAGATGTGCGACAAATAATTTTTTTTTTTTTGGTGGGTTTATTAAAAGAAAAATCCATATGTCAAATCTCATGTCAATCCGTAATTATTTATGTCCACTAATTGAGTTTACTTCAATTAATAATTACTTGTTTAAGTAGGTTGATAATTACTAACTAACAAGATAATTAGGTTGATAAATAGAATTGTTCAATTAATAATTACTTGTTTAATTAGGTTGGTAATTACTAATAAGATAAATAATTAATTCACTACAACTAAAAAAAATTCTATTTATCACAATTAAGTGGTTAAAATGTGATGCTTTGCTTGTCTTGTAAATTCACTGATCATCATACTTAAGGCAAGTTAATTAAGATTTAAACAAAACCTGCCAAAGGATTTTTTTTTTTTTAAAGGCCAAAAATCATTTTATTGTGTCAACTAATAATAAGAACAGTTTTTAATTAAGAAAAAAAAAACCCCACCTGGTGAGAAAATTGTACTAGTTTTCTCCTCCACCAAACGACCAATGCCATGCCTTTCTTTCTTTAAGATGGCAAAGGTTGGTAAGCTGTTGAGGACAACATGTACCTATGCTTTAGATAAGCTCTTGTCAAGCATTATCCTTTTCAGCCAATGAGATTTTAGTTTTTTTTTTTTTTTTCATATTAGATTGATTTCATTTATGATATTTAATTTAATTGTTAGTCTATTATGTGACAGTCATTTTTAATCTGTATTATATATAATATTTCTTGAAAAAAAAAAGCATTATTTTTCACATCTATATCAGTTTAATTTTTCAAATATTATATAATCAAAAGAATTTATTTTATCTCATAGGATTCCAAAGTCTTGAATTAGAATCCTAGATGAAATAGGTTGAGTTTATGAAAAAAAAATGATAAAATTATTTTATTGCGTAATTTTTTTTTTAAGAAGATTGTGTAATTCATTTAAATTTCGATATACTGAAAAAAATATTTATTTTATAAAAGAGTTGCACAATAAAATAATATGTACAATTTTAACGTTGATATTTAAAAATAAAGATATTTAATTCCAATCATTATCTCTAAACAAATAAGAGAAAATGTTCATTGTTTTTCCCATTCAGTTAATTCATTTATGGAATTAATTTGTTTAATTTAATCATAAATATAATATGTACTTAAAAAAAAAAGCAATTAGCCTTAAAAATCAAACCTTAATAATTATATGGAAAAGTAATAAACTATTGGCAACTAGGATAGTAGAACAAGGGTCAAGCAAGATGCATAATAGAAAACATGTCTCTAGGAAATTATTTATAATAGCATTTATTAATATAACTCCTTTGTACATTTATCTATATTAAGGGAATTATATTCAATATTACTGTGGATGAAATGCTGGTTTCTACTTTTCATGACTTGGAAAACAAATTTGCTCCTTTGGTTCAGTTGAAAAAGACTATTGCCTAACATGACACTACTTAATTATTTATTGTTATTATTTGAAAGAATAATATAACGTCTAATTGTAAAAATGAAATAATTTTTATATAACAAAAATCAATTTTATAACAATTTTAATAACAAAAATAAGAATATAAGTAGAAATAAAAAATTTATCTATAAAGGAAATATATTTGGTTCAACGAATAATAAAAACATTTTAAAAAATATAAGAAAAAAGAGTATATCTCCATGTAACAATAAAAGTAGTTGTTAATTAAAAATATAATAACATAATTCATAAATCATTTTAAAAAATATACTTTTTTTAATTAAAAATATAATAATATAATATAAATCAATTTTTTTTTAACTTTTATTACTTGAACGTCTATTTTTTTTTAATTTTATAAATTATAAAATAAATTCATAAATTTTAGGATAAGTCTCATTATTTTATAAAAATAAATTTTTATTTGCTTTATTTAAAAAAAGAAATAATTGCAAGTGAAAAAATTTAAAATTTATTTATAAAATAAAATGTTAAAATTAATACTTTATTTAAAAATTAAAAAGTAAAACTTTTATAAATTGGTGAGATTGAAATAAAGATTTGGAAGAATAAAAATAGCCTCTTGGAGTGAATACCCCCAAAGATATTACTATTATTACTATGATTACTTTAAGGGACTTATTACTATTATTAGTATAATAATTTTTTAGGGACTTATTACTATTATTATTATTATTATTATTATTTTAAAAATATTGGCAGTTATCATAAAGAAAAAAGTTTAAAAATTATCTTGTGATTTAACTATTTTGCGCTTATATGGCACATAGTCAATATTAAAGTATTGCTGATATAATACTTGTAAGCTCCACTTTTTTATCATTATGGCTATCTAAAAAAATTAAAAAAAAAAAAAAGTGGGATATACTAGCACTACATCAGTGTTGATCATGCCACATTAACATTAACTAATAGTGTTAAACATATTAACTCTAAAATATTAACAAATCAAATCACAAATACACATATTCATAAGTGTAAAAAAATCAAATTAATTGTAGTTTCTCCTATTATAAAAGAAAGGAGATTGCCCTTCACCTCACTGACAAAAGAGGCTTTATGCTTATTCTCCTTAATTATGATCACACTTAATGAGGGATGAAAATGGCTCTTAGGTAATAATTAGACCCCCTTTAATCAAGGCCCATTAAGTAGTTCCCAAAGGCCATAAAAAGAAGAACGAAACCCACTGGCCGAATCTTCAAGTATTCCAAGTCCAAAGACTTTCTGACAAACTGGTATTCCTTTATTGTCAAATGGCTTGCTGAACAAGTAATGGCCGAAACTTACCAAGGACGTGTCAAATTACCTGGCAGGAGGATAAGTCATTAAGTAATCCGCACCTTGTCCTGACATTTCCCTCGCTACACACCTCCTAGGACAGGACAAAAGACGTGTGCCTGCCATCAATGCACCAACTCTCACCAACTGGTATGGTTGAATGACAGAGGACATCCCTTCTCAAGAAGAGGTGTCAGACTTACCTTACCAGGAACCATACAAAAGAGAAGGAAAAGCTTAAGCTCAAGTAGTTGGAACTCTACACTCTCTCACCTCCTTTCTCTTACTAAAAGAATACTCTGAATTTGGCACTGACTTGATCGTCGGAGGGTCTTGGCCAGGCAAAAGGCCTAGTCCCTCTGTGATCCTTTTTCTATTCTTCGCAGGCCTCTTACGCCAAGCCCAGTAGAGAAGATCCAGCCCATCTCCTTTCATCTTGATCCCGTCCGATCAAATTGGCGCCGTCTGTGGGGAACTCGAGAACGTGGACTAATCTTCTCTCGACGCTACATTTCACTTTTATCTGTAAAAGGAAATTTGCCATTATGATAAATCTCGACGATCCTGAATCTTCGACCCCTTAAAATCCCAGACACACTCTTCCCCCACCTGCTGATCCATCCATGACAACTCCTATCGATCTAAATACATCTCTTCAACTCCTTATTTTCTAACAAAACACAGCTGGACCAAGTCAGACCCTTCTAAACCCTCCAAACCCAAACCTAAACCTAGCTCCTGCTTTGCAGTTCATTAATACTATAGCCGCATTTGTGAGAGGTTCTCAGCAACAAACTCCTCCGGCACAAACACTTGTCACTGTCCCGGAAACTACCCTGAGGAGGAATGTGCTCGAACCCTGAATTACGAAAGGCAATCCTAAGGACCCATAAAGGTCGATGAAGAGCAATTGTAAACCTGGGAGGAAACGCAGATGCGGGGATGGAAGAGCGGTGTGGAGACGAGAAGAGATCGACCGAAGAAGAGGGGAGTACAAAAGCCTCGCTCCCAGACAGTGAACGTAAGCGTTTGCATGGAAAGAGTTTTCATGTAAGCGATGTGGAGTGGAGCGAAGGATGGAACAGAGGAAGATACAAATAGAAAGAACCAAAATATGGGAAAAGAGAAAATTCAGAGAAGTACTCGAAGGGAAGAGAATAGAATAGGGGAATATTCTGTTGCTAGTCACCCCTCGCAGACCCAAAGTAGAAGGTCATCCGGTATTAGCAATAGTTGTCGGAAGAAGGAAGAGGTGAGAGACGCTGTAAATAAGTTTATAGAGAAAATGAATCAAGGTTCCAATGGGAAGGCCATGGATACAACCTTAAAACTCACCCTGAAGTCTCCTTTTACCAGATCCATCAGAAATTACGTTATGCCTAGTAAGTTCAAAACGCCAGTATTGAAAAAGTACAATGGGGAGACTGATCCTAGATCCACATTATGGACTACAAACATGCGGTTGAACTCCAAATGGTAGATGATGAAGCTCTATGTAGAGCATTCAAAGGATCTTTAGAGGGAGCTGCAACAAGATGGTTTGATGGCTTGGAAGAAGGAAGTATTAACTCTTTCATGGAGCTGGCCAGATCCTTCATGCACCGATTCGCTTCTAGTATTCTGGTGGAGTGAAAGACTCAGTATTTGGAGACGGTGGTGCAGAAAGAAAATGAATCCCTAAGGGATTGTATGGCTCACTTCAACCGAGAAGCCTTGAAAGTCATGCACTTAGATCAAGCTCGAGCGGTGGAAGCTTTGCAGAACAGGACCTCCCATACAGATTTCCTCAAAGCCCTTTGTCGCCATGCTTCCCGCACCCTGGAGGACACAATGGCACTAGCCCAGAAATATGCACGACTGGATGATGCTTTGGCCTTTAACTAGATGGTGAAGCGGAGAGGAATGGAGATCATTCCTAAAAAGGAGCCAAAGGCAAAGCGAGAAAAGAAGGTAGAAGAAAAACAGTAAGAAAAGTCATTCGGCGGACGGAGGAGGGGGAGAGGAAGAAATAATCAATCACGATCCAGCTTCAATCCCAGCAAATTCACTCCTCTCAATACTAGCCCAGCTGAAATCTTCGCAACCTTCAAGGATCAAAATATATGGGCTCGCCCCAAACCCATGGCTGCTCCCCCCGAAAAGAGAGATCAAAACAAATATTGCCTCTTTCATAACACCCACGGTCATAACACCAATGATTGCAGGCAGTTGATGGAGGAAATTGAAAGGTTGATCAAACAAGACTACTTGGGAAAATTCGTAAAGAGAGAAGAGTCAGGCAGAGCTAGCCCCAGCGAAGATAGAGGAAGATACCCAGAGAGAGCTAATGATGGTTCAGCAAGAACTATCCACTGCATCACTGGAGGACCAGACGAAACCCAAGAAAGCAAAAATAGTAATAAGGCCTTAGCCAAACAAAGAGAAAGGCTTGAGTACATTTACTATGAAGGGGTGAGAAGCTGATCGGAGAGACCAGATGGAAGTGTCCTTCGCACCCCCCACGCTGACCCATTGGTGATCCAAGCGATCATTGCTAATTACATAGTCAAAAGAATCCTGGTAGATGAAGGAAGTTCAGTCAACCTGCTAACGAAGGAAGTGTATTCGAAGATGGGTCTCAAGGAGGAAGATTTGGAAGAGGTGAGACACCCAGTTCGCACCTTGGACAGAACGGATGCCCTATTAATTGGAGTGGCAAAACTGCCCTTCACAATCAGTACAGCTCTTTAAAGTGTGACCACTATGGCCACTTTTGTTATCTTCAGGATGTATCTGGCGTACAATGTCCTGCTGAATAGACCGTTGCTATATGACCTAGATGCTTCAATGAATATCAGACATTTGAGGATGATGATTCCAAAGCCCAACGGAGGAGTATTCCATGTCTATGGCATTTAAGATGGACAAAGGTAAAGAAACAAAAAGATAAAGAAGTGCGAACTCACTGCTGAGGAGATAGCTGCAGTCGAAGTCGCTGTTCCTAAGAAAAGAACTAAACCTATTGACAGGCTGGAAAGGGTGATGGTCAAAGAAGAACCTGAAGAGTTCCTGATGGTCAATTCTTCTTTGGAAAATGAGCAGAAGTCGTTCGCGCACCAGTTCCTGAAGGAACATATTCATAATTTTGCCTGGTCTTTGGCAGAGATGGGAGGGGTGAGACCCGAAGTAATAATGCATCAATTAAATATAGATCCTGCCTACAGACCAATCAAGCAGAAGAAAAGATGCTTCAGTCTAGAGCGGCAAACGATCATTGACCAGGAAGTAGACAAGCTCTTGAAGGCAAAGTTCATCAAGGAAGTGCAGTATCCGGAGTGGTTGGCGAATGTGGTGCTAGTCAAGAAGGCGAATAGGACCTTTCGGATGTGCATAGACTTCACATATGTGAATAAAGCCTATCCAAAAGACTCTTTTCCATTGCCCATGATCAATAAATTAATAGATTTGACAACAGGGTATGGATTTTTGTCATCCTTAGATGCGAAGCAGGGGTACCACCAGATCAAAATGCACCCAGACGATGAAGAGAAAACCTCATTTATAACAGAGAAAGGCATTTACTGTTATGTATCAATGCCCTTTGGTTTGAAAAATGCCGGAGCCACGTATCAGCGCTTAGTCAACAGAATGTTCAAGGATCAACTAGGCAGAAATCTAGAAGCATATGTGGACGATATGATCGTGAAAAGTAAAAGCTTCGAGGACCATATTCGAGACCTAGCCGAAGTGCTGGCAGTAATGGAAGAGTATGGGATGAAGCTCAACCCAGAAAAATATGCATTTTTCATTCAGGGAGGCAAGTTCCTGGGATGTATGGTAGGTGAGAAGGGAATTGAGCCCAATCCTGACAAAGTGAAAGCCATCTTAGATATAAAACCCCCAAAGAATGTAAAGGAGATCTAGAGGTTGACAGGGCGAATCACTGCATTGAATAGATTCATGTCCAAATCCGCTGAGAAGTACCTTCCTTTCTTCAAAAAGCTGAGAAAGTCGGAAATGTTTAATTGGACGGAGGAGTGCCAAGCAGCGTTTGAAGCATTAAAAGCCTTTTTGAGTTCGAAACAAATCTTGAGCAGGCCTTTATCGGGTAGAGAAGTATTAATTTACTTGTCCGCTTCTGACTAAGCAATCAGTTCGGCGCTAATTAGAGAAGAAGGAATGGTCCATAAGCCAATCTATTACTTCAGTAAAGTCCTGCAAAGAGCAGAATTAAACTATTCTCCAATAGAAAAGTTAGCGTACACCTTAGTGCTCTCTTGCCGAAAATACAAAATATACCTACAAGCGCACCAAGGAGTAGTGGTAACTGATCAGCCATTACAAAGGGTACTTCATAAACCAGAGACTTTGGGGAGAATATTATGTTGGTCCATAGAATTAAGGCAACACGGATTATAATACAGAGTAAGGTCAGCAATTAAAGCCTAAGCATTGGTAGATTTCATCTCTAAATGCTCCTTTGGCTCCAAAGACGTAGGAGAAGACCGAAGCGCGGAAGAGGACTTGTCAGCAGTACTCCTGGACCTTCAGTGAGAACTCTATGTAGATGGTGCCAGCAGTAAGGAAGGAAACAGTGTGGGCATCATACTCAAAAGCGCTCAAGGATTTTCACTAGAATATGCTCTGGGACTAGATTTCGAAGCCACCAATAACACTGCAGAGTACGAAGCCGTGATCTAGGGACTGCTCTTTGCTAATTATCTTCGCATAGAGCAACTCACAGTATATAGTGATTCTCAATTGGTGATCAAACAAATAGAATGGAAATTCAAAGCTAAAGAGCCAAACATGACCAAGTACTTGCAAAAGACGAAAGAGATAGTTCAAAGGATGAAGAATAGAGGAGTCAGGCTGTTCTTTCAGAAGATCCCTAGAGAAAAGAATTGTAGAGCAGATAGTCTCAGCAAATTGGTTGTCTCTCGCCTGGTCGAGCTTCCTCAAAAGATTTATTTAGGCACCTTAACCTCCTCTAGCATTACTGAGGGGAGAGAGGTCATGGAAGTTGAAGAAGAACCATATTGGATGGACCCCATCAAATTTTACTTAGAAAAGGAGGAATTGCGTGAAGATGCCCAAAAGGCTAAAAAGATCAAGCGAAGGAGTGCCCATTTCTCCCTACATAATAGAATATTGTACAAGAGAGCCTATTCATTGCCTTGGTTGAGATACTTGGGGCCAAACGAAGCTGAATACATCCTTTGAGAAATACACGAAGGATCCTGCGGGATGCATATAGGTGGAAAAATGCTGGCAGCTAAGGCAATCAGATAAGGGTACTACTGGCCAAGGATGAAAGACGAAGTTGTGGCATTTGTCAAAAAATGCCCCTCATGTCAGAAATTTGACAGTGGAAAACACGTCCCAGCAATGGAAGAGGTGGCCCTTCGCTAAATGGGGGGTGGACATAGTAGGACCCTTCCCAACAACATCTAGGCAGAGAAAGTTTCTCTTAGTAGCAGTTGAATACTTCACCAAATGGGTAGAAGCCGAACCTCTAGCCACTATCACTGTAGAAAAAGTGATCAACTTCTTATGGAGGAACATCGTGTGTAAATTCGGCATCTCCTATCAGCTCATCAGTGACAACGACAAACAATTTGATAATGCTAAAGTCAGGTCCTTTTGTTTAGGGCTTTAGGTCAAACAACATTTCTCATCTGTAACCCATTCTCAAATAAATGGCCAGACAGAAGTAACAAATCGAACTATTCTGCAAGGTTTTAAGCGGAGACTAGACGAATATGGTCGAAGTTGGGCAGACGAACTACATCATGTTTTATGGGCGTATAGGACTACTCCCAGGCAACCCACAGGAGAGACCCCATTCAGCTTGACCTATAGTACAGAAGCGATAATCCCTGTGGATATAGGCCTTCCCAGTGGAAGAATCAATTATTGCGAAGACAAAGACAACGACCAGGCCAAAAGGATCAATTTGGATCTCCTAGAAGAACTCAAAGAATCAGCTAGCATTCAAATGGCTAATTATAAGCAACGAGCTGCTAATCATTTCAACAAGAAAGTTAAGCACAGAGTATTCAGCGAAAGGGATCTAGTAATGAGATTCTTAAAAGCTACTGGAAAATGTGAAGGCACAGGTAAGCTCCCACCCACGTAGGAAGGACCTTTCCAAATAAAAAGAGTCATAAGTCCTAGTACTTACAAACTTGTAACTCTAGGTGTGGAAATTCCTCATACCTGGAACATCCAACATCTTAAGATGTATTATCAATAACAATAATAACAAATATACAGTTTGCCTCAAACTATCTCCATCGCATAAAGGAAGCCTCACCAAGAGTGAGAATAACTTTCCTAAGAGAAAGCCTAAGCCCTAGTAAATCTAGGCATGAAGCCTCACCAAGAGT
The DNA here is from genome assembly GCA_947687605.1 of Reutealis trisperma. Classification (NCBI taxonomy): domain Eukaryota; kingdom Viridiplantae; phylum Streptophyta; class Magnoliopsida; order Malpighiales; family Euphorbiaceae; genus Reutealis; species Reutealis trisperma. The sequence goes on from CANTUT010001351.1 coordinate 30,840, forward strand.
GAGAAGAACTTTCCTAAGGGAAAGCCTAAGCCCTAGTGAGTCTAGGCACGAAGCCTCATCAAGAGTGAGAAGAACTTTCCTAAGAGAAAGCCTAAGCCCTAGTGAGTCTAGGCACGAAGCCTCACCAAGAGTGAGAAGAACTTTCCTAAGGGAAAGCCAAAGCCCTAGTAAACCTAGGCACGAAGTTGAGGAAGCTTAAAGAAAGAATAGGGTGAACACGTTCAAACTTTGATTCGAAGGGCAACCTAGCTAAGATGCTTCACAGTGTGCGGTTAATGGATTTCAACATGAATTGGATCCTCATAAAAGTAAAGCGTGAAAGACGAAATTTGCAAAAATGCATATGCACACGATAGAAATGTAAAGATTGTATTATTTACCAAAACAAATGTAGTACATGTTTGAGTTTGTTTACAAAAATAATAATAATAATAAATAATAATAATAATAATAAAAGAATGAAAAAGTACAAAAAGGAAAAAGAAAAGACATCTAAGATGGAGGATCGCTTGGAGGAACTACTATTGTGATCGATGGCAGAGGCTGGCCATTTGTGGGATCCGGCTGAATAATAGAGAGGGGTTCGGCTTGTGAAAGATCCGTCCTAATGGGAAGTCCTTTGTCTATGTCCCCTTCACCCTCATTAGAAGCTTTGGGGATAAGAGATGAAGCTGGAGCATCTTTATCCCAAGCAGGAAAATCTTCAGGTCGTAGAAGACCTTTATCCCCCTTGGGGACGGGATCTTGGAATTCTAAGAGATCCGGAGTAGGAGGTTCTTCAGCAGCATCCAACTCAGATACCACTTGTAACATGTCAGGAAAATGCTCCATTGCATCGCAGAGCACATTGTTGTAATATTCGGCTGCAACTTCGTAAGTATGGTAGGTGATGATATCGTCGAAGCTCTTAGACTGCATGAAGTCCCTCACATCCCTTCGCCAACTTTCTTCAGCCTTGCTAGCCTTCTCAAGGGCAGCATTAGCCCAATTGGAGGCTTAGGTGTATCCGAACTCTGAGACTCGAAGTTCCTGCTGAGTCTTCTTCAGGTGGTCTCAAAGAACAGGAACCTCCTCAGCCTCTCGGGCAAGCTCTTCATTAGCATTCTTCAACTTGTCTAGCTGCGCTCTGAGATCGATAATAGTTTTGTCCTTAACCGCCATTGCCTCAATTAAGGCACTAACTTCTCCCTTGGCCTTAAAGCGAGCCTCCTCATGAGCCCTTGATTGCTCCGCAGCTTTCTCGGTCTTCGCTTTTACAGAGAGCAACTCTTCCTCCAACTTAGAATATAGTTCCAGTCTTTCCTCTGCAGCTCGCCAGACATCTTCATAGTAATCCCTTAGAAGACCAAAATCAGTCCTCAAAATTTTAAAATCGAGAATCGCCTGTAACAAGCAAACAACAATAGTCATAAAGTGTAGCTAACAGTTACAGCCAGAATGAGAATGAGTGTACCTTCTCTAGCAGAGCCTCTTATCGGGCAAGAGTATCCTCCACGGACCTACAAAAAGGCCTAAGAGCCAGGCGTAAAAAGGGTAAGGGGGCCAAGACAACAGCAGGAGAAGCAAATGCGGAAGGAGGATCGACTAATGCCTCAGCCTCTCCAAGCAGAAGGGTGTCCATTTCTATAACCTCTGTAGGCCCTTTGACTCGCTGCCTCTTATTGGGCGGAGAAGCTTCTGCCATTGTCTCTTGCAAAGGGGCTGGTACTTCTGCCTTTACCCCATGCGAAGGGGTCCCTGAAACAGAGCGGACTTCTGGCATAGTGGCAATGGTTGGAGCTACAGCAAGGGGCCTCTTCCTGCGAAGAAACTCCCCTACTGTTAGTTTTTTCTTAGGAGGACGAAAGGAAGAGACATCCTCGACAGCAACAATAGCTCCTGACATAACCCCAAGGGTAAGGGGGCCAAGACAACAGCAGGAGAAGCAAATGAGGAAGGAGGATCGACTAATGCCTCAGCCTCTCCAAGTAGAGGGGTGTCCATTGCTATAACCTCTGTAGGCCCTTTGACTCGCTGCCTCTTATTGGGCGGAGAAGCTTCTGTCATTGTCTCTTGCAAAGGGGCTGGTACTTCTGCCTTTACCCCATGGGAAGGGGTCCCTGAAACAGAGCGGACTTCTGGCATAGTGGCAATGGTTGGAGCTACAGCAAGGGGCCTCTTCCTGCGAAGAAACTCCCCTACTGTTAGTTTTTTCTTAGGAGGACGAAAGGAAGAGACATCCTTGACAGCAAAAATAGCTCCTGACATAACCCCATACGAAGCAGCAACTGAAGGAAATGCTTCGTCAGCTATGGTGGTAACCTTCGCCGGACATTTTGCAGAAGCCTCAGCCTCGGTGGGACCCATACTGACCGCCAAAGGAGCCTCAAGAGAAAGCTCCTGAATAATGGCGTCTGCTTAGCCCGCCAGAATTGCAAGATAACAAGCAAAAATATTCACAAATTTAAACAAATAAATAAAGGCACATAAGAAAACAACAAAAAAGGTAAAAAGTTGCCTCTGCCTCTGGAAACGAAGGTCTTCCTTTCGACTACTGTTTTAATGGGGGAAGGATAAAGCTTCTTGAGGATCGCCAGATCAGGATACGAGATCCTTTGCTCCTCAGTAAACTTCTCCCAGGCCTCCACCTCCTCGACACTAGGAGGTCTCCTAAGCACAACCTCATTGGACCATCTTAAATATTTTCCTCTGATGACACGAGGATCCTTATAAGATGAAGGTGATGGGGAGAAGGAAGGTTACCTACCCCAGCTTTGATCTCAGGGGCATTAAAGTCATCCACCAACTTCTTCAAATGCACCTCAAATTCAGCATCAGGAACATTTATCAAAGCCTCCTCTAGGTTCGCTAGTCGCTCTGCCCCTTGAGAGGAGTGAGCAATAGCATCAAGGATATTGGGAACTAGAGGCCCCTTCACTTTTAGCTTTAGCGAAGGAGGTGGAAGTATCCCCTTCCCTTTATCACCAATGGAAGGAGGTGGGGGTGGAAGAGCAGAAGCCCCAGTAAGCCTAGAGATCGAAATGCCCCTCTGAGAAGTGGGCTTCGCGGTAGTTGGTGCAATGCAAGGCAAAGGAGTACCTCTCTGTACAATAGGAATAGAGAGATCAGAAGCCTTAACAAGTCATCTTCAAACAATTCGAATTGACTTCATGATGGCCACACTTACCTAGGCCCCTTCTGATCTAATAGCCGAACCAGACCCGACAGGAATGCGCTTCGTTGGCTTATCCTTGCGAGGCTTCACCGACGGGGACTGAAAGTCAGAGGAGGTGAGTGTTCGAAGCCTCCCCATCTGAAGGTAGAGGACAGGAAGCTCAGCCTCCTCATTGAAGGGTCTTAGGAGAACCCCTTCTATCTCTTTCATTATATCTTGGTAATGCCCAGGATCCTTAGCCTCCACTGCAATCGAAACAGCAAACACAACACAAACACAACGGGGTTAATAACCCACCAGCAATTAAAACTCTGGTGAACAATTGAGAAATTACCTCTTATATCTCTTAGCAAGAGTCTGGGAGTAAGAAGGCCATACTCGTCCTCTGCATAGAAGGAGGCTATCATCTTCTCAGAGTTATAGACGAAATCCTGATAGACCAAAGTCCTAAGGCTCGCCTTCTCTTCAGAGGATAGTTTTTTGGGCTGGTCAGTTAGGCCCTCAATCGGACGTAGGAAGTGGCCGAGGAAACCAAATCCTGGAGATTTATCACCGAGGCCATCAGTGACCTCTATCAACCCAAATTTGCCTCTCCAGTCCTTCACCTTGTTCTCCTTCCCAAAGAAGAGACTTTGGCGAGGCCTTGTAGAAGTCATGTAAACCCCAAGTGACCTCTGCGCACTCTAGATTCTGAAGAAGCATTGAAACAGGCGAGTAGAGGGACGAATGCCATATGCGAAGCTCAAAACCTCGAAGAGGTGCATGTCCCTTATGGAGTTCAGAGTAAGCATCATTAGATTCACTCTAAAGTAGTTAAAGCACTCAACCTTGAACTTTGTAGGAGGAAAAAGGAGACTAGCCTCCAACTGGTGATAGAAGATAACGTAATGGTGGTTATCTTTAGGCATAGCAGCTTTGGGGTTGCTGGAATAAACCCTCTCGTGAGCCTCCGTGCGGCGAAATAGAAACTGAGTACTGCCCTTCAAGTTCTGGCCGAAGGCCAAAAATTCGGCTATTTTTCCAAAGGGAGTGATTTCTCCCCATTCTTCATCCAATATCTTTTGATACTAAAAAGAGCTAACTTGGTCCCTTCGGGGGACGTTTTCCTTTCTGGGTGCCATTAGATTAAAAGAAGAAAATGGAAGAGGTATGAAAGACAAAGACGCAGGGAAACTATAAAGGCAAGAGGTTGGAGAAAATAAACAGGAGTCCTAAAATAAGAAGCCAAAGGAGTATATATACAGAGAGTCTCCTCGATAACTGTCATAACAATAATTAGGGATATTAAATGGACATTCAAAATTCAAAATCCATGAAAAACTTAACCGTCTGTTGAGACACGTGGAGGAACGGGGAGAACGAGGAAACATGCATTCAATGCGTGTTCTTGCATTCAATGCTTGTTCTTATCAGTTGTGCATGCATTGAATGACTCTATGACCTTCCACCTATCCTATGAAGGTTGCCCAGAAAATGGATGGTCCCTAGCTAATCAAATCTCTTCGTTCAGATGAAAGCTATTCTTTGGAAAGACGAATTAAATGTTCGAACGAGGCAAAGCCCTCCAACCTAACGAAGTAAGAGCCTTTCCTAAAAGCTACTTGCCAAAGCTAAAGGAATGAAAGGACCCCTTTGCAGTTTGCTACAGAGATAGCCCCTTTCAACTAAAAGATTTCTGAAAAGTAATACGACAAGGATGTGAAACTGTTTTACTAAGATTCAACTCTTCTCTCCTCCTTAGTAAAATAGGGGGGCCCCTGATGAGGGATAAAAATGGCTCTTAAGTGATAATTGGACCTCCTTTAATCAAGGCCCATTAAGTGGTTCCCAAAGGCCATAAAAATAAGAACGAGGCCTACTGGCCAAATCCTCAAGTATTCCAAGTCCAAAGGCTTTCTGACAAACTAATATTCCTTTATTGTTAAATGACTTGCTGAATAAGTAATGGCCGAAGCCTATCAAGGACGTGTCAAATCGCCTGGCAGGAGGATAAGTCCTTAAGTAATCCGCACCTTGTCTTGACATTTTTCTCGCTAAACACCTCCTAAGACAAGACAAAAGACGTGCACCTGCCATCATTGCACCAACTCTCACCAACTGGTATGGTCGAATGACAGAGGACATCCCTTCTCAGGAAAAGGTATTAGACTTACCTTACCAGGAACCATACAAAAGTGAAGGAAAAGCTTAAGCTTAGTTAGTTGAAACTCTACACTCTCTCACCTCTTTTCTCTTACTAAAAGAATACTCTAAATTTGGCACTGACTTGATCGTTGGAGGGTCTTGGTCAGGTAAAAGGACTGGTCCCTCTATGATCCTTTTTCTATTCTTCGCAGGCCTCTTACGCCAAGCCCAGTAGAAAAGATCCAGCCCATCTCCTTTCATCTTGATCCTGTCCGATCAACACTGTTGTTCATACATTAATACATTATTCATTGATTGTCTTTAATTAAAATAACATTCAACTACTTAGGTAATAAATATGAATAATTAATAGCTCAATTATTATGAGATTCCTATATACAAAAACTCACACGTTGCTATTCTTCTTTCATTCCTTATTTTAAGATGCCTCTTTAATTCTTTTTTAAAGTTACTATATAGTATACCTCAAAAGATATAAATTGTGAAATACTCTTTCCATTCTGAAAAAAGTGATCATTAAAAACAATTATTACTTTTAAGGTAGTAATAATTTTATTATAAGTTATCAAAAAGATCCTTATTAATTGCAGTATAAATTAAGAAAACATATTTCATACTTGAGAAATGAAAAGGTAAATTAGTCATTTTATTATTATTTTTATTGGGTTACTAAATAATCACCTATTTATAAATAAAATTATTTTTTCTAATGGCCATTTTTTTCAGAATGGAGAAAGTACTCCTTAAAGATTAGTTTGGTTAGTAAATAAATTAACTTGTCTCTTTATTAATTAGATTTCAATTATTAAAATTAAATTATAAATAAAAATTTTAGAGAAAGAGAGTAAAAATATGAAATTGACCTTCCAAAAAGTAATATAATAAATTTAACTATAAGTTAAACAATTGAAATAATAAATATTATGATATCACTTTAAATATTTTGATATTTTTATTTTGACTTTATAATACATTTTTAAGAAATTAAGTGAAAATAAAATCCCTACGATGAATTTCTTTCTATTTTATTTTAATTTTAAGGTTAAAATAATTATTATATTTTTTATATGAAAAGCAAATATTTTAAAATTGACTTCAACCAATAAAATCATTTTAGATTCGTCCTTGATTCAACTCTTGAAATCAAATTATAAATGAGTATTTTTTTCATTTATAAATATTCGAATTTTAAGATGAATAGTTTATTTTTTATAGAATTAAAAATGATAGAGTTAACCATCTAACTACTTAAAAAAAAAAAAAAAAGTGGTTGATATACATAAATATATGTTAGGATGGAATTTGATGGGTGATTAGGTGATAGGAAGAATGGTAATAATCAAAGTATGTTAGCCACTTAATCCTATATGTCAGGATAGAATTTGATGGGTGATTAGGTGATAGGAAGAATAGTAATAATCAAAGTATGTTAGCTACTTAATCCTATATTATTCCAATATCCCTTCTTAAAAAGATAATTAGATGAGAAATGGCAATGGGGACCATCAGAAATTTCCTTGCAGTGATCAAATCAATTTGGCATCTTCTTTCTATGATTGTTATGATTAATATTGAAAACATTAATGTTGGGTCCATCATGTTATGCTCTTCACTATGCCCAACTATTGATCAACTAATAGTTACTTTGTCATCTGTCTTTGCTCCTTATTTTAAATACATATATATTTTTTATATTATATTTATTTTTATATTTGTGTTTTATAAATATAGATAAGTTATATATCTCAATAAAAATGAACTATTTTTGCATAATATTAACATTATTTTTTCAAATATTGATAAATAACATTAAAAATAAGTGGTATATGTAAATATACTTAATAATAATAATATATAAAATTAATCATCCTTATATTTAATGATAATGTGTAAAATATAATTTTTATAATAATTATATTATTGCCAAGAAATTAAAATTATTATGTTATTAAATCAATAGGCTTTAACACATGGAATGGTCAAAAATAAAATTTTTTTTTAATTGTTTATTTGAATTTAAGTTTTTCATATTAATTTAGTGATTTTTTAACAATTGAAATGTTTTATTTTGTAGTATAATCTATGTATAAATGTTTTATGTGTAAAAACAATCATTACTTTTACATGCATATTATTAACAAATATTTAATTCCATGAGCTAATCCACCAGTCTAATAACAATTATTATCTCAATAATTATACAATTGAGATAATGGTATATGGATGTTGGTAGATCATACGTCAATCAATTGATCAATAATTAATATCATGATAAGTGATGGATGCCCTAATTGTTTCCTTAATTAAAAAAATTTAACTATTTATTTAATAATTTTAAATTGAGGCCAATGGTATCCTTTCAATCATAGTTAGCATAAAGTTTCAAAATGTTGACTCATAGTATCATATTCTCCCCATTTTAAAATATTTTTCTTTTTTTTTAAAAAAAATTATTTTAATTTATTTATCATTATAGACTTTCAAAAATATATTTGTTATTTTTTCTAACATCTTTCATTTATTTTTTACTAAATATTTATATTAATTACTTTTATTTCTCTTTATCAAAATAAAAAAAATATTTTAATTTTTTTAATTTAAAATTATAATAATTTAATAATTTTTTTAATTTATTTACCGAAATTATAATTGGTTAATATTTAAAAATGGATGTATAATTAATTTGGTATTAAATAGTGGATGTGAAAAAATATTTTTTTAATTAATAGTAAATAATCATTATATCCCATTAATTTGGAGAGGACTTGCATTTCAACTTTTGCATTGCATGTGATCTATATGATGCTAATATGCTAGTAATTATTATAAGAGTCAAATTACCCTAATTTGAGGCAATGAAAGACAAGGAGATAGACTGGGCCTAAGCTAATTAATTAGCTTCCTTCGTAGCTTTGTCAAAAAGAAGATTATGAAAGCTCTCAATATATTCTGTGTCTCTTTGGCCAAAAAAAAAAAAATAAATTTCTGTGTGTTTTGTAAATTGTGATTGCCTCTATGATCATTTGAATTAATAAACATTTGAAGTCAATATTATTGAAATGTATATGTTGGAATATATATATATATATATATATATATATATATATATATATATATATATATATATTAGGGAGGAGAAGTAGCCAAAAAAAAAAAAAAATACATTAGGGCTTCATTTAGTACGAAGAATTTCAAATGAGAGATTTTACAAAATTCATAAATTTAAGTTAAATTCTCAAAAGATTATTAAAATTCATGTATTTTAAAAAATTTATCACATTCTAAAATATTTCATTTTTGAAGATTTTAATTTCCCACCTTCTAGGTGGGAAAGTTTAAAATTCATCATTTTTTGTGTATGAGGATTATGAATTTTTTTTATTTTAAAATTATTTATAATAATTCATTGATTTTATAATCAATCCAAATGGTGAAATTATTAAAATTTATGAATTTCATAATTCATAAATTTAAAATTTATAAATTTTATTAAATTTATAGATTTGAGAATATTTCAATTTAAATGATGCATAGGTTACACAATAAATGATAGCCTTATCTTTAACATTTTTTATTCAATTGGTAACGATTATTTATGACTTTGGAGGTTCGAATATGAAATCTTTCTCTTTTTACGCCTTTAAATAAAATGATAAGATCAATCAGATAATACGTGATTGGCTCATTTGCCAATATTATATGTGTATTAATGAAAATAATTTTAACTGAATTATGTTAAGTTTACTGTCCATCCACTTATAAGTTTAGACCCAACTCAGCCATAATATTCTTTTTTTTTTTTTTTCATAGACATGAGAATAACATAGTTTTATAGAATTTTTTAATTTCATAATTAACTATACCCAGTCAAAATACTTTTGGAAATAAACTTGAATTTTATGATTTAGGTAGGTTTCTAGGATTTTGACAATTATATTATTTTTTATTTATATGTTATTTTGAAAGTGAAATTTATATCCGAAAGTAATATTGATATTTATGTTTTTATATTGAATAAAATAATAAATATATTTATAATAAAATTTAAAAATATTAATTAATAATTAATTTGATATATAGAGCAGACAGATCGTTATTCCAATGATAATAAATTTTATTTGGCAAATAGTGAGAAAATAATTGGTGGCATTATCGCTGCCGTTGGTCCCACTTTATCAATAAGCTACGGATAAAATTTAAGCTTAATATTATTAAAATCATTTTTAAAATCCAGATGTAAAAGATTTCAAATCAATAATAAATTTAAACTCGTAATATATAAATAAAAAATAAATTATATATAAAAAAAATTATATATTTGGCAAAAAAAAAAGTAATATATAAATTATATAATATAAAATCAATTAAAATTATCACATTTAGACAAATAGTAAAAAGATTTTCATATACTGCTTTTAATTTTCCAATTTTTATAATAAATTTCCTTAAATAAAATTGCTAACAAAGATTAAAATTGTTAACTAATGAATTATTTGCACCCATTAAACATTAATAAATTTTGATATGGTTTTCTTTTATAGTATGGTAATCTAATCTAATCTAATTAATTATTATTTTTAATAATTTATAAAAAATTTTATTATAATTTTTCATTAATGTAATATATATATATATATATATATATATATATATATATATATATATATATATATATATATTTATTTATTTATTTATTTATAAATTAAGATTTCTGTCTTATTATTCATTGCTAAAATTTAGACATGAAAGACTATATTTATTTGAGTGGATGGAAAAGTAGACAGATATGAATTTTACAAAAAATAGTATCTAAATATATTCTATTTCTATTTTGTATATGAAAAAGTATATTATTTATAAAATTTACATTTTTTTATTTTTACATCATCTCAGATAAATATTGCCTTATTGCATATTGGAGAAGATGAGAGAGATAAATTCCTTTTATTAGTGCTTGGATTGGATGATGCAAAATGTGAAAAGTAGAATTTGAAGTTCCACAAATAAGGCTCATTTCTATGTTAATTGAGACAATATTTTTCAATAAATTTATGGTTATAATATTAAAATTTAGTTAAAAAATATAAATAATTTCAATATATATGATCCTAAAAATATTTATTCTCAAAAAAAAATATTTATATTTATAAAACCTCTGTATTTATTCAATTCATTATTTAGATTGGAAGTGCATATCTAATTTAATTTTTTTATTTATTATTATTAAAATGTTATATATAATTTTATTATCTTATTTAAATATTATGAATTAATGTTTAAAAATGAATTATATTAGCTATCAAGTATTTTTTTTCTAAAAAATAATTTTTTATATAAATCAAAATTATAATTAATCCATTATATATATATATATATATTCAATTCATATATTGATTTATGTTTTGTCAATTAGTAAATAAATTCATTGAAATAAATATTTTCAGCATAATCACACAATAAGAAGTATAAAAGATGACAGTTAAAGAGAGATCAATCATACAAAAAAATAAAAATAAAAATTTACACAATAAACCTTTTTCAATTTAATTTTTTAATATAAAAATTTATATTAAAAAAATAAAAATTAATTTTAACCTTTTATCTGATGCTATCACACAAATAATGAGTCAATTACAGACACAAAAGTTAAAAAATAGAAATACTTTCCATTAAAACAAAAAGAAAATTCAATAATTCAATTAAAAAAAAAAGGGCAGAATTAAAGTCTCACTTTTGTTGTTAAAAAGCAATTCCCTTTTCTGAGCTTCGACATCAAGACAGCTACTTGAGTCAGTAAGCTGTAAGCCAAAAACTACCATCCCTCACCACGCGTCCTATTGCGCGTGTAATTAACGCTCTGTCTAATTGGACAATATTAAAAATTTTAAAATAAAAATAGTATTATTTCCCATTTTTTTATTACTATTATTGTACACTCTGTTTCTTGCTCAGCTCCATAGTTTCGTTTACTTCACTTACTTCGCTCTTGCAAAGAAGAGAGAGAAGAAACCCTAGAAATGAGATTTTGGATGCTAATGTGTGCAGATCCCTTTCTTGTGTCAGTTACCATATAAATTGTTTTTGGTGCATTTTTGCTAAAACTTCCAACAGCTCTCTGTTTCTTTCACTTGAGTTGAGGGTCCTCCCCCTCCTCTTTTTTTTTTTTTTTTTTTTTTTTTTCTTTTTTTAAAAAATTGCTAATCATTATCTTCTTTTTTTCTTTTTTTAAGTTTTCTTAATAAATTTACCCTCTTAAGATCCTTTTGGTCTCTTGTTTTTCTTTTCTTTAATTTTTCTTTTAATTTTAAATTTGGAACAAAGTTTTTTTTTTTTATTTTTTATTTTAAAGAATTGAAAGAAAGAGAGAGAAAGAGAAGAGGGGGTTGGTTGGTGTTATTTGAAGTTCAGATCTGTGCAAGCTAAGGTTGTTTCAAGCAATGTCTATTAGTTTCTTGGTTTCTTTATGACTTTTTAGCAAAAACCCACTTGCTTCTTTATCTTCTTCTTCTTCTTCTTTCTAGTTCTTTGTTTTGGCATTTTTTTTTTCATTGCAAGTTCTGTTTTTGCATTTTGGGTTTTTTGGGTCTTGACTCTTGAGCTCTGTTTTTGAGAGAAACTGTTGTTTTGGGTCTTATAGTTATACTTGTTCGTTTCACTTTGCTTTTCTTGCATAAATTTTAAGAAAGAGAAAGTCTATACACTGAAGAAGGAGAAAGAGAGAGAGCCTTGTGGAAATGCTTGCCATTGGGAGCCCGACTATCAGTGTGCGTACAAGCACTAGTTGCAATGCTTTACTCAGAGAGCTTCAGGTCCTTTTTCTTTTCCCTTTTTTCTTTTTTCTTTTCTTTTATTTTTCCCTCTCTCTGTTTTGGGTGTTTGTTTTTCTTGCTGTTGCCAAAGTCTGATGTTTGGTAAGAAGGAAATAAATGGGTTCTTTTTCTCTTCTTGGAAATTTACTTTTACACAAGTAATGATGGATTTTTGAGAAAGTTTATGGTTTTGCTTTGTTAAAGACATAGCATTGGTTGTTTCTCTTATTATAACATAATGGGTCTATGGGAGCTATGAATTTGGTCTCTTTTGGGTTCTTTTTAAGCACTAACAGTAATCTGTTCGGTAGAGATTCTTTTAATTTATTTATTTATTTTTAATTTGTGGAAACAGTTAATTAATGTACTTTTATGCTATATTTCGAAATTTAATTGTTTCAAGTTTTCTTTGATTATCCATGTATTTGTTGTTAACTTATTTTATTTTAATTGGTTATCTGTGTTGTGTTGTGTTGGCGTGCCTTTCCTAATTCATTTTGTAGTATAGTTGGTAATTGAAGTGGTAGAGTTAAGTGGGTATTTTCTAAATTTGTTGGTTTTATATCAAATTTGATAGTCTCAGCCTTTTTTTTCTATGGTGTTTAAAGTGGAATTATATAAAGTGATTTTTGTAAAGTTTGGGTTGATTCCTATGGGAGATTAGACATTCCCCATTTCAACTTACAAGCAATGTTCTGGAAGCTGCAATTCGGCCTCATGTTTCTTCTCTGAAAATCAATGAACAGTGCATTTTGTGGAGTTAACTGTTGAAGCTTTGGATATAATTTGATTAAGTAGTAGCAATGGACTTTATTCCATGGTCAAATCATTTTTGATCGTTATATCTTTAGTTCTCATGTTTTTGTGAAAATGATGCATTTTTCATGTGACCTTCTGTAATTGCAAGTTCTGATTGAGGAATAATAGAACATGAGAACCAGGTTGGTTTGGGTTGTTTGATGGCTAACTTTGTCTTTGTAAATTTTATTGAAAGCATTTTGAATTTTGATGTTTTTAATTGGACTTTTTATTGTTATGGAAGCAGCAAATTTGGAATGACATTGGTGAGAGTGAAGCAGATAAAGACCGCATGCTGTTAGAGTTGGAGAGGGAATGCTTGGAAGTTTATCGGAGAAAGGTTGAGGAAGCTGTCAATGCTAAAGTATGCCTTCATCAGTCTGTTGCAGCCAAGGAAGCAGAACTTGCAACACTAATGGCTGCCCTTGGGGAACTCAACATTCATTCACCAGTAAGTTCTTCATGCAATAAGTAATAATGGTTATTGTTATTTTATCATTAACCTATGTTATTTCTGTGTTTCTAGTATCATTTTGTTCTGTTTATGTATTATTTTTATTTTTTATTTTTTTTTATCTCAGCTATTGCTTACTTTTTTAGTTCATTTTGGCTTTTGCTTGTAGCTGTAGTTTGTCAATGAGACCATAATTGGAGACCTTATTTGGTTTTGAGATGCTTCATGGGTGCAGCGACACTCGTTTTGTCCTTGTTACTAGTCACTATTTCCATTTGTCAATTGTCTTTGTTATTGCTAGGTTGTTATACAGAATGTCAGCGCTATTACTATGTATTAAAATCACCCCTTTTAAATGCAGTTGCTAAGTAGATTTATATTCTTCTGATGTACATTTGATCACATAGGAGCATTTACGACTGATTTAGTGTTGAGGATAAAATTTCTTTGAGTGACCACTCACTCGTTTCATAAATTCTCAGTCTCAGATGGAGAAGAGGGCACCATCTCTAAAAGAGAAACTTGCATCCGTTACACCACTTGTGGAAGATTTGCGAATGAAGAAAGAGGAACGGATGAAGCAATTTGCTGATATAAAGGCACAAATTGAAAAGATCAGTGGGGAAATTTCTGGATATAACAATCTCAATAATTCTCTAATGAGTTCTTTAACTCTGGATGAGCAAGATTTGTCTCTAAGAAAGCTCAACGAGTATCAAACACATCTTCGTACCCTTCAAAAGGAAAAGGTATGTTATTATCATGTGAAAATTTTTGCTAAAGTTACAGTGGATGCTAACCTTAAATTTGCTTTGTCACATCTTGCATTGTTGGCAATGACATGATTAATCCGCCTAAATAACTTTGGAAGTGATATATAGTCAAGTCATAGTAGGGGTGGTCATGATTAATATTGCAGGCATGAGGTTTCAACAAAGCATGAGCAACTTAATAAGTGGTGTCATTTCTAGATTTGCTGACAAATTTTCCTTGGAGAGTTGACTTGTTGCTGTTTCCTGGAGACTGGAGCAATCATTAAACATAACTGAAAAGCTGAAATGTTTTGCATGATTTTTTTTTTCTTTTTTCATTATGCTATTGATATTACTTCGTTTATTAGGTCAATATCTGTGAAGAGAGTTTTGGATGATTGTTGTATCTAAATTTTTTTTTAGATATGTAGGTAATGTTGACTTACACTTGGATAGATGATGATACCATTTGTGTACTTTTGTTGTACTTTATTTGAATCTTGAAAACTTAGGATGACTTGTTTTATTATTGCCTCTCCTAATTCTTGAATATACTTTCTGCTGCAGTCTGATCGTCTTCATAAGGTCTTTGAATATGTGAATGAAGTGCATACTCTCTGTGGTGTGCTTGGGTTGGATTTTGGCCAGACAGTTAGTGATGTGCATCCAAGCTTGCATAAAGCAGACCAAGAACAATCTACAAATATAAGTAATAGCACTCTGGAAGGTCTAGAACAGTCCATTATCAAGTTGAAGTTAGAAAGAAAAGCTCGAATCCAGAAGGTAATGCTGATAACTTCTGTGCTTTACTATTGACTTTCCTGTGCAATGTTAAGTAAAACCCTGTTTGAAATCCAGTTGAAAGATATTGTGGCATCACTATTTGAACTTTGGAATTTGATGGACTCGCCAAAAGAGGAGAGAAATAGCTTCTCAAGAATTACTTCTATCCTGAGATCATCAGAATCTGAAATCATTGAACCTGGTGTTCTCACAACAGAGATAATTGAACAGGTTTGAATCACCCTGAATTTGTAATTTTTTTAAAATGATTGGAAAGTAGATCCATGGGCTTACCTATCTTTCTGACAGGCATTGGCAGAAGTGGAGAGGCTTACTAAACTGAAAGCAAGCAGAATGAAAGAACTTGTTATGAAAAGGAGATCAGAATTGGAAGAGATATGCAGAATGACTCATATTGAACCTGATACAAGTACTGCTGCTGAGAAATCCAATGCTCTGATAGATTCTGGTATAAGTGTTGTTTTCTTTTTTTCTTTTTGTCGGTCAGTTTTTATGGTTCAATATATTAATTTCCTTTGCAAAGGAATTGTTGACTGATAAACCTTGCTGTGGTTCAGGTTTGGTGGATGCTTCTGAACTATTGGCAAATATTGAAGCTCAGATAGTCAAAGTAAAAGGGGAAGCTATGAGCCGAAAAGAAGTCATGGATCGGATTGACCGGTGGCTTTCAGCTTGTGAGGAGGAAAATTGGCTTGAAGAGTATAATCAAGTAAGCTGAAAATTAATTTTCTGCATGGGTCTCATTTGTTTTTCTTCTCCCTTCACTTCTTGCCTCTCAGTTTTTTATATTTAAACATATAGCATGGCTCTGGATTTGATGGCAATGCAGATAATGGACTGGTTCCTTTAGTGTAGTAGTTGTTAAGGACAAGGAATTTTCACATTTTACTTCTTTGTTTAATTATTGAGCTTGGTAAGTTCAGTTCAGTACAAAAAATGGACCATAATAAGTAAATGAGAAGTCACTGCCCACTGATTACTACCAGAACCTAGCTTGTTGTTCTTAAAAGATTTTCTTCTTGGATATCAGGACAGTAACCGATACAATGCTGGGAGAGGTGCACACATTAACCTTAAACGTGCAGAACGAGCTCGTATTACAGTTAGCAAAATTCCAGGTATTTTATTCATTAATGATATTGTTATTTGTTTGATGATTTAGTCTGCATTACCATTTACCGCTAATATTGTACTATTTTTTTAGCAATGGTTGACAATCTGATAAACAAAACGCTTGCTTGGGAAGAGGAGAAAAAAATGTTTTTTCTCTATGATGGGGTGAGCTGTTTATTTTCAGCTGTGTTTTGCAGACGCTTTCTACAGCATTCTTTCTCACAAATGCATATATATCTTAATATTGTTTGCAGGTAAGGTTAGTATCAATATTGAAGGATTACTTGCGATCCAGGCAACAGAGAGAAGAGGAGAAAAAGAGATTCAGGGTAAATAAGCATAGTTTAAGATATGCTGACATACTGCTGGCATTATGGAATTCATTGGTGTTACACATGCTATATGGTCTTGTAGATAATTAAAAAAACATGACATCTGGTTTCTTCTTTTTAAATTTCAACTTGTACTTAGTTAAGGGCAGGGGAGGGGAGAGGGGGTTGGGGAGGATTGGAGCCATTTAGATTATTAAGAAATATGTATTCAAATGGTCTAAAACTGAATGCTGCTCCTGCTTCTTACAGTTAATTCTCTAATTTATTACAGGACCAGAAAAAACTCCAAGATCTGCTGCTGACAGAGAAGGAAGCCATGTACGGTTCTAAACCCAGTCCGCGAAAAACTAACAGCTTTAGAAAACCAAATGGTTATCGTGCAAATGGTAATGGCTCCATGACTCCCACACCTCGTCGGAACTCAGTTGGTGGTGCAACTCCTGAGCTGCTTACACCCCGATCTTATTCTGGACGTCAAAATGGATACTTTAAGGAAATGAGAAGGTTGTCTACAGCACCACTGAACTTTGTGGCCATATCAAAAGAAGATACAATGTCATTTGCATCTGTTTGTGATTCTGAGCCAGGCTCTCCTCCTCAGAGTTAGTTAAAACTGTTAATGGTACGTTTTCTTAATGTTAACCTTTTTGCATTTTTCCCCTTCCTTTTTGTTTCTATGCTACAATCCTTTCTGGTGAGCAATAAATAGCTTGTACAATTGTTTAAAAATGAAGACTGGAACATGCACACAAATATACACTTGCACATTTTTGTTATGCCAGGGAAAAGAGAATTTTGTTTCTGTGATTTAAGTTGTACATCAACCAAAACCCTTGTGAAAGTTTCTAGGAATCTGAAAATGTTTATATGCTGGAACAGGTGACATTATAGAAGTTCAGTGACTCAACACTTCAATTTAAACCTGTGGGAACCTTGTGAATATCAAACAGATGTACACTAGTGTATGGTTGTGATTTGTTAGGAGTACACGGAGAGTGCTTACTGACATTTGTGAACATGCAGTCGGACGCTATTTGCTTTGAAGAATATCAGCTTCTGAAAGGTTCTAAACTCTGGTAGATAATAGTTTGGAAGTACTTGTTAACCTCAAGACTTTGTTTCACAGTATAGGGGAAAACAATATGGTAGTTCTATAGTAGTACACTGACCATGTTTTTTTTTTTTTTTTTTTTTTATACTTTTTTTTGTGGATTTTGGTTGTGGTTTGCATGTGTATATAATGTACAACCAGTGTGATGGGCTATCATTTGATGTAGGAAACTTGGTATATCTTAGAGATGCGTATTGTAGGATCATTGTGATGCTATACTTTGACAAGAAATAAATGTCTCAATCTGTGAAGCTTGTTCAATGTTCAGTTTGTCTTTGCTAGAGAATCCTGCTGTTAACCTATGAAACACCAACATTTTAGATTTGGGCATATATCTGTCATGTTGGACACTTTTCTGATATGATAATAATCGCATCGGCCTGTTGTAAATGCGTCATTGTCTGTGCCTCATGGCTGTTAACATATATTTTTAACATCGTGAAGCAAATATCAGCAGATGAATTTTTGCTCTGAGGGGATGCATGCCTGATGGTTGGGATCACAGACATGAGAAATTATTAAATTTAGTCTTATTATGATTCATGTTGATGCCTAATTATGAACATTCATCCTACTGCCCTACTGCTTAACTTTCTTTTGTAACTCTTGCAAAGTCATATTTGACAAAACATTTCAACTAGAAGTAGAAAAAAAAAAAAAAACTGATGGTTATTATGGCAGAGAAGGTAAGATAATGATTTCATGTTCACAGCGGTTGCAGAGAAATATGTGAGGAATTTCCTGATGATTTGGGATCCTAACACATCTTGTATGCTGCCAGACCTCGCAAATATCACATGAAACCATCCTTTCACCATCATCATCTGTAGTTCCACAAGGACAATCCACGACTCTGTTATTAAGTCCATTTTCATATATCAACTCATTGATCAGTCCTCTGTCCCTGTTGCTTCCTTCAAACACTAATTTCTGACCCACTTCGACTAATCCAAAAACTAGATCACTCCCTTCTGCATTCAAGTTCAGTATCGTGTCGATGACAAAGCCTCTGAATCCCCAATATAGTTCCCTGAAGTTCTTTTCTACTTCTTGCATAAGCTCATTAAAAGTAGCATTGGTTTTCAAAGTTATACATTCAAATGGTGGCATTGCCTTGTTTGTCTCTTCACGAGTTACTTCCTTGTTTCTCAAGACAACAGTGCAATAGAGTTTCAATTTCCCTTCAAGGCCTAATTCAACTCTACAGGGCAGTTCTGTATAATAGTCTTTGGCAAGAAATTTAGCGTCAAGAATTATTCTTGTAGCTGCTTGTATTGCTGTAAGAATACCCATGTTTGGATTCTGCTTTTGGTCCTTGAGAACATACTTATAAAAATAGTACATGTCTTTCATGACTTGAGACTTTGTTATCTTGTATCTTGCCTTCACTTTGGAATTGTTAATGTTCAAACTTTCTTGAGCAGGAAATACACTTGAGACATCTTCCAAGCAGTACTCCAAAACCTTTGTCACCGGATTCAAGCTCCTGCGAACGAAATAGTTTCCGACTATACGGTTTCCGAGTGACTTGAGCACAAAATCTAGTAACCCTGTGTCACCAATATAGGCACGAGCAGCATCCCTAACTTCTTGCCTTGAAACCCACCTGAAGTCAGCTCTTTTCAAGGCTTCCACAATTACTCTAGTTGCCATTTCAATTCTTTTTGGAGACCATCTACAAGTAGGTTCTATGACAATTCCTGTAGTATAGGAATCAATAGAGTTGTCTTCAGGAAGGCGAGATTTGAGCTCGAACATGAAGCGAAAAAGGTCACCAAGTGTTGCTAAAGAATAGTCGGATAGTGTTTGGTATCTAGAGACAATGGCTGGAAGATCAGGATTTGGATTGCTAAGATAATGGACTAATATACATAAGGGCATGGCTTGGATCGTTCCTATAGCTTGCTGATAGATTGGTTGAGAAACACCAAAGCTTCCTCTCTCAAATATGTAACCCCACTGACCAAACCATGGCTCCCCATATGCAATGCCATGAAGTAGCCTAAGTTCCATGCTTCTCTTCTGTGAAATGTCATTCAAACTCACTTTCCTGCAACAAATTGAGCAAAATTTCAAAGGGTTACTCCTATCAAGTATCTGTCTCGTAATAAAGGAAATCAGAAGGTGAGGAGGGGTTCAATGTTGCCTAACCTTGCTCGTAATCCTGTGCATAAGCGATCCCAAAATTCTATAATCTGGCGTCCAGGCAAGTTGGAACCGGCTTCCAGCCCATTAACAGACAACAAATGGCCAAACCCATCTGAATGAAAGATACCATGCATAATATGGCCTTGTAATTCTACTATATTGAATTTACTACCTTTCATTGAAATTGACCCATCAAATTTGCCTTCACAGTCGAGGAAATCAATGACTGTGTCCTTGGAAGGCAGCACAAAGTGATACTTCTTGTTGCAAATCAGATGGTGACCCCAGCCTGAGCTAATTAAGGAATCACCAAACTCCATATGAGAGAATAAGAAAGGAATATAAATAGCTATTAACATATAAAATGCTCTCTTACCTACAGTGTATATGCGCGCGCTACCAAAATTATATGTAAGTATAGACAAATTTCCACATGGACTTTAATGGTGCTTAATTGCTTGAATTTCGTGAATCATGCATAAGTTGATTGGTTTATGAAAGTAACTTGAGTTTTTAACTTTATCAAATTAACGAGGACTAAAAATAGTCTCTAAGAACCAGAAAACACTTGGACAAGAGTTTTCATTTTCTTCTATAAAAAGATAGAGAGTAATTTGTCTTATCACAAACATTTGTAAAATTATCAAAGTAAAATAAGGATTTTTTTTTAAATGTATAAACTCATAGGGATAGGAAGGAACACGAACATACTTCTAAATTATGATAATTTTAAAAAGATACGCTAAATATCTTACACATATATTAAACTATCGATGTGAGTGGCCAAAGTTTCAGCTCACTCTTTGTTAGTCCAAAGCTTTGTTATTTTTATTTTGTAACCTAGAATTAATAGGCTTTTGACAAGTTGTGAAAAAGAAATAGGCTTGAGCTCAACAAAACTAAATATACGGTATTTCTAAATTATTTTTCAAAAAACAAGATCGTAAATTAGATTAAATAAATTTAAAATCAACTATATGTGAAAGATTGAACCAAAATTAAAATCGAGTTAGATACAAATTTATGTATGTTGTTGTACTATGATAGTAGTAGAGTGCAATGCTTCTCTCTAAGCCCAAGAGAGCCCAAATATTTGAAGTTTGTAATGGTAAAAGAAAACTATGAGACAAAGGGAATCAAGACTTCACCAACATAAAGGCAATGCTTGCAGTAATGATCCAAAGATGCATCAATTGGCTCTTCAATGACAAATAACAATAGATGGAAAGGAGGGTGGCAACTAACTTCAAGTTGAAATGACCAACTTGGAATTCCACTACAAATATTGCTCTCATAATACCCAAATTCAAGAAGTGCTTCAACATTTTCTTTAAAACATCCATCAAACTCAACTGGGTATCCATTTTCACCAAAACTCTTGAACCTAAACACTTTCTCTCCTCTCTTTCTTTTCTTGAAGCTAGTGGTTAAGTCTAATTGAGACATAATGAGCCCAAGAAATCAAGAAATGGAGAGAGAGAGAGAGACTAATTAGCAGAAATTCAAGAGAAGTAACAACATTAATTGGACAGTCTTACTTATACTATATATATATATACACATTCTAGATATTGCTTTGGTCACACACTTAGTGCCTAGAAATAAATTTGGAGAGAACACAAAAGAGGGCTATAAAATTTAATCAAAATAGAGCTAAGGATTGCTCACAATATGTATGATTTTCTTTAAAATTGAGTCTCCATTGCAAATCTATCGCAGTAGTCATTGTTCTGTGTATGCTATGAAAGGATTTTTGAAGTAAACTAATGGTAGCATGCTTTTATCATGCTACTTCTTTTGACCATTACAATTTCTTTTTACTTATTCCGGCAAAATCTATGGTCAGCTGAGAAATGTTGATTTTTAGCTTCAAGAAAAACAGACATAAACGCAACATTTCTTGCCCAACTACTCCTTCCCAATTGCTTTTTATCTATTGAAAATGCTCTAATCCCATGACATTTTGCTTCATTATTTTTCTATCATTATCATCAAAACAATGAGAAAGAAAAATCTCACCAACAAGACTATGGGATATGTTTGCTTTGCTGGTGAGCTACGCTCCTGCATTACCAACCATACATTCCAATACTACATTAGTATATATAATAATTAATGACTTGCTTTTTATGTTTTAAATAACTATGAAGTTTATATAACATGCATATAAGGAATTTCTTTTATAAAATATTAAATTAAAATTTACCTGTTTATGAGCTGAGTTTAAATTTAAAAAATATTAAAATTATTATTATGTGTTGACTAATTATCTTTGACTTAACATAAATTTAAATTAATTTTCATTTTCAAGCTTGAGATTTATTCGATTGAAATATATATTCGAGTTTGATTCGATTATTATTTAAAAAATTAATTAGCTTATGTATTAATATCAAATTAAAGCCCGAATAAGTTCGAGTTGAAGATTGATTAATAAATTATTGTATATAATATAAAAAATATATTTAAAATTATATAAAATATCCATAATTTATTTTAATATTCGAACTTAATTTAACTCATTATTTAAATGATTTGAGGATGAGTTTGACTTAATTAAAATTGTTTCAATTGAGTCATATTTGAGTATATTATAACAGGTGTTAATTCAAGCAATAAAATCATATTTTTCTAAATTAAGATATTGTTTGTTTAAAAAAATTTCAGTGATAAATTTCATAAGATTTATAAATTATAGTTTAATTTTTTGTTTGATTTAAAAGATTAAATTATATTTTATGAATTTATTATAATTTATCGTGCTTTAAAATTTAAAAAATAAATTGAAGAATTTAAAGATTTGCATATAATATGAGTTTTAATTTTATTTTTCATAAATTTAAGATCTATAATGTAAAAAGAGGCGTGGGAGTAGGGAAGCAATCCGCGAACATGTTGGGCAGTGTGCGGAGTGGGAGATGTGTACTTACTATAAGGTTCTCAGAGCTGTGTCAGTGGCAGATCCGCTTTTAGAATTCCGACAACCAAAAAAAAGGCCAAAAGGCCAAAAAAAAAAAAAAAAAAAGAGAGAGAGAGAGAAAGAAGGAAAAAAAAGAGTAAATGAAAATAAGAATAATAATAATAATAATAATAAAATGGATGTACTTACTTTCGGAATCATAATCGGTATAATCGTGCTCTTCTTTTGCATTGTTTGTTTCATCACCGTTGAAGGCACCTGCAAACGCCGCAATTCTTAATCCTTTCCCAAACACGTCCCTCTTTTTGCTCCCAATTCTGCCAACAAATCTCTTTTTCTGTTTTCTGGTACAATTGAAAATGGCGTTTTCTAACACTCGAAAACAGATCTTACTCTCTTTCTTAGTGATTTTAGTCTTCTTTTCCGATCTGTGCTTTTCTAATGGATTCTGTGCATCGGTGGTGCATCATGATTGCGATGGACACCACCACCGCCACCACCACCACCATCATCATGATGACAGTCAATCTATTAAGTCGAAGTTGCCGGAGGAATTGGCGGAGGAGGAGGATATGAAGCTTTACGGATTTAGTAACTACCTCCACGGTCATTCTCATGACCACCATCACCACCTCCACCATGATTCTCAGCTCACTGGTTTAGGTAATATTTCATTTTTTTTTAATTTCTTGAATTTCGACAATTTTCACTTGCAGCTTCAATTGACCAAGGTAAGCTTGTCAAGTTGTAGCCTTCAAAGTAGATTATAATTGTGCTCAATTTTGTGTGAGTTGCGATGCCAATTCTAAATTGACTGGAATTTAATGAGTTGAATTTGTAATTTGACAATTAGTGCTAAGAGTGTGGTCTGCAAAAAGGCTTTGCTTTTACCCATTAGGCGTTGGTTTCATTCTTAGAAACTGAATTTTCTGAATCCATAGGCTATAGGGGGTGTATCTTAACTCTCATTTTAGTACAATTTCAGTCAAATTTATTGCTGTTGAATATTTAGATACCCATCTTCCAAGGGCAATAGCCCAATTTTGAACAGGTGTGGTAAATGCCCGCATTTTCTGTCCTTGAAAAGATAGAATCTTGGATCTAACTCCTAGCTAAGAGGCACAACCCTTCATTTCAGTTCCTTTAGTCTATCTAATATAAGTGCCTACAGAAACACATGAAGGAGCTCATTTGGTTAGAGCAAAGACTAATTTGGAGGCAATGGATGGCAGCCTTCTTGACATTTAAAGCCTATGCTAGTTAATTGAATTTTGTTTTTACTTTTGAGTATATATTTTGTAAATTAACCCAAAAAAAAAAATTGCTTTATTCTATTTGAACACTTGCAATTTACCTTTTCTGCCTTTGTTTTCATCTGACAGCTATTCTATTCCACTTAAAAAACTGTACATCCCTTATGGTTTAACTTTTATTTTCTTGAGGATGAGTGATCCAAAATTGCTCATAGCTGGATCCCAATGCTTGTTTTGTTTACATCATCTTGTTGTTACTGATCATTATCTTTTTTTATAGGTCTATGGTCAAATGCATTGGGATGCTCACTTTTGGTGAGCTTGGCTTCTCTTATCTGCCTGATTATCTTGCCAGTCATATTTAGTAAGTGACTTCACAGAGAGTACATATGTTTCAGTTTCGTGAAGTTAGCTATAGTTGCCTCAAATTTGTATTTGCATACTTGTGTAGATGTTTCTCAAGTTTGGTGTTCGTGTTTTTGCCCCAAGTGATATATTTTTTAATTTTTAGCATTTTAGTATACATACTTATTTATGTGGACAGTCTAAATGTTTTGTTGTCTTATATTTTTATTGCAGTACAAGGAAAACCATCAAGGGCAGTAGTTGATTCATTAGCTTTATTTGGGGTCAGATTCTTGAACCATGCTAATTTATTTTATATTATTAAATTAATAGCTAGTTGAGTCCTTGGACAACCTCTGTCTTCTGTTTCATCATCAAAGCTTTAAGCATTGTTGTTTCTTCTATATTAGTTAGATGGTTAACATCTTGCAATGCTTTGATATGATGTATTTCTCCATTATCATCACTTATTTGTTCTTTGTCCTTTGTTTTCATCACTTGATGTTTAATGTGAATTATGAACTTAATGTATATTGGTGATTCATGTGACCTTAATCGATATTAGCCACAGTTGTGGTAACTTTTATTGCACACCTCAAATTCATACCTTTTCCATTATTATAAGGTAAATCCTAATGCTGTATGTAGTGAACGTCCAATTGATGCTAAATTCTTTCTTCCAACTGTCTGATTTTTAAATTTGTTAATGTAATGTCAGGATGAGGATCTTCCTGCTCTTGCCTCTCCATTCCCTATTTTTTCCCTTGGGTAATTTTTGTTGCAGACTGCAGTGCTAGATAATCCTATTTCAAAGCTCTTTATTATGAGATTGGGTTCTCACCTTATTAACTTGCTAGCTGTTGCTTCTCTTGGATTTTGAAAAGTTAGTTAGCTGAATGCATTGTGGTAAAAATCTGCAACTTTTCCCCATTCTAACTTTTATAATTGGGTGCTAATTTGTCTTGAGGGCTGGGCAGATTGGTGATTTTTTTTTCCTTTAGGGGGGTGGAGTTGGCAAATTATAGTAATCCAAGACCTCATATCCCATAATAATTAGAGCCTGAAATCTTTCTTTAAGGAAGGATAGTGATAGTGGTTGCAAATCCATCATTTTGTGTATTGATGAAAAATTATTACACTTTAATTTCTCATTGATACGTTTCATCATATAAGGAACTCTTGTTAAGTACAATTATATGAGTTTTCCATCCTAAACTTGTGTGCATAATCCTCCTTTTAAAAATCTTTTGGTCATTTGTCTCTAACCTTTAGATCAAATTGTTTGTGCATTTTTCATATGGACTTGATTGTGGTTTCTGCAAAAATATGGATATTTTCCTTTTCTTTTTTGGTGCTATGCTATATAGTTCCATTCAATTTGATAAAGGTTTCCTTTGCCATTTACAGGCAGGAGCTATGTTGGGCGATGCTTTTCTTCATCAATTACCACATGCCTTTGGTATGATTTTGATAAAGTGCTGTTCCTTTTTCAGATTTAATGCTTCTTCTACTTGTTACCCTAACTCATATTTTTGCAGCTTAACACTTCTAATCTACTTGACTTAGGTTACCATCATGATCATGGGAGCATTTTATATCATCTTCATTGCCTTAAAAATGAAAAGCAGTGTGTAACCCACATTTCATACAGAATGGATATTGTAAATTGACCTCTTTGGAAGCCAATTCCTCATGAATAGAAATTTCACTTTATTACAATAGCTTTGCCAGAGCCTGCTATGAATTCCCAGAATTCTAATACTAATCAGTTTGTTGACTTAATTTTTTATAAGGTTCAATAAATCTTACGAAAGTTAACTGAAATTTGCAATTGTTAATTGAGTGATAAATCATTAAATCATGTTTTGTAGGTGGAGAGCACTCCCACTCTCATGATCATGACACAGACCATTCTCATCATGCTCATGATGATCATGGGCATTCACATGCCCATTCTTTGAAAGATCTTTCTGTTGGATTGTCCATCTTGGGTAAGTAATAGGATAGTTTATATAGTATTGTTGACTAGCGTCAGCTTTTCTTGTTTGAATACAATATGCAGCCTCGTTCTTCTTGTTGTTGTCACATGAATTTCTGTTGTGATAGAATAATGCATTATCTTATGCTGTTCTGAATTCTGATATTATGCATGACAGTGAATTAGTAGTCCTTTTCAAAAATTGTATGATAGATATTGCTTCCTTAGTTCCATTCAGATACGAAGAGAGAGAGAGAGAGAGAGAGAGAGAGAGAGAGAGGAACAAGGTGTCCTGCACAAATTGTAACAAACTATTTCATCTAGAGAGAGAGAGAGAGAGAGAGAGAGAGAGAGGAACAAGGTGTCCTGCACAAATTGTAACAAACTATTTCATCTAATAATAATGATGCAGGTACTTCATATAGTATTCTTGACAAGCATCAGCTTTTCTTGTTTGAATACAATATGCAGCCTTGTTCTTCTTGTTGTTGTCACATGAATTTCTGTTGTGATTGAATAATGCATTATCTTATGCTGTTCTGAATTCTGATATTATGCATGACAGTGAATTAGTAGTCCTTTTCAAAAATTGTATGATAGATATTGCTTCCTTAGTTCCATTCAGATACGAAGAGAGAGAGAGAGAGAGAGAGAGACAGAGGAACAAGGTGTCCTGCACAAATTGTAACAAACTGTTTCATCTAATAATAATGATGCAGGGTTGTCATTGGATAACTGACTTTTTAATCTAAAGGTGACATGACAAGAATCTCTTCTTGTTATTGCTGTATTGGTTCAGAAAAGTTTGCTATGTCCTTAAGCTACAAACTACAATTAGTATTATGGACTTATACTATTTTTAGTTCTATTGGGTTTAAGTGCTTGTCAGAAAGAATAGGACATATTTTGTTAAAATAATGCTGTCTAAGATATTTTGTTAAAATGATGCTAACTTCTTGTTCAACATAGTTATTAAAGGCGCAAGGTGCACAAAGCCACAACGAGATCTTGGAGCCTAGGCGCAACGCACAGGCGTGCGCCTGATAGACATAAGGCGCAAGAATGAAAAAAAAAAAATTTATTACTAACAAGCTCATATATTGATATGACTATTACTCTATTAGTGCTTAAAACACATTATTTATGATAAAAATAAACACACAAATATAACTTAACTATAAAGGTTTCTAATGCAAAACACATAAGGTTCCTACTTCCTAATCCTACTAATACTAAAAACCATCCATTCTTAAGACACTTATCAATTATTAAAGCACAATTAATCCTCATCAAGCTCAATTAAAAAAAAAAAAAAAAAAAAGGACAGCATTAGAATTTTGAAAACAAAATGTATACAGCAGTGTTGCCCTAATTCATTTTCTTTTAATCTTCTTTTATTTCTTTTTTTTTTTTTTTAATTGTAATCATTGGTGTTGGCAAGTCTATCTTAAGTTATTTTAAGGTTTAAATGAATGGCTTAGATTATTCAACCATTTGTTTTAAAAAATATAAAAACACATAAAAAGAGCCTTTTGTAACAAAGGCGCGCCTTTAGTGTGCCTTGCCTATAGCACAAGGCCCACCAAGGCATGCGCCTTTGTGACAGTGCCTGCCTTTGGCATTTTAAGGCACTAGGGGATGCGCCTGGTGTGCCTTGCCTGAGGCGTGCCTTTAATAACTATGTTGTTCAATTGTTTTGGTTGCTTTTATTGTGGAGATTTGTAATGTAATCTCATCATTTACATAGCTGTTAGGTTTCGTTGATCTCGTGTTCTTATTATCATCAGGGATTTTGCAGATTGGGTTACAACACCTTGAATTCTTATTGTGGTATATTCGTTGTCGCAGCTGGCATTGTACTTTTTCTTCTTGTAGAGAAAGTGGTTAGATATGTTGAAGATAATTCATCTGGAGCTCATGCATGGAGTCATGGTCATCACCACCATCATCACAAGAGCAGTAAGAAATTGAAAGATGATGATGTTAATGATGTGGTGCAGTCACAATCTACCAAGGAAACTGAAGGAAAAGAGTCTGATAAAGCTTCAGATAACTCTTTGAATGGGGATAATTTAACTGAACACGAACCTCTTCTTCGGAAGGTAAACTAAGAATTAAAATATCATGATTAGTTCTGCAAATTTAGGCTGTTAGAGATCAACTTGGATTCTGACAATGCTCCTAGCCATGGCATGATCCAATTTTAACCTAGAAGTATTGAGGATAGAGAGGGTTAGGATGTATAGCCTGGTTGTCTATGCACAAGAAATGAAGTGTGGTTAAACGGAAAATCCTTGTGTTATGAGGGATTGGTATTTAGAAGCTTCTTACATTTCTTTTTTTGGTTAAAAAAAATACTGTAATATGAGTACAAAGAGAAGCAAGTTTCCACATTTTATTGCAGTGCATCGTAGAGATGCCTGAAGTTGGATGATGGCTTATCAAATTAGTCACTAATGGAATATAAATTTTTTATATCAAAATGGGAATGAAACCATATCTAATATATTCTCTCAAAGAAAGTTTAGTCTTAAATGGTGTATCCAACCCCATTTAATTTAGGATTGGTTGCATTTTGCTGAGTTGATGCGCTTGTATCCTGCAGAGAAAGACAACTCTTGCTGGCAAAGTTGATATATCACATATTGATGCTACGGACGGCCCAATGGATGCTAATAAATCCTTGAACAAGAAGGAAACTACTGGGGCACCATCAAATCTGGTGTTTGGTTATCTCAATCTGTTTTCTGATGGTGTTGTAAGTATGTGTTCCATTTTATTTTCAATTTTTTCCTTCCTATTTTTCATTGATTTATCAGTTACTCATCCTTCAAAAGAATTATGTTTTAGTTAAATTACTATCTAGAAAATATGAAAAAAGGGAGTCTGCTTTTGAAATTTTATGCCACGCATGTTGACCTTGCAGCACAATTTTACTGATGGAATGGCTTTAGGAAGTGCGTTTCTGCTCTATGGATCCGTTGGAGGATGGTCTAGAACTCTGTTTTTGCTTGCACATGAGCTTCCTCAAGAGGTTCGAGTTCTTCCTTCTGTTCATTGAACAATCTAGTTTTTTTAAAGTATCCATTCTGCATAATTTTATTTATGTGTTGGTTCCATTTTCAGGCATATGATAGTTTTTTTCTTTTCCCCTTTGGCTAATTTAAATAACCCTACTAGGAAGCCATACATTCTGTTATTCGATATTGTATGATACATTTCACTGACTTCTTTCCTGGAGTTTTGCCTCCCCCCTTTCTCTTCTTGTTGGTGCAGATCTTTCTCATTCCAGCTTCAACTTCCAACCCTCTTCCTTGTTGAAACAATTGAGCACACAACTTGTGTGCAAATTAGAAAAACATAGAAAATAGAGAAAAGGTTTGGCAATGTGTCTATGTCTACAGAGAGTCAACTGTGATTTTTCAGTGTTGAAGGAGAAGGGTACAAGCGCTTATTTATATAGACACTGAAGCTTGTTCTTTCACAAGTAGTAGTAGGAGAAACTTGCAATTGTAAAAATACTCCTTATAATTTGAATTGTCCTAGGGTACACGAAAAATGTAGTATGAGCCTGTACTATTTATTTCCCAGCGCGTGATATATGACTGTTCTTGTGCCATTGAATTTCTGTCTCTCTTTCGATTCATCTTTTTCTTTTGGGACATAATGGTTCTGGTGGTTTATAGCTTGGTGTATCCTTGTGTGCAGGTAGGGGATTTTGGTATCTTGGTAAGGTCTGGTTTTAGTGTGTCTAAAGCCCTTTTTTTCAACTTCCTCTCTGCATTGGTTGCTCTATTAGGAACCGCACTGGTTAGTACTATCTCTCTTGTGTTTCCTTTCTAATCTCTAGCAATGAAGAAGGTGAAAATTACAGCTTTTGTTTTAGGCTTTGTTCTGGGGACAAGATCCGGGACAGTCATCTTTGATTGAGGTGAGCTTCCCTTTACCTTGGTTAACTTCATTTTGACAGTAATAAGTTGAAGGTAACACAAGTTTTTCATATTTCCTGCAGGGATTCACGGCAGGTGGATTCATATACATTGCTGTTGCTGGAGTGCTTGCAGAAATAAGCACCAGCAGTTCAACGATTAGAAGTTCAGCAGTCCAGATAATTTCACTTGTATTAGGCATGGCTGTTGCCCTTTGTATTTCACTTGTAGAATGACTATAATTTTATGTAATTCTAGCTGAACTTAACTGCAAAGGATTAGACTCACTGGCCCTAAAGAATTACAGATAGCCACTTTTGTACTGGGCAACTGTATTTGTCAATCGTTTCACACTGCCTTTTGTTTATAAACTGTGAAATTGCCAATGTATGAAGGTCATCTGATATGATTTTCTCTTATCTATTTCAAAAAATCAATATGATTTATTTTATACAAATGCTTGGTATGATAATCCATATGGGCTCTTCAACTTCATTTTATTTATTTTATTTTTCCCTCTTTTTCTTTTATTCCTTTTTGTCACTTCTTGCCTGTAAAATCTAACCTATTTTCTCATTGAGCAACAAAAGTAATACGTGAAATTTTCGGTTTTTTCCTCCACTATCTCTCTCCTTATCCCATAGGCCATAGGTACCTTCGAATCTAATTCAATATCTGTATGGTTACAACTACAATGCCATATGATTTGTCAAGGACAAAGGTCAGGGGACCTCTTGATCTTAGGTTCAGCATCCATTGATATAGTGGGTTGTTTGCATCCTCCAAGGATATTTTCTCCGCCATCCGTAACGTACGAGCTACCATCTCTATCTGGAGTAAACAGCTACCATGAACCCTTTTATTGGATTGGTCGCCTCTACCCTTCGCTGGTGTGACTATGATTTTGCTTTGCAAATATCATTCGATTATACGTTAGTATAAATATATGAAATTCTAGACCATAGTTAAAAAAAAAAAAAAAAATACAGTACCGTAGTGAAATAAAAAAAATTAGTGCATATTTTCTTAGCAACAAACTATAATTAGAGAAATTAAATAAAAAAGATATTTCATTTGAAATACCAATAAAAATACATTAAATTATATAATAAAAGCAACCATATTTTCTCATGACATTAATGATAAATATTTAAAATTTTATACTTTTTACATCTTTAAATGAATTAAGAAGACTAATAAGATCACACTTTATTATTATGAAAAGATATTCGATTACAAAAGTTAAATGAATTAATGCATAATTTATATATTCCATCCAAAAAAAAAAGTACATAATTTATATATCATATATGGTCAAAGTGCTGTAGTGACTAGAGATAAATGTATAATCATTTACTTTTGTCAAGTGTTACTGTAAGTGTTGTGTGATGAACTAAGAATGCTAAAATAGTATACAAGTAATGATTGGGGACGCCTTCTTTTTTCTTCTTTTAATAAAGTGAAAATGCTTTTGGTCCGAGAGCTTATTTTGATTGAAAGAAAAAAACAAACGATTGGCATCTCTCTTTCGGCTCATTATATTAACGGTCTAATGTAAGCCCTATGTTATAATTGGTTAATTTCAAAATGATTCCTTCTTTTTCATTCTCAACAAAAGGGATTGTGTTTTCTTATTCTATGTTTCTTAAAAACCTATCAAAATCAAACATTATCAATCTTTTTTTAATTTAAACGAGGAATACATTAGTTGCCTTTTCCAGTAAAAAATCAAAATCTTATCACAGTGTTATTAGACTAATAATTTAGTAATTAAGTGTTTATATCGTAATATAAAAAATCAAGTTTTTATAATATTAGAATTTTCTTCAAAATTCTGCAATCTTGAGTTTAACTTTTAATCGGAGCCAAATTTATTAAAAAAAAAATCAAAATTTAAAAACTAACATCTCCTTTATTTTTTAAGTACTTCTGAAATGCCAAAAAAAAAAAAAATCATAATTGTTACTAGAGGAAAAAAAAAAAATAATGTGAAGAACTTTAAAGATAAAACATTAGGAGATAGGTCTAACAAGATTGGATGATATTATTATACAAAATATTAAATTCCAAAATGCTACTACAATGTAGAGTCTTTGTTACACATAATTTAGTAATTAAGTGTTTATATCGTAATATAAAAAATCAATTTTTTATAATATTAGAATTTTCTTCAAAATTCTGCAATCTTGAGTTTAACTTTTAATCGGAGCCAAATTTATTAAAAAAAAATCAAAATTTAAAAACTAACATCTCCTTTATTTTTTAAGTACTTCTGAAATGCCCAAAAAAAAAAAAATCATAATTGTTACTAGAGGAAAAAAAAAAAATTAATGTGAAGAACTTTAAAGATAAAACATTAGGAGATAGGTCTAACAAGATTGGGTGATATTATTATACAAAATATTAAATTCCAAAATGCTACTACAATGTAGAGTCTTTGTTACACATTTAGGATTTTTCTTGTCTTTTCTTTACTCTTCTCTTTTGAAGCTACATTATCTAATAAAATCAAGAAGAAAACTTTCTCATCACCCCATAATGGAATGAATTGAAAAGAAACATAATATTTGTATCTTACTACTCAAACTCATCTAATTGTTGCAGCATTTGAAAGATGGTGATATCATGGGTGGGTAGAGGAGGAAGAGAAGGCGTTTTTCTTAGAGATGGTGTAATAACATGATCTCCATTGGTAAGGGTATGTTGCCTTTTTCGCACTGCTCGAATTGGAGGCTCTGCTGCAACAATAACAAGTCCTTCTTCGTTCACTATTCTTGGATGCTCTGCTCTCTTCTGCAAGCTTTCTAAATTCTTCTCCACATTCATCCTTCCATCCTTCAAAATATGACAAGAGTTGAACTAATTGAATTCATTTAATTTGTTCTAAAGGTTATGACAGGATATGGCACTGATATGATACAGATACAGATACAAAAATTTGAAGTGTTATTGTTATAATTGTACAAATACAAAATGAAAATTTTAAAAAATGTGGAAGCCATTGTAAAGTAAATGTATGAAATATGGATAGAAAACATAAGTTTGAAAAGTTCGGAGGAGACATTTGCATATTGAATATGTGTGAAAAACATGATTTGAAAAGGTTTCGGAGGTCGCTTTCGAATATGATGTTGGAGAAGTATCCAACATATGGACATATATTAAAAATAAAGTGTTGGTTCTTCATAGGTCCCAGATAATGTTTCTGTCTATGTTTTTATTGGATAATAATTCCTTGTGTTGTTGGCAATTAAGAGGTAATTAAGATCTTAAGAGGCCATTCTAACAGGTTTTAGAAACAGAGTCTTGGGTAGGAATTAGATCTTTTTCAAGTAGGAAAGCAGAACTGACCTTTATGTACTAAATAATCAGTTCATACAGAGAAAAGGGATTAAAAATATCTATAAAACCAATTTAATTATTCACAAATTAGTTATGAATAAAATTTTCAAAGAGCCCATACTAGCATTATATCACTAGATTTTTTCTTCATAAAAAAAATTCTTACATTGATAACAGAGGAAGAGGTTGGCATTGGGCATTTGACAGGGCGATCTTCATCTTGGGGCTCCATTGGGTGTTCAACTGGCGAAAAATCAACATCAAATTCAATAGGATGATGGTGGTGGTGGTGTTGTTGGTGTATGTCCATGTCACAACGCCTTTGTCTGTTCTCTCTAGTCTCATCTATTAATGGAACTTCACTTTCTCTATTATCCTATGGCAAAAAACAAAAAAATACTGACATTAACATAATGAAATTCGACTCTCTTCCCTCATTTACCAATTGTATGAGAAAATTAACGAAGAAACACTTACAAAACCATGCTGATGCTCCCCACATGACAAACCCATAAGGTTATATCCAGAAACAGAGAAAATCTAACTTTGTCTGAGTATCTGTCTCTATAAAAAAAAAAAATAGAGAGAAACAGAGCAAAAGAGAAAGAAAATAAAGAAAAAGAAAGCATGAAAAGGAGTAGTACTCAGGGTGAAGAGAGGCGGCAATGTGGGATCGCCTAAACAGTGAAAGACGAAGAAAGATTAGATTCCCACCATTTTCTTTGCTTTTTTTTTTCTTGATTAATTTTCATAACCTTTCTCTTTCTTTATTGGTTTTGTAACGAGTAGCTAGTAATAGCTACCCAATATCTTTTCTTCTTTATTTCATTCTTTTGGAGGAGAGACAAATACCTCTTTTTCACTTTCTTGCTTTTAACAACAGTGGCATATATAGTTTGGTTGAAAATTTTAGCAATCTCTCACTGTACTTTTTTACTTTTCTTGAATTTGCAGACAATGGAAATATTGAAAATTTGTATGATGAGAGATGCATGAGCTTGTTGGAAAATTACACTGAATTTATGTACCAATTCAATAATATAAAAATATACGTATTAAAAAAAGATATAAGTATTTTTCACTGATCAAAAAATGAATAAAAGAATTATATTAACTAAAATATCTTATTATTCATTAATTTAATATATAAGATAAATTTACACTCTTAATGTAAAGAATAATTTTCGTTGTCGAAACAGTGTTAAATTGGAGGAAAAAAAAAAAGACAGCTTAGAAAGAAAGAAAAAAACTACAAGGTGGAAAGCACGAGATAGCAGCCTGAGCGTGCTTTTGGACACCTTTACTTTACTAGACAATATATAGTATATATAATTTTAATATTATAGATATTACTCATATTTATATAAATAATATGTATTTGCAAATATAGGATACAACAATTATATTATATATTCAGTATATTAAATGCAATAGGCATTTTTTTTCTCGTGAAGAAAAGTGTTGCTAATATTAAGTGGGTTTAAAATCGAAAACAAACATGATTGGCCCAAAGGAGTAAAAAACTTAATGGACCAGAAGTCCAACATTCAACTATCCACAAGTGGGTTTTTCAATTTGGGGTTCAAGCCCTTGACAACTAGTTGTAAGCTAGTTAAATTACTAACATGCTCCTGGATCCTCTCCATTCCAGATTTTTCTTTCCTCTTTCCCAACATCATTGCCGTTGTGTGTGGTTGGAAAGGAAATTGGAATGCCATGGAGAGGAAGAGCCATGCATTTGAACTAATCTGCCTAGTCTTGCACTGTTGAAGTTTTAGGCATGCCCATGGGTTATACAAACCATATTCGGGCCAAAAACTCTCAGGAGGCAGCTTTATGTGGCCGGAGCGGCCAACATGCACTAGGCATTTTAGTTTTTATTTTGTTCTTTTATTAATTTCATCTTAACTAAAATTTGAATAAATTTGAATTCACAATGTAACAATTTTAAAGATCATTCTATTTGATGAATTAATTTTCATTTTGTATAATTAAATTCAAAATATATTCATTTATTTTTTTTAATATCAATTTTATTAGTGAGATTCGATCTTTGATGTAACTCTTAAAATAATATTTATTTAAGTAATGCTTTTTTAGTTAGATTTAGTTATATGAATTATTCTCAAAGTACTTATTTAATTAGATTCGGTTATATAAATTATTCTCACTTGCAGTGGTAAATTCTAGGGGGCGAAAATGACAGTTATCTCCAAGATTTTTGAAAAATTCTTAATATGCATTGAAAAATGGTTCAAATTTTTTGAAAAATACTTTTGTCCTCAAGTTCTTAAAGAAAAATTTATGAAGTTTATCTAATTTCAATGCTCAATTGACATAGATTTTATTATATAAATAAACTTTATGTAATGTGAAACTGATTTCATGTACGGTGATATCTCATTTTACACGAGAATATGAAACTACAAAAATGATAATTTAATATTTCTCAAAAAAAAAAAAAAAAAAACATAGTGAAAAAAATATAAATTATTCACATTAATCCTTAAAATATAGCAATCACAAAATACATCTATGCATTTAATAAAATGGTAAATTATTATTTAGTTTTTAAGATTTTACTTAATTAAATGATTTATTTTTGTTTTTGAGAAACAAATGATAGTAAAACTTTTCTAAAATTATATTTTATATAGGAATAATCTCTATATAGTAAGAAAATTTTTTTGATTCTAATTTAGACTAGATATAAATAAAAATAAACTTCATATTGTAATAAACAATAATTCTTTTAAATTTCATCTTAAGAAAATTTGGTCCATAATAATATAATTATATATCTATATTTCAAAATTATATGCTATGTTAGATGAGGGATCTAAGATGTAATAAAATATTTATATAATTTGATTGGTACAACGATTTATTCTAAGACGAAATAAAATTTTAAACTTTTAATGGAGAGACTTTGCATATTTCCAACACTATTGTTAATATAATGTTAGGTTTCAAATTAATGTTTGATCTTAGATTACTAATTAGACTTATTAATATCTTTGTATATATTTTAGGATCCTATTTAAGCTTAATTATGGGTTCCTAATTAGGCTATTATTTTCTTTTTTCTTTTACACTTTTGTGTATATAAATAGATGTTATTTCATTGTGTAATAAGATACAAAAATATAATTCATTCTCTTCTAATATGGTATCAGAGCCCTTCTGAGATTTTTTTTCTGCCTTTCCTGTTTTCTGGATTATTTTTTTTAGTCTGCCATTCTCCCTATGTTCTTTAATATTTTCTACTCCTCTTTTCATTTCCTGAAAGTTTTTAGCCTCCTGAATCTATTTTTGCACTCTGTTTTTTCAGATTTTATCTCTATTTTTGCTTTTCAGCTCCTTCCTCTTTAAATGGAGAAATTGGATATTGCAAAACCAATTACAACAATTTTGAATGGAACCAACTACAATCTTTGGGTTCAAGGAATGAAGAGTTTTTTGATTGGTCGCAAGTTTTGGCGTATTGTTACTGGAGATATCACTAAGCCAACTAGAGATCTAGAAGAAACTGATGCTAAATTTATTGATCATCTTGAATATTGGAACAATAAGAATCATCATATTATTACTGGGTTCCACAATACTTCTGTTCCATCTATTCATATTCAATTCGCTAACTTTGATACTGCTAAAAAAATCTAAGATTTTTTGGCCAGTTGATATCAAACCACTGGACTTGCTCACTATTTTCAGCTATGGACTACCCTTCACAAGAACTCGGTCAATCTATGAATGATTTTCTTGCTCAAGTGCAACCAATTTGGAATCAAATCTCTCAGGCCAAAATCAGTGAAGATTATCTTCATCTCATTCAAGTTCTTATGGCTCTTTGACCTAAATATGAAGCTGTTTGTGCTTCCCTACTCCATCGCAATCCTCTTCCTACTTTGTATATGGCTATACAAGAGCTTATCTTTGAGGAAACCCATCTCCATCTTGATAAGGCTCCAAGTTCTGAACTTGTTCTTGCAACTACTTGACTTCCACATTAGAAGTCCAACAACTAAATTTGTAAGAATTGTAACCAATTTAGTCATAATTTTGCTAACTGTCCTACTATAGAATGCAGATACAGTCATGGTCTTTGTCCTATTCTTGAGCATTGCCCAATTCGGCCTCCATGACCAAAAGGAGGGTATTCTAAGTCCAAGAACTTCCCAAAGCTTGGATCACCTTCTATCACTACTGCTGCCACTGACGGTCCTACTGTCATCACCATGAGTGATCTTGTGGCTCTCTTCAAATAGATTATCTCTTCCAATTCCCCTGCCACCATGTTTGTCACCTCGGGTAACTCTCATTGGCTTTTTGACTCTATATGTTGTAACTATATGACTACTAATAGTAATCTCTTATCCTCCATACAACCTGTTTCTTCCTTGCCACCAATTCACACTGCAAATGAAACAAAAATGAACATCACCCACACTGGTCATACATCTACCTCCAAACTCAGTCTTCTTGATACCTATTATATTTTTAGCTTGGTACTTAGCCTTATCTTTGTTGGTCAGTTATGTGAAATTGGACTAAATGTTATTTTTTTCTCCTTATGGTTGTCAGGTACAGGGTCTGCAAATGAAGCAGATTCTTGGGATGGGTCGCAGGGTAGGGCGATTATTTGAGCTTGTATCTCTTCATCTTCCTCAGAATTTTGTGTCTGCTGCTACAACCACCAATTCCTCCATTCATCAATGGCACCTTCATCTTGGTCATGCCTCAGCTAGTAAAATTCAGCTTTTAATTTCATGTGGCTTGTTAGGTTATACAAAATTTGAGTCTTTCCATTGTTTACATTGTCAACTTGTAAAACAACCTGCTTTGTCTTTTAATACTAGTAATTCTATTTTAACCAGTCCCTTTTAATTAATTCATTTTGACATTTGGGGGCCTTCCCTTATTTCATTAGTGAATGGTTTTCATTATTTTGTATTATTTATTGATGATTACTCCAGATTTACTTGGATATATTTCTTAAAAAATCATTTTGAATTACCACAAATTTATATTAACTTTGCCAATATGATTAAAACTCAGTTTTTCTGTACCATTAAAATTCTTCGTACAGACAATGCTATGAAATATTGAGACTCTTCCTTACTTCATTTTCTTTATCAACAGGACATAGTTATTCAACGTCCTTGTCCTCACACCTCTCAACAGAATGGTCGTGCTGAACATAAACATTGTCATGAATGGTCGTGCTGAACGAAATATCGTCATATCTTAGACTTTGTTCATACCCTTCTCCTTTCTGCCTCATGTCCAGAAAATTTTTGGAGAGAAGCAGCTCTTATTGCTGTATATACAATTAATCGAGTTCTTATCTTAGTACTTCACAATTTATCCCTTGTTGAAAAATTATTTAGTAAAACTCCTAACTATTCACTTCTTAAACCTTTTGGTAGTGCTTGTTTTGTCTTATTACAACCTCATTAATGTACTAAATTGGAACCTCATGCTTGTTTATGCTGTTTTCTTGGTTATGGGTTAGAATACAAAGGATACCGTTGTTGGGACCCTATTTATAATAAACTACGCATCTCTCATCATATTACCTTCTGGGAAAACACCATGTTCTCCTCTCTCTCTCAGTTTCATCACTCTGTCAATACTGACTCTCTGTTTTTTACTGATTCTTCTATTGAGTTATTTCCTAGTTCTGATGCAGGTGATTCTGATACACTCAATACTGGCCCTGCCCCACTTGCTTCTCTTGAACCTGCTCCAGCAGTCGATCCTACACCTGCACTTGCCCTCACTCATGATAATACTCTTTGACGTTCCACCCGGGTAAGAGAAACTCCTCAGTATCTTAATGACTTTCACTGTTATTCTGCTATTTCAAAACTTCATGAGCCTCACTCTTATCGTGAGGCAAGTACTGACCCTCTTTGGCAGCAAGCTATGATTGAAGAACTTCAGGCTTTAGAGAAAACTCATACTTGGGATTTAATAGATCTTTCTCCAAATAAGACTCCTATTGGCTGCAAATGGATTTATAAAATTAAAACTCGTTCTGATGGATTTGTTGAACGGTATAAGGATCACTTAGTAGCAAAAGGCTACACTTAAGAATATAGTATAGACTATGAAGAAACCTTTGCTCTAATGGCTCGTTTAACATCTGTTCATAGTCTTTTAGCCATTGCTGTAGTCAATAAATGGCAGCTTTTTCAGATGGATGTCAAAAATGCCTTTCTCCATGGTGATTTGTCAGAAAAATTTTATATGCATCCTCTCCCTAGTTATAATTCCTCTTATAAAGTCTGTAAGTTCCGACGA
Organism: Reutealis trisperma; assembly: GCA_947687605.1. Taxonomy (NCBI): domain Eukaryota; kingdom Viridiplantae; phylum Streptophyta; class Magnoliopsida; order Malpighiales; family Euphorbiaceae; genus Reutealis; species Reutealis trisperma. Next base: position 70,533 of record CANTUT010001351.1, read on the forward strand.
GCTCTATATGGATTAAAACAAGCTCCCAGGGCTTAGTTTTTCAAATTTAGTTCCATTCTCACTTAATTTGGTTTTGTTTCTAGTTCTTATGATTATGCATTGTTCATTCATTGAACTGACTATAGTATTGTCATTTTATTACTTTATGTTGATGATATGATCGTAATAGGCAGTGATGCATTTGGTATTTCAAAATTACAACGTTATCTCAATTAACATTTTGAAATGAAGGATCTGGGATCACTCAACTATTTTTTGGTTCTTGAAGTCTCTCATACTTTTGATGGCTATTACCTCTCTCAAGCCAAATATGCATTTATGAGGCCTCGCTCGAGCACCGGCCCGGTCCGCTAGAGGGAACTGGGATGCTTATTCGAGTTTAGACTCACTATGGAATCCTCAGGTTCAGATTTGGTTGATTTTGAAAATGATTTTGGGAGTCGCCATCCTAATTTATTTTAAATGGGAAAATTAAGGAAAAACCCAGTTAACTCCAATTCATTAATTTTTAATTAATTTGCCTATGGATAAAATCACTAGCCTCGAACTAGGTTGAGCTCGGGGACTAAGTTTTTGATTTTAAATAATCAAAATTTGGCTCTTAAGTTTAATTTGACTTGAAAATTTAATTTCATGAATAACATTTATAAGATGATATTAAAGAAAATGCATGAATATGGCAAAACATGAATGCATGGTGAAAATAAAATATTCACAAATTAATTAAAAGGAGGGAAAAGAGATTGATAGAAATTTGGATTTGAGATTTGGATTTAGATTCCAAACATGCCTACGTACCCCATTGAATAGGGATCAAAACTCATGTAGTTTGTTCCATAGTTAAGTGGAGGGGTTTAAGAGTTAATCAGATTGATTTTGGTTTGGGTGTTTTGAGAGTGAGGGAAAAAGGCTGATACCTTTGCTTTTGATGGGCGAAGGGTTTTACCGGACCGAAATTTCATTTTATCGGGACCGGGTGATTGAATTGATTTGAGAGATTAATTAATTAATTAAAATGATTAATTAACTAATTAATGTGATGAAATGAATGGATGGATAGATGGATTAATTAATTAAAAAAAATTAATTAATAATTTAGATGAGAGATGGATTGAGAAAAAGGATTAATTTGATTTTGGAAAAAGGAATTATTTTTGGAAAAAAGAGTGATTAATTAATTAATTAAAAAGATTAATTAATTAATTAATTTAGTGATTAATTAAAAAAGAGTTTTAGTTAATTAAAAAGATTAATTAACTTAGTTAGGGTGAGGTAATTAATTAATTAAAAAGATTAATTAATTAATTAGAGAGTGATTGGAGGAGAAGAAGAGAGGAATTTGAGGATAGCAATCTACTCAAATTCAAAGGGTGTGTTAGAATGAGAAGTGATGGGGGTATTTATAGGAAAAGTGAGTGAGGATAGTTTAGGTAATGAAAATATGAAAAGACCATGAGAGGTAGGGCTAGAAATGGCTGAAATTAGACTGAAAGGAGTAAAATTGTCATTTTCTTCGTAGGTGGGGCCCACAGGGATCAGAGGCTCGCAGCGCCTAGTGCGGCGCCACACCAGACATTTGCGGCATGCTGCACAACGGGCATGCAGCACTGCACGCCATATTGCGTTGGCACGATTTTTGAGGTTTTTTTTATTTTTTTTTTATTTTTAGAGATTGGTTGTTGGTATGGAGTTTGGAAAATTTGGATGTCTGGTGGCAATATAAATAAAGTCTAAAAAAATTTTCTTTCAGGGGTGCTGCCCCTGAACGCTCGCTTACCATCGTAATAGCTCCACGTAGCATGTTAAATTCAGCAAGTGCTAACACTGTGATTGGATGATGAGGGTGTAAAATTGAGGGTTCGCAGTTGCCCCCTCATTAGAATTGGCTTTAAACAAAAGGTGATTCTGATGATTGTGAACGTTGGAAACAGGTGCCATGTCAGATTCTGGACTTGTGTGTTCTTGTCATGTCCTTTGGGAGGAGGCCCTCTAAGATTTTATCAATGGCTATCTATCCGGCCTTGACGTTGGTTGTGAAAATGGTCTTGGTGAATTTCAATTAAGGCTATCTGTTTGGCCTTAATGCTGGAGATGAAGAATGTTTGAGGTGAATCTCAATCAAGACTATCTGTCTAGCCTTAATGTTGGAGATAGAGAATGTTTGGTGAATTTCAATCAAGGCTTCTGTCCGGCCTTAATGTTGGAGATAGAGAAGGTTTAGTGAATTTCAATCAAGACTATCCGTCTAGCCTTAATATTTAGAGATAGAGAAAGTTTGGTGAATTTCAATCAAGGCTGTTTGTCCGGCCTTAATGTTGGAGGACAAAGAAGGTTTGTTGAATTTCAATCAACACTATCTGTCCGGCCTTAATGTTGGAGATAAAGAAGGTTTGAAGTAAATTTTAATCAAGGTTATTTGTCCGGCCTTAATGTTGGAGATAAAGAAGATCTGAAGTAAATTTCAATCAAGGCTATCTATCCGGCCTTAATATTGGAGGTAAAGTAGAATCAAGACTATTTGTCCAGCCTTAATATTGGAGGTAAAGATGATCTGGGTAAATCTCAATCAAGGCTATCTGTTCGGCCTTAATGCTGGAGCAGATTTAGGTAAATCTCAATTAAAGCTATCTATTCGGCCTTAATGCTAGAGAAGATTTGGGTAAATCTCAATTAAGGCTATCTGTTTGGCCTTAATGCTAGAGGTAAAGATGATTTCGGATAAGATAATTTAGTAAAAGAAAGCCTCGACCTATGGCGAGTCAGCTCACGAGATTCTGAGGAAGAGCCTCAGCTTATGGCTAGTCGGCTCAAGATTTTGGTTGTGCCAAAGAAACTTGGGCTTCTGAATGTGAAAGGTTAGGCCTTTCAAAAAGCTCAAAGGAACTTTGCCGGGAGCAAAGGGACTCTGGAAGTCACGCTTTGTTGATTAGATCTGGAAAGGTATCATTTAACTTCAAAGAGGCACAGGTCAGCTTTAAAAGGTATTGGTAAGCTTTGAGGAAGTACTGGTAAGCCTAAGGAGATGTTAATGAGGCTATTGGCTCAGCTTATGCATGATGATGTATGATTGCAGATGATTGCATAGGTGCTGGTGCGCAGATGATTGCATAGGTGATACAATGCATGATTTGTGGTGATGCTTGTAATGAATGATTTCATAGATGCATGAGGGCAGATTCGCTCAGTTACTTTGCAAATGCAATGCATTTATGGACTGAGGAACTCGACAAGGTTGAGGAACTCAACTTGGGTTGGTATGAGATGGTTGCCATGGTGGTATTACGAGGAGTTCAAAGGGTTGCTTCAAATTTTGGAATCTGGTGACCTGTGGTTTCTATTTTGGTACTACTGAGGAGGAGCTGTGCCTATTCCAAGGAGATAGGGAATATGGCTTGGCTACGACTCAAAGGCAACTTTGGTGGTGCCAGATTTCAAAGTCTGGCATTTTTTGAATTTTTCAGGAGTTTTTGGCTTGCCTCAGGATGTTGCAAGCTAGATGATGGTTGGTGATGGTTAAGTGAATTTGACCACTATGATTGAGAAGTTCTATGATTCTGGTGACTAGGGGGGTATGAGGTGTGCAGAGGCTCAACATAAGGGCTTTGATTTTCTATTTGAGTGTCAGTTATGAGTTTATTGATTGGGGTGATGCCACAATGGCAGATGGAATAGAGGCATTTTGTGGTTAGAGCTGTGCTGGCAAAGACACTGATGAGCCTCAATTGCTTTGTTAAGGATTTAGAGAGATGAATTATCTTGCCAGTTATTCTCCGGTGAGAAAAATTTGTCTATTCTTACCCTTTCTGCTTTGGGTGCTTTGTGGATGCTTGTTTTAGGTTTTGGGTTATCTCGAAAACGTGGCTGATGGATCATTTTCAGGTGGTAGCCTCTGCTTTTCAGTCTGCATATGCCTTACTGAGACTCAGTCAGAGGTCGGATAGGACGGTTGCTTGCAACTTACCCTCTGAGGATATTTTTAGCACTACCAATAGTAAATGATTAGGTCTTTCATGATTGGAGGCTATGGGTGTCGAGTGGTTTGCCTGTGTGGGCTTAGCTTGAATGCTTTCCACTAGGGATGAGTGTCTTGAGGGAGGTGAGGCAGACTCAGGGTATGCCCCCAGTTTTTCTTTCTTGGAGTTTGTGCCGATCACAGCTCCCATTGCTTGAGCTATCAGGTGATGGCTGGCTGAGGGGTTATCATGCTGTTTATTTTGGGATTTTATTTAGGACCACAGAGAGGTACACCAAGTAGTTGATAAAGGTGGTTTGGCCAATTGAGAAAGAGTACCAGGCTGCCTTACTGAGGGGAATAGAAGATGAAGTAGTTGAGAAAGGAGAGGCTATATGAGGAGCCATTAGTAGCAAGAGGATTATAGCATTGACAGAAGGGTCACTCAATCTTTGAAGGAGACTCGAGGATCTACTAGAAGTGCAACATCATAGATTGCAATGGTGACTCAAAAAAAAAAAAAAAAGAAGATTATGATAGACTTTGACTCTGATGAGGACACGAGAGATTTGCATCTCAAGAGGTAGAGGAAGACTAGTTAGACCATGACTTCAGATATGACCCTTTTTTTTTTAAATAATTACAGGTTGACAGGACTACACAAAATATGATAAGCTATATATGATATTGAAAGGGCTATCTTTCATGATAGGTTTGCATTTTTCAAGATTTGATCATCATTAAATGAGACATCTTTCATTTTCGCTCTAATTTCTGCCTAAACCGTCCTTTCAGGTTTTCAACTCAGCGAGCATTTTTTTTTGTTTAGGCAAAAGAATCAAGTGAATGATGTACTAGACACAAAGAAAATGAGAATTCGATGCAAATAAAATATTTTATATTATGATTTGAACCGCACCCGAATCGGGTTGCCTACATATCCCTTACATCACTTTTCTGTCGGTTATTTCTTTTAGGGAGAATAAGGTCCACGTAGTTCTGATTACATATGCATGAGAAATAGAAATAAAATATAGATGTCATCTTCGGATGACATATCTTTTCAGCTGATCTGGGTTGCCAGGATGGGAGAATTCACTTCTGGCCACGTCCGTGAAGATAGTGCCTCTGTTAAATAGGATCTTCCTATTTTGTCTTCATTCGCCACAGCTTCTTATTGATAGGCTTCTTGTGGGTCAAGATCTTGTAAACTGTGATGCTTGGAGTATCCCTATCATGTCCTTATAATAGCTTATGATCTTTTTCACTACTGTCATGCAGATGTAATGTATGAGATTTTTTTAATTTTTCTCTATGCCATAATTAATTAATCCTTTTGCCTTTTTCATTTTTTTTTATTTTTATATTTTGTATTTTTTTATATTTTTCATTTCATTCATTTTTTTGTTTTCTTCTTTTTTTTTTTAAGATGTCCCATTTAAAGATGAATCAGAAAAAATTAAAGCAAATCAAAAAGTTCAAACTTTTTATTATTGATAAAGGTCTCATCATGAGTACATTAAAAGATAAGCCCAAAAGATGAAATACCTAATAGACTCAAAGAAAGATTTAATAGAAATAGACTCAAAAGACTCTGACATAGACTCTGACTCAAGTGACTTAGACATGAACACAAACGACTCAAACATGGACTCAGAGGACTTGGATAGGGGCACAATAGTGTTGGCACTTTTCTCAAAATACCAGTTATTGGGTGAGGCTTGAGACAGTTGGGTGAGCTCATCGAAGCTAGACTTTGGGTTTGAGAGCAATGATGTCTCCACTGTCAATGAGGTTTTGAATTTTGTACTTTAGGGCCTTACATGTATCTGTTTTGTGTCCCAGCTCTTGATGATAGTCGCAGTACTCATTAGCATTATAACCCTTGGGCAATGAGTTTGGAGGAGGTCGTGGGTCTAAGGGCTTAACCAGATTAGCCTCTATGGCTTTCTTGTAAACGACGCTAAGGGGCATGCCAAGCTCAAAGAAAGTCATCATTGTTTCTAACTTCATCGGCTGATGACATAACACAACATTTACCTCTCCCTCTCTTTGGGTGGTGTTGGTGGTGTTCTTGTGATACCTAGAGGATTCATCCTTAATTCATCCTGATTGAATCAAATCCTCAATCTTGGTGGCAGTGGCAATGAGAGCTTTGAAGCTAGGGAGGTACTGTGTTTGCAGATGAGCCTGATATTGGGGTAGGAGGTTCTTGACATGATGTCAATTTGCTCTACTTCAGATAGACGGTTTACCATTTGAGCCGCTTTTGTCCTCCGCCTTGTAAGAAACGCGGTGAAAGATTCTCTTGACCCTTGTTTGGTGGTTTCCAAATCTCGACGGGTGACATCTACCTTGATGTTATAGTGGTATTACTTGACAAATGCATTACATATATCATCCCAAGTCTTCTTGTGATTTTTGTCGAGATATAGTAACCACTTAATAGCAGCTCCGGTTAAGGTTTGTTGGAATAACTGAGCAAGGAGCTCGTCATACACATCAAAAGGTCTCATGGCACCCACATACATCTTAAGATGAGTTTTTAGACATGTGGTGCCATTGAACTTGTCCATGACTAGAATTTTAAATTTTGGTGGAACTCATGCATTTGGGAAGAGAGCTAAACAGTCAACATCTATCATGTCCTCGTTCTTTTTGATGTTCTTGACCATTTTTTCCATGACCTCAACTTTCTCCATCAATTTTTTAGCTTTGGAAAAGCTAGAGAAATCTCCACGTTGAAAATGATTCGTAGTGGGAAAGGGAGTGGTTGTGTTTAAGTCCATGGTAAGAGAGATTGGTATCTCAGGTGCTTTCCCTTTATCGGTAAGATCGATAATGGGAGGAGTAAAAGTAGGGGCATGGCTAGTCCTGGCTTGGGCAGATGCAGGCTCAACATGAGCAGGAGAGGGAGTGACAGTGGCATTGGTCATTTCCTTGACCTCATTAATGATGGACTGGCGTTGAGAGTTGAAGGCATCAGTAAAGGTGGCAGACTAGGCATTAAGAGCATTGGTGAAAGTTTCAGCTTGGGTCTGAAAAGCAGTGGTGAGTATAGCTTAAAAAGTTTCCTCTTGTTTCTTGAGGAGGTAGGCGAAGAAAGCGCTCATGGCGTCTTGATCGAAGTTGAAGGTATTGGCCATTGGTACCTTGAAATAGAAAACAGACAGAAAAAATGGGTAAGAAAACATAATTGTGAACGAAAGATGGCATGAATGTGAAGGTGTGTCAGAAAAAGGATTCCTTCCACACAGTTGGTCACCGGGTTTATATGTTGACAAGGTGAGTGTGTGAGGTGTTTTTGGGGTAACGGACCATTGGTTTGGGTCTTTGAGGTGTTTGAGAGTTTACCTTGTCAAGTTTCTCATGTTATATATACATGATCATGGCGTAATGCATGCTGAAAAAGATTTCATGAATATGCAAGAGTATCGATTATTATGGTACATGGAACCTAAGGTCAAAGGCTAGGGCGATTATGTGCACAAGGGTGAAAGGTGGTTTGATTTAAGGGTCTCCGTCCCACTAGAGCATCGATATACCTAACCACATATGAGGCAAAGAGTCTCGCGTGGGTCTAACAGTACTGATTGCTCGTTACACCACCGAAATGATCGGGGATTCGTCGCGGGGTAGAATGCTTTCACTATCTCCCAACATACTCAAAAAGAGTTGTCGAGCCAATGCTACTTGCTATCCAAAAGTTTCCTAAAGTTAAGGTTTAGGCAAGGAGCTTTTGTTATGCAAAGTGATGCATGAAAGTCAAATTATACTTAATGAGCCAAATAGAGATTATTTTGGAAAAAATTTTTCCTTAACCAAATAGTAATCCTCTTATTTTTCTTTTTTTAAAAAAAAGGTGGCAACCAGTCCCCAGTGGAGTTATCAACTGTGAGGCCTCGCCCGAGCACCGGTTCGATTCGCTAGAGGGAACCGGGATGCTCATTTGGGTTTAAACTCATGATGGAACCCTCGAGTTCAGATTTGGTTGATTTTGAAAATGATTTTGGGAGTCGCCACCTTAATTTATTTTAAATGGGAAAATTAAGGAAAAATCCAGTTAACTCCAATTCATTAATTTTTAATTAATTTGCCCATGGATAAAATCACTAGCTTCGAACTAGGTTGAGATCGGGGACTAAGTTTTTGATTTTAAATAATCAAAATTTGGCTTTTAAGTATAATTTGACTTGAAAATTTAATTTCATGAATGACATTTATAAGATGATATTAAAGAAAATGCATGAATATGGCAAAACATGAATGCATGGTGAAAATAAAATATCCACAAATTAATTAAAAGGAGGGAAAAGAGATTGATAAAGATTTAGATTTAGATTCCAAACGCGCCTATGTACCCTATTGAATGGAGATCAAAAACCACGTAGTTCATTTCACGATTAAGTGGAGGGGTTTAAGAGTTGATCATATTGATTTTGGTTTAGGTGTTTTGAGAGTGAGGGAAAAAGGCTGATACCTTTGCTTTTGGTGAGTGAAGGGTTTTACCGGACTGAAGTTCCGTTTTATCAAGACCGGGTGATTGAATTGATTTGAGGGATTAATTAATTAATTAAAATGATTAATTAACTAATTAATGTGATGAAATAAATGAATGGATGGATAGATGGATTAATTAATTAAAAAAAATTTAATTAATTAATTTGGATGAGAGATAGATTGAGAAAAATGATTAATTTGATTTTAGAAAAAGGAATTATTTTTGAAAAAAAGAGTGATTAATTAATTAATTAAAAAGATTAATTAATTAATTAATTTAGTGATATTATGAATAAATTATAATGGATGTCTATAACTCATGACCTTTAGAATTCTATAACTCATCCCTTTATTATATTAGGTTACATATTCTTTATTGTAATTGATTTTTTAAGTTAATTGTATTGTAACTTATGTTAATCTTACCCTATAAATAGAGAGATTTTTAACATTGTTGGATACACCAAAAGTAATACAAAATTGTTCTTCTTCTTCTCCATTCTTGTGTTTTTTTACTTTATATATATATTTATTTTCATAATACGTTATCAGCACGATACTCTTTTGAGCACTGGAATCTAAGTTCTACTCTCTCAAAAATTTTATTTTCATACCTTTATTTATTTTTCTTTGTCACCATCTTAGTTAATTATTTATTTTTATTAAAATATATATATATCATGAATATAATAAAATGCCATTTGTTTTTGTTGATTCATTGTTATATTACATGATTTTAAGTTTTAATATATTAATGTTTGTATATTACTATTTGTTTTGTTTGTTTATTACTGTGTTTTGGTTTTATATTCTTTGAAAAAAAAAAAAGAGAACACGACATATATAGGACAATATATATAAGAATAACATGATATATATATATTGCACCCACAATATGATGTGATAGCACATGAATATAATATTTATATAATACTTGTTTTCTTTTTATTAATTAATATGTGTCTTATTATTTGCAATGTTTATATAATATTCATATTCTTATTACTCGTTACATTTTTTTTCCTAGATTTTATTGTTAAACTTGATATGATTGCACTATTTTCATTCCATTTATTTTTAAATATATTTAATTTGTCTGCATAATTATTAATATACGCTATCATGTTTTATTTTATTCTTTTATATTTTTTTCATGTTTTTGTATAAATTATTATTTTATCTAATTATTATTTTGTGTGATAGTTTCATCATGTCAAATATCACAAAACTTGAGTTTGAGGCACTTGATATTACGGGGAAGAATTATCTATCATGGATATTAGATGCTGAAATTCACTTAGATGCTATGGGTCTTGGAGACACTATCAAAGAAGAAAATGATGCTTCAATGCAAAATCGTGCAAAGGCAATGATTTTCCTTCATCACCATCTTGATGAAGGGCTAAAAGTCGAATATCTTACTGTAAAAGATCCACTTGTTTTATGGAAAAATTTGAAGGAAAGATATGACCACCAAAACACAGTAATTCTCCCAAAAGCTCGTTATGATTGGATGCACCTACGATTACAAGATTTTAAAATGGTGAGCGAATATAATTCTGCAATATTTAGAATTAGCTCTCAATTAAAATTGTGTGGAGAAAAAGTAACTGATGATGATATGTTAGAGAAAACTTTCTCTACTTTTCATGCCTCGAATGTGCTCCTACAGCAGCAATATCGAGAAAAGGGCTTTAAAAAATATTCTGAATTAATTTCATGCCTTCTTGTGGCTGAACAAAATAATGAGCTATTGATGAAAAATCATGAAGCACGTCCTACTGGTTCTACTCCATTCCCTGAAGTGAATGTTGTAACATGTAATAATAATGAAAATGTAAGAGGAGCTGGACGTGGACGTGGACGTGGCCGTGGTCGAGGTCGTGGTTGTGGCCGCAGTCATAGTCGTAGTCGTAGTTATAGTCATGGTCAACATAATTATCATGGTGGTTACAATAATAATTTCAATTCTAAAAATACAAATTACCACCAGAAGTGGGATAACAATGATGCAAAACAAGACAATGTGAAAAGTGGACAAAGTAAATGTTATCGATGTGGAATGACTGGACATTGGTCACGTACTTATCATACGCCTAAACATCTTGTTGAGCTTTATCAAGCATCATTAAAGGAGAAGGGAAAAAATATAGAGACCAATTGTGTTTTTAAAAATAATGATCCTGTTGATATAACGCATTTGGATATGGCTGATTTCTTTGAACCAGTTGAGAAGGAAAATTGATTAAGAAATATCAAGACATCACAAAAGTTTATTTTATGTGCAAGCTTTTATTTATTTTATGTGTGTTTTTTTTTACTTTATTGTATTTTTTTTTTATTTTCTTAATGTAATGTTTTCCCCTATTAATTAATAATATTTCTAATGTATTTCTGATATATTTTGTTCTGTTTTATTTCAATCAAGAAACAAATAAATACTTCTGCACTTTTGATTGAATCCAAGACAAATGAAGAAGATATATGTATTGTGGATAGTGCAACCACACATACTATTCTTAAAAATGCAAAATATTTTTCTTCATTGAAAATGGGTGAAGCAATTGTTACTACAATATGTAGTAATACAAAAATAATTGAAGGCTACGGAAGAGCCAATATATTATTACCAAGAGGAACAAAATTTGTCATAGATAATGCATTATTTTCTCCAAAGTCTCATAGAAATTTATTAAGTTTTAAAGATATTCGCAGCAATGGATATCATATTGAGACTATAAATGAGAGGAATTAAGAATATCTCAATGTGACAAACATTATTTTAGGTGAGAAATGTGTATTAGAAAAATTTCCTGCACTTTTCTCTGGTTTGTACTACACAAAAATTAGTACAATTGAAGCAAATCTTATAGTAAACCAGAAGTTTACATATCCAAATACTTTTATTATTTGGCATGACTGATTAGACCATCCTGGTTCAATAATGATGAGAAAAATTATCGAAAATTCACATGGGCACCCATTGGAGAACCAGAAGATTCTTCAAGGAAATGAATTTTTCTGCGCTGCATGTTCTCAAGGAAAATTAATTATAAGACCATCACCAGCTAAAATTGGACTTGAATCACCTACATTTCTAGAGCGTATTCAAGGTGATATATATGGACCTATTCATCCACCATGTGGACCATTTAGATATTTTATGGTTTTAATCGATGCTTCTACTAGATGGTCACATGTATGTTTATTATCATCACGCAATTTAGCATTTACGAGATTACTTGCTCAAATAATTCGATTACGAGCATAATTTCTAGATCATCCAATTAAGACAATTCTTCTTGATAATGCTGGTGAGTTTACATCCCAAACTTTTAATGATTTTTGCATGTCACTTGAGATAAAAGTTGAACATCCTGTAGCACATGTTCACACGCAAAATGGTTTAGCAGAATCACTTATTAAACGCCTTCAATTAATAGCTAGACCATTACTTATGAGGACCAAACTCCCTACTTCAGTACAGGGATATGCCAATTTACATGCAGCAACACTTATATGTATTAGACCAACAAGCTACCATAAGTTCTCTCCGTTACAATTGGCTTTTGGTCAAGAGCCAAACATTTCTCATCTAAGAATTTTTGGATGTGCGGTATATGTTTCTATTGCTCCACCACAACGTACTAAGATGGGTCCCCAAAAGAGATTAGGAATACATGTTGGATATGAATGTCCCTCAATAATTAAATATCTTGAGCCATTAACAGGAGATGTATTTATGGCGTGATTTGCAGATTGTCATTTTGATGAAGCCACATTCCCAGCATTAGGGGGAGAAAATAAAAAGGTGGAAAAGACAATAACATGGAATACTTCATCATTGTCTCATTTAGACCCTAAAACAAAATATTGTGAACAAGAAGTTCAAAAGATAATCCATATGCAAAAATTAGCAAATCAACTGCCAGATGCACTTGCTGATCCAAAACGAGTAACGAAATCTCATATAGCAGCAGTCAATGTTCCAATTCGTATTGACGTCCCAGAAGGACAATCTGTTAATGAATCTCAAACACGCCTGAAGCGTGGAAGACCTATTGGTTCTAAGGATAAAAATCCTCGAAAAAGAAAAATTATAAATAATAATGATGATTTTATTGAGAAGGTTGATACTAACATAAATAAACTTCCTGAAGAAGTACAAATACCCAAAGATGGTAAAAATGAAGAGATCTTGATAAATTATGTTAGTTCTGAAAAAAGATGGAATAGAAATGAAATGGTTGTGGACTACAGTTTTGCATATAATGTAGCATTAGATATTATGAATGATAATATGGATCTTGAACGACAATCTGTTCAAGAATGTCGAAATAGAGATAATTGGCCTAAATGGAAAGATGCAATACAAGCAGAATTGAATTCACTTGAAAAGCGTAAAGTTTTTGGACCAGTAGTCCAAACACCTGAAGGTGTGAAACCAGTAGGTTACAAATGGGTATTTGTGAGAAAAAGAAATAAGAAAAATGAAATCACAAGGTGCAAAGCAAGACTTGTTGCACAAGGATTTTCTCAAAGATCTGGAATTGATTATGAGGAGACATACTCTCCTGTGGTGGATGCAATAACTTTTAGATATCTTATTAGTCTGGCAGTCCATGAAAGACTTGATATACGCCTAATGGATGTAGTCACAGCTTACCTATATGGCTCACTTGATAATGATATCTATATGAAAATCCCTGAAGGATTTAAAATGCCAGAAAAATGCAATGCAAGTTCTCGAGAAATGTATTCAATTAAGTTACAAAGATCTTTGTATAGATTAAAACAATCTGGATGTATGTGGTATAATCGCCTTAGTGAATTTTTGATAAAAGAAAGTTATAAAAATGATCCAATTTGTCCATGTGTTTTTATAAAGAAATCTGCATCTGAGTTTGCCATAATTGTTGTTTATGTTGATGATTTAAACATTATTGGAACTCCTAAAGAGCTTCTAAAAGCAGTAGGTAACTTGAAAAAAGAATTTGAGCTGAAAGATCTTGGAAAGACAAAGTTCTGTCTCAGTTTACAAATTGAACATTTAGAAAAAGGAATTTTTATTCATTAGTCAAATTATACAGAAAATGTTCTTAAACGATTTTATATGGACAAAGCATATTCATTGAGTAGTCCAATGGTCGTTCGATCACTTGATGTGAATAAGGACCCATTCAGGCCTCGAGAAGATAATGAAGAAATTCTTAGTCCTGAAGTGCCATATCTTAGTGCAATAGGTGTATTGATGTATCTTGCTAATAATACAAGGCCTGACATTGCTTTTCCTGTCAATTTGCTAGCAAGATATAGTTCTTCGCCAACTCGAAGACATTGGAATGGTATTAAGCACATATTGCGATATCTTCAAGGAACTATTGATTTGGATTTATTATATACAAATGAATCTAGACCTCAATTGGTTGGTTATGCAGATGCAGGGTATTTGTCTGATCCACACAAAGCTCAATCTCAAACGGGTTATTTATTCACATATGGTAATACAGCTATATCTTGGCGTTCTACAAAGCAAACAATAGTTGCTACTTCATCAAATCATGCAGAGATAATAGCAGTTCATGAAGCAAGCCGAGAATGTGTTTGGCTAAGATCAATAACTCCACATATTCAAGAAATGTGTGGTTGATATTCAGATAAAGAAATCCCAATAACAATTTATGAAGATAATGCAGCTTGTATTGCTTAATTAAAAGAAGGATATATTAAAGGAGACAGAATAAAGCATATTTCACCAAAATTCTTCTTTACACATGACCTTCAAAAGAATGGTGAAATTAGTATTCAACAAATTCGTTCAAGTGATAATCTAGCAGATTTGTTCACTAAGGCATTACCTGTTGCAACATTTAAGAAATTAGTTCACAATATTGGAATGCGTCGTCTTAAAGATCTTCAGTGATATTGCAAATAGGGGGAGTTTAGCACTGTACTCTTTTTCCCTTAACCAAAGGTTTTATCCCATTGGGTTTTCCTGGTAAGGTTTTTAATGAGGCAGTGTACTATTCGCATGCAAGAATATTGTACTCTTTTTCCTTCACTAGTTTTTTTTCTTCCCACTAGGTTTTTACTAGTAAGGTTTTAATGAGGCATATTCTTTGCAAGGATAGACATCCAAGGGGGAGTATTATGAATAAATTATAATGGATGTCTATAACTCATGACCTTTAGAATTCTATAACTCATCCCTTTATTATATTAGGTAACATATTCTTTATTGTAATTGATTTCTTAAGTTAATTGTATTGTAACTTATGTTAATCTTACCCTATAAATAGAGGGACTTTTAGCATTATTGGATACACCAAAAGTAATACAAAATTGTTCTTCTTCTTCTCCATTCTTGTGTTCTCTTACTTTATATATATATATTTATTTTCATAATAAGTGATTAATTAAAAAAGAGTTTTAGTTAATTAAAAAGATTAATTAACTTGGTTAGGGTGAGGTAATTAATTAATTAAAAAGATTACTTAATTAATTAGAGAGTGATTGGAGGGAGAAGAAGAGAGATATTTGAGGATAGCAATCTACTCAAATTCAAGGGGTGTATTGGAATGAGAAGTGAAGGGGGTATTTATAGGAAAAGTGAGTGAGGGTAGTTTAGGTAATGAAAATATGAAAAGACCATGAGGCGTAGGGCTAGAAATGGCTAAAAATTGGTCTAAAAGGGTTAAAAGGGTCATTTTCTGCACAGGTAGGGCCTATAGGGATCAGAAACTCGCAGAACTTGGTGCGGCGCCTCACCAGGCCTGTGCGGTGCCACATCAGAAATTTGCGGCACGCCGCACAAGGGGCATGCGGCGCCGTACAGTTCTAACGCGGCGTCACACGCCACGTGGTGTTGGCACAATTTTCGAGCTTTTTTTTTTTAATTGGTTGTTGGTATGGAGTTTGAGAAATTTGGATGTCTGGTGGCAATGTAATTGAAGTCTAAAAAAATTTTCTTTTGGGGGTAGCGCCCTTGAATGCCCACCTGCTAATCGGTTAGCGGGACCACCGTAACAGCTCCGCGTAGCGTGTTAAATATAGTAAGTGCTAAGGCTGTGATTGGATGATGAGGGTGTAAAATTGAGGGTTCACAGCATCTAACCTTCTTTCTCGAGTTGGCATTACTGACAGTAAAACTATTTTCACCCCTTTGGAACTCAATTGTAAACTTACACCTTTAGACGACATTCCTCTTGATGATCCCACTTTATATCACTAGCTATTTGGAAGTCTTGTTTATCTCACTGTTACCTAACCTAATATTTCTTATGCTATTCATTTGATTAGTCAGTTCATGTATGCTCCTCGGTCATCTCATTTTTCTGCTGTACTTTGGATCCTTCGTTATATCAAAGGAACTCTTTTTCATTGTTTATATTTTTCTACTACCTCCTCTTTGGTGTTGTCGGGCTATTCTGATGCGGATTGGGTTGGTGATCCAACTGACTGTCATTTTACCAATGGTTATTGCTTCTTTTTGGATGATTCTTTTATCTCTTGGCAAAGCAAGAAAACAAACTATGGTTGCTCACTCCAATACAAAATCTGAATATCGTGCTCTTGCTGATGCCACATCTGAGTTATTTTGGTTAGGATGGTTATTAGCTGATATGGGTGTCACACATCCTTCTGCCACTGTATTTCATTATGATAATCGAAGTGCTATCCAAATTTCTCATAATGATGTTTTCAATGAACGCAAAAAACATATTGAAATCAATTATCACTTTGTTTGCCATCATATTACTCAAGGCACTATACATCTGCTTCCTGTCTCCTCTAACAATCAAGCAGCTGATATCTTTATCAAGTCTCATATTCCCGCATGCTTCTAATATTTACTAAGCAAACTCAAGCTGAATTTCACTGTACCACCTTGAGTTTTAAAGGGGGGGGGGGGGGGGGGGGGGGGGGGTTTGGGTTGGGGTTGTGGGGGTGGGGTAGTTATTAACATAATGTTAGGTTCCTAATTAAGGTTTGATCTTAGATTCCTAATTAGACTTGTAATATCTTTGTATATATTTTAGGATCCTATTTAGGATTAATTATAGGTTCCTAATTAGGCTATTATTTTTCTTTTTCTTTCACACTTTTGTGTATATAAATAGGTGTTATTTTATTGTGCAATAAGATACAGAAATACAATTTCTTCTCTTCTAATAACTATATAGATAAGTCTAAAAGTTTTTTTAAAATTATATTTTTCTCTTTTAATGTACTAAAATAAGTTCTATTAATTAATTATATTAAATATTATATTATTTACTTCTATACCCCTTAATTAAATCAAAAAAGAATTTTTTTATTGCACGTCTATTATGTTATAAGTCATTCATAATAATAAAATTAGTTTGATACCAACAATATGACTATAGAGAGATGTAGTTCATCTCTCAATTTTAATTTTATTAACACTTTAGTCATTTCATGTATTTTTATTATTAACTAGATGTAAAAATACTAAAATAATCCTCCTTTTGAGTCTTAATTAGCATCTCTACCAACATTACCAACCAAATTCAGAAAGTCAAACCAAAAAATTGAATACAGAAACACTCATCACTCAAAATATAAAATCATTCTAATTAAAATTTATAAAAAAATCAAATTGCTCATAAAACTATAGAATTAGAAAATCAAAGTAAAATAAAATTAGAGAGAAGTAAAAAAAAAAAAAAAAAGGTAAAGAGACGAACCTGTAGATATTGCCATCCTAATGGATCTTGATGGAGCAAGAGTAAGAGTAGAAGCAAATGGATAGAATGGAATATTATTATCATCATCATTACCATCTTCCATGGGCTTCTGGGTTTTCAAGTAACTGCAAATTGGCCATGGGATTTGTGAGTTATTGCTAATCGGCAATAAATTTTTGAGTTCTCTATTTTTGTAGATTGAGTTGCCTTAAGCCTTCTTTTAAACACAATTTACTTGAAGTTTAAATCTTTTAAGTGTATTGAACTTGTGTTTTTGTTACTGGTTGTGATTATTTGTTCATATGCCCAAAACTAATAATCGAAGTCAAAAAAGATAGTTCATATCTAGGTATTAATCAATTAATTGTTTATAACTTTTTTTGTTTTTGTTTTGGGCATTACTGTCTGGTTGTTCATGTTCATGATTTCATAGTTATGATTGATAATGATGATGACTGCAATGATGATGATGATGAAATATTTTAGGTATTAAATATTATTTTTTAAAAAAAATTAAAATTTTAAAGGAATTATGTATATGTATACACACACATATATACACATATATATATGTATGTATAGATACACACACACCTATATATAAATATAGAGAGAGAATATTAAAAACATCTGTTTTTTTTTTTTTTTAACAAATTAGGGATTTCGAAAATTCAACATTTTTAATTATGAATATATAACAGAATTACAAATAATCAAAAATGTTTAGTGATACTTAAGTTGTCTCCGAGGCTATTAGATCTCGAGTTTGAGTTTTCAGTTAGAGTTAAATTTACCATAAAAATTATAAATAATATGTCATACTTATAGGTCATGAATATGCAAAAACTTATCAAGCTAAAGAAAAAGTTTTTTTTTATTTTTTTATTTTTATACCAAGGAAGGGGAATATCCAAGCAGATAATCATAAAATCTAGCAATGGCCAACAAAATGCTTATGGACTTTAACATAGCAACTCGCCATAAGGTTTCATCAAAGTTAACACCTTGTCTTTATTTGTAACCCTTTAGCCACTAGCTTAGCTTTATATGTTTGCACATTGCCATCCATGATTTTGCACATTGCCATCCATGATAGTCTTTCTCTTGATGACCCATTTACACCCAATGGGTTTTACCTCTTTGGGTGCATCAATCAAAGTCCTATTTTATTCTCATACATGGAATTCATCTCAAAACACATAACTTTTTGCCATTTTAAGGAATCAATATCCAATATTTCTTCTTGATATGTGGCAGGCTCATTTCCTAAATGAGTCTCTTCATTATTGGTATCCACTAAAAATCAATATCTTTGTGGAACCACGGTGTCCTACTAGACCTGCAGAGTTTTTGTGTAACTTAAACTTTTGGCTGCACATCTGATGCTATAACTACTAGCTCAAATTTCTTTAGCATGTCAATTTGTGGCTTTTGAACTTCTTCAAGTTCTACCTTGCTTGATTTTATCTCCTTAAAATGAACTCTTTCTCTAAGAAAGTAGCATGCTTAGACATGAACACATTTTGATCATGCATGTGGTAGAAGTAATATCCAACAATCTCTTTTGGTTATCCTACAAACTTACATTTGTCTGACTTTGAACTTGGCTTGTTAGATACAAGGCGCTTTATATAAGCTCACACCCCCAAATTATTTAAATGTGATAGAATTGGTTTACTCTTAAACCACATCTCATATAGTGTCTTATCCACAGATTTGGATGAAACCTTATTTAGAATGTAAGTGGCAGTTTCTAAAGCATATCCTAAAAGGAGAGTGGAAGATCTGTATGGCTCATCATGGACCAGACCATGTCTAGTAAAGTTTGGTTTCTCTTTTATGAAACTGTATTATGTTGTGGTGTTCTTAGAGGAGTCCATTGTAAGAGAATCTCATTCTTTTTTAGATAATCTTGAAACTCATAACTTAAGTATTCTCCTTCTCGATTAGATAGAAGAATTTTAATATTTTTGCCAATTTGTTCTTCAATTTCATTTATGAATTCTTTAAACTTTTCAAAGGATTAAGATTTATATTTCATTAGATATACATAGTCAACTAGTAAGATCATATTTAAATATAATGAAATATGAGAATCCACCATTAGCATGAATAGTCATTAGTCCACATACATCTGTTTGTATGAGGCCTAATAACTTTGTAGCCCTTTCTCCTTTTCCTATAAAAGGAGTTTTGGTCATCTTACCAAGCAAGCAAAATTCACAAGTTCCATAAGATTCATGATGCAAAAGATCTAGGAATCCTTATTTATGTAACTTGCCTCTTACTTGGTCAATATAACCTAGTCTACAGAGTCATAAGAAGGTCGAATCAAGATTATCTAATATTGTCTTTTTGACATCAATATTGAAAACTAATTTTGTTGCATTTAGAACATATAAAGCATTCTCATATAATCCAGAACCATAAAATATATTATTATTATTTATTATAAAGAGGGCCGAAGTCCAAAGCTTACACCCCTATACAATAAGGGTGACAAACAACATAAAGATCATAAAACAACTAGAATATATCATTAAAATAAAAGGAAAAACTATTATTCTCAATGATAAGATGATATCCCACTAGTGCAAGACTAGAAATAGAAATAATGTTCAAAGTCATAATATTTTTCCTTCATCAAATGGTTGCTTTACTTTGACTTTTCAACTCATCTCTAAAAGGTCACACTGAACATTAGATTTTTTTTTCCTTGAAATATTTTTTTTAATAAATTTGGCATTTGGATTAAACAATATTGTTTAATTAAAAGCTCATACTTTTATTTATTATTATAAACATATATTTTTATGACATGAGATATATAAATTTATCACATTATACAAGATATTATTATTATTATTATTATTATTATTATTATTATTATTATTATTATTTTGATAAGCCAATGATATTCATGAAGTAGAGAAATAAAAAGCATACAAGCCAAAATTTCAAGCAGTCAAAATTGACTAAACCCAAGCTAGCAGGCCATCCCTAATACACCCATTTACCTAAGAAAGAATAATTGTAGGGGAAGGCTTAGGGGTGGCTCAGTGGATAAGGCGACTAAGGAAACTACTTTAACCCCCAATTATGAAGGCTCCCTACATGTAGTATATAGGCCCATATACATTATAGAAAATAGAAAGTATTTTACAAAAATAAATAAAGAAAGCAAAAGTTAAAATTTTGGACCTATAACTCAATAAAAAGCCTAATTAACTCTATTAGCTTTTCCTTCTCTCTCTTAAGAAAAAAAAATTCTATTAATTTTTACTAAATAGTAACATAAATTCATAATTTTTTTAAACTGCCTACATAATTGCTACCTCCAAACCAAAAGAAACCCTAATGTCAATTTTTTTTTCTTGTAAAACAACTGCCTCTTCTATCTTCATCTTCTACTTTTAATTCGATTTTTTTATTTGAATAATTAGCAAAGGAATTTTTCAAAAGTCTTCAATTGTTATTATTAATTCTCAAAGTCTCCAAGTTCTATTGTTTACAAATTTAATTCAATTTATTAATTTATCTCAATTAGCTTTTAGTTTTTCTTTTCTTTTGTTTATTTGTTATTTCTCATATCTGTCAACTTTTTTATCCTTGAAAATATTAATCTAACTATGAAAAACTAAAAAAAAAAAAAGAGAGAGAGAGAGTAGAAAGTTTAGTGCAATCTCAAAGTGGGGTCCTTTACAAATATCTTATTGATAAAAGGAACCAATTTTGAGTCAAGAAGTAAATTTAAAGCTCAATATTAATTTTTGGTTTATTTCAGAAGTAATTATTATTAAATTTCTCTGGTTTTGTTAATCTCCTATTGTTGTTGCTTGTTACCTACTATTGTTGCCTATATAGTTTTCAATTTAAAAGTCTTATCTAATGATTTTGCTTAGGCCCCCAAAAATCTTGAGCCACCCCTCGGAAGGCCAAGCAAAACACACAAAATGTAGCCATAGGAAAAAATCAGTAGAAAGAAAGAAGAAGCAAAATGAATTAGAAAAAAATCCAAGCAACAAAATCTCTTGCATGATTGATCGCTTGCTTAGCCAAATAGTTTGCAAAGCTATTGCATTCTCTAGGTGTATGGGAAAAATTCACATGAGTCTAGCAACACTTTCAAATTCACTTTACTATTTATCTCATTTGATAAAATCCAAGGAGTTTCAGAGAGAGGGCTGTTTAATGAATTTATGGGTAAACTTGATTTAGATTCAAAGATAAAAGAAGACCATCAAAGATTTGGTTCGATGTAGTTACCTCTATAGCCTTTCGATATAAGATATTATAAATCAATAAAAGTCTACTAATATCTTTAAAAGTCTATAAATATCTATAAAAGTTTTTTAAAATAAAATCTTTAAAAGCTATTCATAAATTTATAAATTCTACAAAAGTCTTAAAAATCTATAAATTCTATAAAAGTCGTTTACTTAAAAAATCTATAAATATATTTAAAAGTCTTAATTGAATACATCCTAAGTCTCTCCTAATAAAGTGCGAAACTAATATTTTAAATAATTAGATAATTTATTTTTTATTTTTTCTTTATTCTAATTTAAATAAATAATTTATAAAAGTTTAGTAAGGACTCTTAAGTAAATTTATCGGTCCCTCCACTCAATCCTTACTTTTACATATATCATAGAAACCAAAATTACTAGTTTGATTCAGTTATTGTTTTAAATTAATTTTGTGCAATTTTAAAGATTTCAAATTGAAGTAAATTTTAATTCGTTTGAGTTCTTGTTTAAAAAAGGATTTCGATAAAAATGAATTGACTGAAATTTATATCTCTTTCAAATATTTTTAATATATAATACCTTGAATAAAAAGAAGAAGAAGAAGAAGAAGAAGAAGAAGAAGTTAACTTAACCATAAATCCTCATTTCATTTCTCCTTGTAGCCCCTTTACCTTCTCTTCTTTTTCACTCTCTTGCTTATGACAATAACCGAATCCTAAATTATTAATTATCATTTTTCTTGAAGTCGCCTCTCTCAACCTCACACTAAAGAAACTTATTTTTTCTTTCTTTACTAAGAAATCAAAAGACAATTTTATGGAATCATGTTTCTAATTCCATGAAGAAAGCAAGCAGAAGAGAAAAGTAAGGGAGGCCATAATAGACATTACAACAAAAATTATGTGTATATATATATATATATATATATATATATATATATATATATATATATATATATATATATATATATATATATATATATAGAGGCAAATATTTCATTTCAAATAAAAAAAATTTGCATCTAATTTTTTGATTGCTGTTTAAATTTATTTATGTCAAAATATATTATTTGTCATTAATCCTTCAAAAAATTTAAAAATAATAGTATAAAATTATAAAATTTTAGGACTTAACAAAATTATAAAAAATTAAATATTTTTAAAAATATTTTCAAATCACTTGTTTTTTGAGAAGAAAAGTGGAATTCTTATCATAAATTTTGCAATTTTCATTTTTCATAGTTCTCTTCTTTTAATTTTCTTTTCCTAATTTTATTAGTAGACTTTTGATGAATTTTGCAATTTGTTATACTTATATCAGTTGTGGGATATTTTCTTCTCCATTTCATAGACTAAGTTTTTTTTTTTTTTGGGAGATTACGCAATGTCTTCACTCTATATGGCTGTGAGATTAATATGAGCTTGAAGTTTAGTCACAGTTAAGACTCCTCACTTTTTCAAAATGATATATTTACTGAGGATCGAACATGTGCTCTTCTCACAAACTCAACATGTGTTTCATATATGGACTAAGCTATTTGATACACTTGCATGTCAGTTCCTATTAATTTCCCAAAATTAGTTATACATGTAAGAGATTACCAAATTGCTATGTGGCATGTAATATGTCTTTCAATAATTATGAGCTTTTTATTTATTTTATTTGAACACTAATATTCTGAACTAGAACGCATAATTGTTTGATTAATTGCTTAAGAGAAAGTACTGATTAAAGGAGTATACTGATGATAGTGGCATTGTTGTGAAGAAAATAAACTCAATTCTCATTGCATTAATTTATAGAAGAAAGATTACATGGTTTTATACAACAACTTGCTCTCCAACAAACTTGAGTTGATGTGGCTATTTATGAAACTAACTACTGTTACATAAATATGAAGCTAGAACAATAGCTTAACTACTTTGCGTAACACTTAATTTGACCCATTAATCATTTATTGATGATGGACGGTTGAGATATGTTTATTACCCCTCCCCCTTCAAGTTGGAGCATACAAGTTAAGTAGGCCTAGTTTAGAGATAGAAGCTTGAAATAGAGTTGGACGTAGAGGTTTAGTAAAATAATCCGCAAGTTGGCTTTATGAGTTGATAGAAAGAAGAGAAATTATTCTAGAGGTAATTTTCTTCTGCATAATGTGACAATCTATCTCAATGTGCTTTGTCCTTTCATGGTACATACGATTATGAGCAAGTTGGATGGCTAATTGACTATCATAATAGACAAGAGCTGGAGTAGCATAATAAATTTGTAAATCCTGAAGCAAATACAACAACCATTGCAATGCATATGAAAGGGATGCAAAAGCATGATATTGTACTTTAGATGAGGCTTTAGATACTTTTGATTGGTTTTTTGATTTCCAAGAAATAAGAGATTGACCAAGGAAAACACAAAAGCTAGAGATAGATCTTCTGGTTTTTATGCAGGAGGCCCAATCTGTATAAGAGAAGCTTTTCAATTGTAGCTCAGTTTGAGAAGGAAAAAATAGTACTTTACCAGGTGCTGCCTTAATGTATTTTAGGAGTCTATGGGCTGCAGCTAAATGGATGTTAGTTGGGCAATCCAGGTATTGTGATAGTTGTTGAGTGGCAAAAGATATATCAAGTCTTCTCGTCCAAAAGCATAAATGAACTTGCTAATAAGTTTCCTGTAAATAGATGAGTTTGGAAGTAAAGAACCAGATTGAGAAGTTTATTCAAAAGTAGTAGTCATAGGAGATGCCATAGGTTTTGCACCAAGGAAGCCTATATCTTCAAGAAGGTTTAGAGCATATTTCTTTTGACATAAGCTAATACTATATGAAGATTTAACAACCTCCAAATTGAAGAAATATTTCAAAATACCCAAGTCTTTAATTTAAAATGTATCATGAAGATATTTCTTGATAGAAGAAATAAGTAAGAGAGAGTCACTTGCAAGAAACACATCATCTACATAAACAAGTAATGCAATAAAGGAACCATGTGAATGTTTGTGAAACAAAGATGGATTAGAAGCTGCCTCTGATCCTTATTGGAGAAGTGCATTGGTTAGCTTGGCATTCCATTGCTTGCTAGCCTACTTCAACCCATATAGTGATTTAACCAATTTGCAGACCTTAGAGGAATTAGTGACTTCAAAACCTTATGGGACTAACATACATACTTCCTCATGTAAACCACCATGCAAAAATGCATTGTTAATGTCTAGCTGATTAAGGTGCCATTATTTGATTAAAGCAATTGTCAATTGTGTTTTGATAGTTGTCATTTTTGCCACTGCTAAGAATGTGTCAGTGTAGTCCAAACCATATTGTTGAGTGTATTTCTTAGCGACTAATCTAGCCTTGTATCTTTCTACACTTCTATTAGCCTTGAATTTTATTCTGTATACTCACTTGCAGCTAATGGTGTGTTTGTTAGGGGGAAGATCCACCAAGTGTGAACCTTCAATTTTGCACTCTTATCATTAGGCCGCAACCTAGCCCTGCTAAGTTTAGTGCACTACGCAAAGCTAGTACAACGGTCCCACTAGTCAGTTAGCTGGCGGGACTCCTGAAAATATTTTTTTTTTAGCCTTCAAATACATTGCTATCCGAATACCCAAATTCCCTAAACCCCTAACCAATATCAATCTCTTAAAAAAAAAAAAAAATTGAGCTGCGCAAGCGGATCTGCACCAGGTTCTGTGCGGATCTGCACCAGGTTCTGTGCGAATCTGAGCTTGTGGTCCTCCTTTTTATGCCAAAATGTCAATTTGGCCTCAAATTTTAGCCCCTTCTGGGTCTTTTCACTTTTTCAATATCTAAACTACCTTTATCCACTTTCCTTATAAATATTCCCCTCCCTTCTTCCATTTTCCTCACCCCTTGATTTTAAGTAGATTGCTTTCCTCAAATTCATCTATTTTTCTCCCTCCAATCACTCTCTAATTAATTAATTAATCTTTTAATTAATTAATTATCTCACCGTAACTAAGTTATTTAATTTTTTAATTAACTAAAACTTTTTTTAAATTAAAATTAATCATTTAATTAATTAATCATTTTTTTTTAAAATCAAATTAATCATTTTTTTTTCAAATCCATCCTTTATCTAAATTAATTAATTAATTTTTTAATTAATTCATTCATTCATCAATTTCATTATATTAATTAGTTTATTAATAAGGTACTTAGTCAAGTTTAGAATTTAAATCCAAACCGTGAATCTAAATCTCAAGCAATCACCTTTCCCCTTTTATTTTCTAATTAATTAATGTATTCAATTGATTTAATTGTTTTAGAGTTAAGGAGCGATTCTGTAGTTTTCCTAAAATCTATAAAGACTTGAGAGAATACTCTCCTTGGCTTGTGGATGTTTATTTCTTGAATTTCCTCAGGCATTTCATAACTATGTCATACTCATACATTTTAATTATTATCTTATAATCACAATTCATGAAATCAATTTTTAAGTCAAATTAAATTTAAGAGCCAAATTTAGATTGTTTAATAAAAAACCTAGTTTCCGAGTTCAACTTAGTTTGAAAACTAGTAATTTTTATCATTGGGTAAATTAATTGTAAAATTAATGAATTGAAGTCATAAATTGGGTTTTTCATTAATTTTCTCATTTAAAAATAAATTAGGGTGGCGACTTTTGAAATTATTTTTCAAATCACAAATCAATTTTCCAAACGACAGCCATTCCAATCATTAGCACCAAAATTCTTTCCATGACCTCTTTAATAATTACTCAGCTTTTCCTTAAAGCAAATTTTTCCAAAGCGAGGGAGGGGCATTCGAGCGAGATCTCACACCAAGTGCCATGTGTGATTGGCTTCCAAAGCTGAAAGTTCAGCTTGCATTGCGTCCTTCCATCAGTCATGCTTAATCACTTCAGAGTAAGATTTAGGTTATTTGAGAATGGTTAGGGTCATAAAGTATTGTTTATGGTTGGTAGAAAGATTTTAGAACATCATAAAAGATGCCAAGGTGTGAGATGTGGTTGGCTTAGGAGCATGGATAACAAAAGAACAGGTGTAACTGTTCAGGTAAGTGGGAGGTTTAGAAGTTCTAGTTGGTCTTTGAAGGACTGGAAAATTACGTTTAGTGAAAATAGAGGGTGACAATGGTATGACTACTAGGGGAGGATTCCAATGTCTCTGTGAAGAAGGGGTATGGTGAATTGAGGAATGGGAAGGAGAATTACTAGGTAAGCTTGGTGGGGTAAGGTAGCAGGGTTAGTAAAGGAACATGATCTTGTAGGATTAGCTAGTAAGGTTTAGGGATGTGACAAGGAAGGTACTATTAAGGGTAAAGTAGCAAGTTCAGTGGGTAAGGCAGAAGTTGTAATAGGTGTTGAGGACTTTAGGGTATGAAGAACATCAAATTCAAGTGAAAGGATGGAAGCAGGTAGCATAATGGAGGAGACATAATTACTTGATTCATGAGAAGAAGAATTTGAACTAAATGGAGAAATGTTTTCATAGAAACAGACATTTCCAGAGACAAACACTTGTTTGTGTGAAGATTGTAAAGTTTCAAACCTTTAGTGAGGGTAACCTAGGAAAACACGTTTGATGGCCTTTGGATCAAATTTGGTTCTTTAAACTTCAATAGTAAGCAAAAGACAAGAAACCAAACTTTAAGATGCTAAAAAGAAGGGAGTTTGTGAAAAATCATGAAGAATGCAATCTACCCCCAAAATTAATAGAATGCTTGAAATTTGAGAGCTCTACCTACACTTAAAATATATTGGTGTTTTCTCTCTATAATAGAACTCTGTTGAGGAGTGAAGGTTTTAAAACAGAAAATGGTATAGAACTAAAGTGTTTTGGAATAGAAGACCACAATATTCCATTAACTGATTAAGTGCTTAAATACATAAATTTGCAATAGAAAATGAGAAAGAAAAGCAACAAACTAGCTAATTTTTAGCCATAAGAATAATGCTAAATAACAATAACTTTAGCCACTAATAATAACAGATAAATAAAAATTCAAAACAACTCCTAAAATCATGGTCTTCTTCAAATATGGTCATGTTCAACACCATCTTTGACATGTTCAATAGCAGTATCTAAGGCGCAATCTTCACACTCCTCTTTGCCTTTGATGTTGCAAATTCCCATCTTAATCTTTAGCTCTTCAAACTTGATTTTGGACAACACTTTGGTGAATTCATCAGCTATCTGATCTTCTGCTTTACAATAAATCAATTTGACTTCACCTTCTTGTTGAATTTCTCTAAGAAAGTAAAACTTGATCTTAAAATATTTTGTCTTGCCATGAACCAATGGATTAGAGGAAATTGAAATAGTGGCGTAATTATCAATAAATATTTGAGTCGGTTCTTATTGCTTCAAAGACACATCTTGAAGTATTTTTCTCAACCAGATGGCTTGATTTGCTGCAGCTGTTGCAGCAATAAATTTAGCTTTCGCTGTACTTTGAGCAACATTTTCTTGTTTCTTTGAACACCAACTTATCACACTTGAACCAAGAGTGAAACAATAGCCAGTTGTACTCTTCATATCATCAATAGAACCTGCCCAATCACTGTTAGAATAAACTCGCTAGCTAAAATTGATCAGTTTTAGCATACTTGATGCCATAATCAATAGTTCCTTTCACATATATGACAATTCTCTTGGCGGCTTGCATGTGTTCTTCACTTGCACAATGCATGAATCTAGAGAGAAGACTTACTACTTGCACTATATCAGGCCTAGAAGCTATGAGATACATGAGACAACCAATAAAGCTTCTGTAAAGATTCTCATCCACTTTGGACGATCCATCACATCTGGAAAACTTCGCTTTTGTTTGCATGGGAGTTTTTATAGCCTTGCAACTCTCCATATGAAATTTCTTCAAAATTTCTTTGGCATATTTTCTTTGACTAATGAAAATCTAATTCCTTTGTTGTCTTACTTCCAGACCCAAAAAATAGGTCAACATTCCCAAGCTTGTCATCTCAAATTGCTTGACCATTTCAGACTTGAACTCATCAATAAGCTCTGGATTATTTCCTATGACCAGAAGATCATCAACATAAATGGAAATAATGATAATATTAACACCTTCACTTTTTACATAGAGAGTTGCCTCGCTTAAGCTTTTATTAAAGCCTAAGCTGATTAAGTGATCATCTATCCGATTGTACCAGGCTCTCAAAGCCTGTTTAAGGCCATATAAAGCTTTTTTCAGCAAATAAACTTTATCTTCTTAACCCTGCACAACAAAACCATTAGGTTGCTCTACAAATATTTCCTCTTTTAAGAAGCCATTTAAAAAAGCAGATTTTACATCTAAACGGAATACTTTCCAGCCCCGTTGCACTGCTACAATAAGAAGTAATATGATAGTATTAAGCCTGGCCACAGGAGCAAAAGTCTCTAAAAATCTACACCAAAAACCTATGCATATCCCTTTACAACAAGCCTGGCCTTGTACTTATTCACTAACCCATTAGCATTTAATTTTGTTTTGAAAACCCATTTAACTCTAATGACCTTTCTATCTGAAGGCCATTGCATAAGTTGCCATGTGTGATTCTTCTCAATCATGCTTAGCTCCTATTCTATGGCTAAAAGCCATTTTTTTGTCTTGCATTGCTTCTTGAACTCTAGCTGGTTCTATGATAGCTACATTGCATCTGGCATAGATGTCTACAAGTGATCTGGTTCCTCTGACAGGTTGCTCATCAACATCATCTTCATTGGGCTGTAAATTGACATGACCTTTTCCTTTTTCAATTTCTGAACTCTAGTCCCACTCTTCATTCTCCATGAATACTATATTTTTACTGATCAGAACCTTTCTAGATTGAGGCTGAAAAATTCTATAGGCTTTGGAGCAAGTGCTATAGCCTATAAAAATGCCAGGTTCAGCCTTCTTGTGAAATTTGTCCCTCTTGATCTGTGGTACGTGAGTAAAACACAAACAACCAAATATTTTCAAATTTTTTAGATTAGGTTTGTATCCATACCATGCCTCAAAAGGAGTCTTCCCATTTCCAGCTTTTAAAGGAAGCCTGTTTAACAAGAACACGGCTGTGTTTGTTGCTTCTGCCCAGTACTCCTTAAGCAAACTTTTCTCATGCATCAAGCATCTTGCCATCTCAAAAATGGTTCTATTTTTCCTTTCGCTGACTCCATTTTGCTGTGGAGTGTATGGGGCTGTTAATTGATGCTCAATACCAGCTTCCTTGCAAAACTGATTAAATTGGTCTAAGGTATGCTCCTTGCCATTGTCAGACCTCAACATTTGAATGGTATAGCCACTTTGATTTTCAATCCAGTGTTTAAATCTCTAGAAAACACCTGCAACTTTAGACTTAAATATGAGAAAATAAATCTAGCACATGCAGGTGAAGTGATCAATAAAGATGATTTAATATTTACTCCCTTTTAATGAAGGAGTTTTTTGAGGTCCTGCAAGATCAGTGTGAATGAGCTGTAGCTTTTTGGTTGCTTTCTAGGCATATTTTTTGAATGGAATTACTCCCTTTTAATGAAGGTGTTTTTTGAGGTCTTGCAAGATCAGTGTGAGTGAGTTGTAGCTTTTTGGTTGCTCTACAGGCAGATTGTTTGCCATCTCAAAAATGGTTCTATTCTTCCTTTCGCTGACTCCATTTTGCTGTGGAGTGTATGGGGCTGTTAATTGATGCTCAATACCAACTTCCTCACAAAACTGATTAAATTGGTCTAGGTATGCTCATTTCCATTGTCAGACCTCAACATTTGAATGGAATAACCACTTTGATTTTCAATCCATTGTTTAAATCTCTAGAAAATGCCTGCAACTTTAGACTTAAATATGAGAAAATAAATCTCGCACATGCAAGTGAAGTGATCAATAAAGATGATATAATATTTACTCCCTTTTAATGAAGGAGTTTTTTGAGGTCCTGCAAGATCAGTGTGAATGAGTTGTAGCTTTTCGGTCGCTCTCCAGGCAGATTTTTTGAATGGAAGTCTTGCTTATTTGCCATATTGACAAGCCTTGCAACCTTGTAATTCTGATTCCAAGTGAGGTAAGCCATGGACCAACGCCTTTCTCTGCATATTTAACACTGGTGTATGATGAAAATGGCCTAGCCTCTTGGGCTAAATTCTGCGTTGTTTTTGATGACTAGATAGGCTGCTTGCTTCTCCTCCATTAGATCAAGTAAGAAGCTTTTGTTTCTCATTTTGATTGTGAATACTTCATCATCATTGGCATCTTTGATCAAACATTGCTTCTTTTCAAAGATGACTGAAAATCCTTTCTCAACTAACTACCCAACACTTAGCAAGTTTTGATCAATGTCAGGTACATACATAACATCAGAAATTAATTTTGTACCTGTGCAACTTTCAATGGCTACGGTTCCCTTTTCCTTGACTGTGATGTATTCACCATGGCCAATTCTGACTTTTAATACTTGAGATCTGTCCAACTCTCTGAAAAGTTCTAGATAACTAGTCATATGATTGGTACATCCGCTATCGATTAGCCAACATTCGCTTAAGCTACTGCTGGTAAAACAGGTTGCTACGAACAACTATTCTTCCTCCTATAAGTCAGCAACTTGAGCCTCATTCTTTTGCTGCAAATTCACTTGTGTCATAGTCTTCTGTTGAGAATTGCTCTTGCAAATTCTTTGATGATGTCCCATTTTATTGTACCTTTCACATTGCTGGTTTGGCTTTTTCCAGCATTTAAAAGGTGGATGACCCTTTCTTCCACATTGTTTACAAGGAGGGAAATCATATTTTGTTCCCTTACTGGTATTAGGAGAGTCAGAATCAGAACATGAGTTTTCCTCCTTGTTATTCTTCTTTCCTTTTCCTCCTTGACTGGACTGAGCTCTTGCAGCTAATGCACATTCAACAAATCCTTCAGACCTCATGAACCTTCTTTGTTCTTGTGCCTGCAAAGCATGCATCAATTCTGCCAAACTCACCTTTTACTGCATCAATCCAAGCAATTTGTCAGAGTACTCTTTTACTGTCTCAGAATCCTTCATCTTTTGAAGCTCAAACTCTCTTATCAGGTTCACAATTTTCATTCCCTTAATCCTCTCCTCTCCTTCATACTCCTTCTTTAGGAAATTCCAGACTTCAAAAGCTGATCTCATTGTCATGATTCTAACAAAGATTTTAGGAGAGACAACTCTTGCCTTCGACTTTTTTGATTTCTTATCTTTGTCATTCTTAATTTGCGCCATAGTTGGATTGGCAAGTAATGGATTGTCAATGATAGCTGCAAATATTCTTGTATTAAATGTCTGCACTATTCTTGGGATACGTTTGTTGTATACTTGGAAAGTAGATATAGGAGATAATGCTGTAATTATGAGACACAAATCATGGGATTAATTTGCTGTAAATATGGTCTTTTGTTGACCATTGCTGGCCAATATAATGGAGGGAAAGCTCATAGTTTTGGAATCGAAAATATTCACAGCTCATAGTTTTGGAATTGAAAATATTCACAGATTATTGATCTTTTCTCTGTTTCAATTTTGTCATGGTATCAGAGCCTTCTAAGGGTGTTTGTGAATATCTTTCTTTGTAATTTTTTTATGGTACAAGGCTTCTTAGATTATTTCTTTACTGCTTCGACAAAATAGCCTTCATGGAAAAATCCGAAATTGCTTGCATCAAGTTTACTGGCAAAAACTACTTTTCTTGGGAATTTCAATTCCAGATTTATGTTCAAGGAAAAGAGTTATGGGGAATTATTGATGGTATGGAAAGCAAGCCTACGGATCCGGCCAAAGCTGCTGAGTGGGCAGCCAAAGACGCTCGTGTCAAAACTTGGTTACTGCAGACTATGGACTCCTCCATTGTTGTCAATTTGCGACCTTATCCGACTGCAAAAGCTATGTGGGATTATCTCAAGAAAGTATATGATCAAAACAGTTCAGCTAGACGCTTTCAACTGGAATACGAGATTTTGAATTACAGTCAAGGGAATCTGTCCATTCAGGATTATTATTCTGGTTTTATCAATTTATGGACTGAATACACTAATATCGTTTATGCTTCTATTCCAGCTACATCTTTAGAACTGTTCAGACACTTCATCAAACTAGTCAGCGGGATCAATTCTTGATGAAACTTCGATCTGAATTTGAATCAGTTCGTTCAAATTTGTTGTCGCAAACTCCTTCTCCATCATTAGATGTTTGTCTTAATGAACTTCTCAGAGAAGAGCAGCGCCATCTAACTCAGGCCACTTTGGAACAGCAAGGAGGTTCTGGCAATGTTCTTAATGTTGCATTTGCTGCTCAAGGGAAACCCCGAGTTCGTGATATGACCACCACTCAGTGTTATAGCTGTAAGGCCTTTGGACACATTGCTAGTCAGTGTACTCAAAAATTTTGCAACTACTGCAAAATAAAGGGACATATCATTTCTGAATGTCGAAAGCGGCCTCAAAATCGCAACCATCGAGCCTTTCATACCTCTGTTGTCAATGTTGTTGCAGATGCTCCAACCTCAATCAATGCTTCTACTGTCCAACCAGCAACCTTCTCTCTTACTCAAGAAAATGTCCAATAGATGATTGTTTCAGCTCTCTCCGCTCTTGGCCTTACTGGTACAAATACATCTCTCTCTAGATCTTGGTTTTTTGATTCAGCTGCCTCAAACCACATGACCCCTTATTCTATGAATCTTATTAATACAAAACAATATAATGGTAACTTGCAAATTGAGACAGCCAATGGGGATAAACTTCCCATTACAGAAATTGGTGACATATCTTCTTCTCCATCTATGCAAAATGTTTTTGTTTCTCCTAAACTCTCAACTAATCTTCTTTCTGTTGGACAAATAGTTGAAAATAATTGCCAAGTTGTTTTTTCTCCTTCTGGTTGTATTATGCAGGAGCTAGTGTCAGGGAAGACGGTAGCGGAGGGACCTAAATGGGGCAGACTCTTTCCTCTTCATTCTAGTACACTTTCCAGGCCTATGAGTGTGTTTTCTTTATTTTGCAATTCTATTCAGCATGACTGCAAGTTGTGGCATGTCAAATTAGGTCATCCAAATAATAGAACTCTTTTATCCATGTTAAATTCAGGATTGTTGGGAAATAAAATTAAATTTTCTTCTAAAGATGTTGATTTTGATTGTTCTAGTTGTAAAATGGGCAAAAGTAAAACACTCCCTTTTTCGTCTAGTGATACTCTTTCATCTGATTGTTTCAACTTAATCCATAGTGATGTATGGGGAATTTCTCCAATAATTTCTCATGCTCATTATAAATATTTTGTGACTTTCATTGATGATCACAGCCGGTTTATTTGGATATATTTTTTACGGCGCAAATCTAAAGTTTTTGATGCTTTTAAAAAATTCTTAGCCTTAATTGAAAATCAATTTTCTAAAAGCATCAAAATCTTATGCTCTGACTCAGGGGGGGGAATATATGTCCAAAACATTCAAAGATTTTCTTCAACAAAGGGGAATTATTTCTCAACGAAGTTGTCCTTATACTCCTCAGCAAAATGGAGTTGCTGAACGGAAAAACCGTCATCTTCTTGATGTGGTACGGTCCTTACTTCTTGAATCTTCTGTACCTTCACATTTTTGGGTTGAAGCTCTTTCTACTGCTGTGCATTTAATTAATCGAATTCCTTCACCAAACCTTAACAATGAATCTCCATACTTTCGCCTTCATCACCAACAACCAGAATATAACCACCTTCATCCTTTTGGTTGTGTTTCTTTTGTTCTTCTTCCTCCTCATGAGCAAACAAAATTATCTGCTCAATCTGTATGATGTGTTTTTCTTGGTTATGCCCTGCATCAAAAAGGTTATATATGTTATGATAATAGTAATCAAAAAATTCGTATTTCTCGGAATGTAGTGTTTCTTGACAAACAATATTTTTTCCCTTTGTATGGTGCAAATACTACTTCCCCTTCTCAATGTCTTCTTCCTGCTTTCAAAAATGAGTTCTCTTCTCACATTGAGGCACATCAATCTGCTGCTCCTATCACTCGTTTTAAGCTTGGTATAATGTATGAAAGACGAAACAGGAATGAGGAACCTCCCAATGGACCTCCAAACGAGTCATCTCTGCCACCAGCCACTGACACAGTGCCGCCGCCACCTCGTCGATCCAATCGAATTTCTCGACCTCCAAACAGGTTTGGTTATTCATTTGAAGATTTTAATACACATACATCTTTAGTCACCACACTTTCCTCTATTTTTATACCTAACTCTTACTCACAAGCTGTGAAGCATAATTGTTGGAAACAAGCTATGCAGGATGAACTTGATGCTTTACAACAGAATGATACTTGGGATATAGTCCCTTGTCCACCATCAATTGCTCCACTCGGCTGTAAATGGGTGTTTTTTGTCAAACTTAAATCTGATGGCTCTTTAGATCGATATAAGGCTCGATTAGTGGTCCTTGGCAATCGTCAAGAATATGGAGTAGACTATGATGAAACCTTTGCTCCAGTTGCAAAGATGACTACTGTTCGAACAATTTTGGCTATTGCAGCTTCTCAGAATTGGTGTATCCATCAGATGGATGTTAAAAATGCCTTCCTTCATGGTGACCTTAAAGAAGATATTTATATGCGTCCTCCTCCAGGACTGACTATAACTAATGCCACAGATGTTTGTCTCTTGAAGCGATCACTCTATGGGCTCAAGCAAGCCCCTCGTGCTTGGTTTGACAAGTTTCGACAAACACTTCTTCAGCTCTCTTTTGTGCAAAGTCAATATGATCCATCTTTGTTTTTACGGAAGACTTCCTTGGGTATTGTTCTCTTACTTGTGTATGTGGATGATATTCTTATTTCTGGATCTGACATGGCAGAGATCAAGTCACTTAAAGCCTCTCTTAATGCTTCTTTTCATATGAAAGATCTTGGGTCTATGTCTTATTTTTTGGGGCTTGAAATTCACAAGAGCAGCAAAGGATTATTTTTAAATCAGCAGAAATATATTCATGATATCATTCACTTAGCTGGGTTACAAGATTCTACTTCAGTTGATACTCCAATGGAACTCAATGTCAAATATCGGCAAGATGATGGTGACCCCATTCAGGATCCAACATTATATCGCCGACTAGTTGGGAGTCTTGTTTATTTGACTATTAGTCGACCAGATATCTCATTTGCTGTCAACTTAGTAAGCCAATTCATGACTTCACCAAGACATCTACACATGGTAGCTGTTAAAAGGATTATCCGCTATCTACTTGGTACTCCTACTCGAGGCCTTTTCTTTCCGTCCAATTCTTCTCTGCAACTTGCTGCCTACAGCGATGCGGATTGGGCTGGTTGCCCGGATACACGACGCTCAACCACAGGTTGGTGTGTCTATTTGGGTGAAGCACTAATTTCATGGAAGTGCAAAAAACAAGATCGTGTCTCCAAGTCCTCCACAGAGGCAGAATATCGTGCAATGTCAGCAACATGTTTTGAAATTACATGGTTACATGGACTACTCTCTGAATTGGGTTTTCCTCCAACTGGTCCTACATCCCTACATGCTGACAATACCAGCGCTATTCAGATTACAGCAAATCCTGTGTTCCATGAACGCACTAAGCATATTGACGTTGACTGCCATTCCATTCGTGAGGCTTTCGATAAAGGTTTTATTACTCTTCCACATATCTCTTCTGATCTCCAAATAGCAGACATTCTCACCAAGCCGCTTAGTCGCAACCGTCATCAGTTTTTTGTTAACAAATTGATGCTCCTTGACTCTCCAGCATCAATTTGAGGGGGGTGTCAATGATAGCTGTAAATATTCTTGTATTAAATGTCTGCACTATTCTTGGGATACGTTTGTTGTATACTTGGAAAGTAGATATAGGAGATAATGTTGTAATTATGAGACACAAATCATGGGATTAATTTGCTGTAAATATGGTCTTTTGTTGACCATTGCTGGCCAATATAATGGAGGGAAAGCTCATAGTTTTGGAATCGAAAATATTCACAACTCATAGTTTTGGAATTGAAAATATTCACAGATTATTGATCTTTTCTCTGTTTCAATTTTTTCATGGATGAACTTCGTAGTCCTCCTCCATAGCTTCCCAGAGATCATTTGCCTCTAGATGAGCCTCTATCCTTGCTGCCCAGACATGATAATCTTCACCATTGAAGATTGGCGGTGCTAGAGTAGTGAAAGGAGTTTATGAATCCATGGAAGAAGAAAGCAAAGATACAAAAAAAAAAATTTCAATCACAGGTCCCTCAAGAAGAGGGCTCTGATACCACTTTGAAGGTTTTAAAACAGAAAATGGTATAGAACTGAAGTGTTTTGGAATAGAAGACCACAATATTCCATTGACTGATTAAGTGCTTAAATACATAAATTTGCAACAGAAAATGAGAAAGAAAAGCAATAAACTAGCTAATTTTTAGCCACTAAGAATACTGCTAAATAACAATACTTTAGCCACTAATAATAACAGATAAATAAAAATTCAAAACAACTCCTAAAATCATGGTCCTGTTCAAATCCGGTCATGTTCAGCGCTATCTTTGACATGTTCAATAGCAGTATCTAAGGCACAATCTTCACAAGGAGTACAGACACAAGAAGTTTGATGTACTATGCCTTTGGTGTTAGAATAGGAAGACATATTGAATTCTGGGTCATTATCTGATCTAATGGTTTTGCTGGTGACAGAAAATTGGTTCTCAATAAAGGTAACGAAAATTTGAATATGTGATCTTGTTTCTGATTTAGTCTGCATAAGAAATATCCATGTGCACCTACTGTATTCATCAGCTACAGTTAGAAAATACTTATAACCACATATAGAAGGGGTTTGAATGGGCCCCCAAATATCCATATGAACAAGTTCAAAGCAATATGTAGAAGAAGTAGAACTAAGAGGAAAGGGAAGTTTCTGTTGTTTTGCTAAATGACATACATCATAGGCTGGAATTGACGAACAAGCAATATCAGAGTCTATTTTATTTAAGATTTGAATTCTAGGTAGAGATACATGACCTAAGCGATAATGCCAAATGGGAGAGTCTACATTGAAAGAAACTACATTATTACAAAAGGAATTTTGTTGCAAACTGAGATGATAGAGTCCAATGTGCTTCCTAGCTGATCCAATCATCCTCCAAGTGTTGATGTCCTGAATATAACTGTATTAGTCATGAAGAATAAGACAGTAAGTAGGGAAATCAGTTATTTTGCTGGCTGAATATAGGAACTAGTAGGATATTATCAAGAATTAGGGAGGGTGTGATTTTTACTGTACCAATATGGGTAATAGAAAGCTGGAGACCATTAGACAAGTTAACAAAAACCCCTTCAACTTTTTTGTAAGATTCAAAAAAATCAATGTTATAGATTATATGATCTGTAGCCCCAGTGTCCATGATCCAATATTGTTTGCTTGTTGACAAGTAAGAGAAATAATACCTGAATCCAGTAGATGAGAAGAGAGTTGCAGATAGAGTGTTAACATGTGCTGAAGATGATGATGGAATCCCCTAAGAAGCAACATCAGAAGGTTGTTGAATCAATGCTAGGATTTTGTTGTACTAATCTAGTGTAAAAGGAAAGAATCCATTAGAATTATTAGTTGGAATTGGACTGTCAAAAGGGTGCAGAGAAGGATCATCAGTTTGAAAGACAATGTTGTCTCGTATTGCAAAAATTGGTATCAACTTGATTGGCATGTGAGCTGGTTCCG
The DNA here is from genome assembly GCA_947687605.1 of Reutealis trisperma. NCBI lineage: Eukaryota > Viridiplantae > Streptophyta > Magnoliopsida > Malpighiales > Euphorbiaceae > Reutealis > Reutealis trisperma. Next base: position 108,619 of record CANTUT010001351.1, read on the forward strand.
TTGTTTTTTGAACTTAGATGAATATCCTGGAGGGAAGCCATGCTTCTTATAACAGCGATCAATGGTGTGTCCAAGAATCCTACAGTATGAGCAAATTGGTTTCTTTGTTTGAGGATTAGAATATCTCCTTTGATGCCTATTATAGCCTTGACTTCCAAAATTATGATACACAGAACCTTGATGATTAGTACCACTCTTTTAGCCATGTAAACAACATAATCAAACCACTTTGAGTGAGAAGGGCAGTTGAATCAGATGTAACAGTTACGGGATTGAGACCCAGTTGCCTCTCATGTTGAATCACCATAGAAAAGACTTTATTGATAGAGAGAATGGTTCCATTAAAAGAATTTGGGACCTAACTGTTGAATAATGCTCATTCAACCCGTTGAGAAACTTGATAACTTGATCATCGTAGTAAAAAGCACCACATTGACATTTAGGGTCACATTCGCAAACAGGAAGAGGCCTTAGATTAGTAACTCATCCGAAAGAATTTTCAAGTGGGTATAGTAATCAGTAAAAGACATGGAGTTTTGATTAAAACCAGAAATTTCTTGTTGCAAATCTGAAATTATAAAAGAATCAACTTGAGAAAATCTCTCACGAAGATCATTCCATACGTCAATTGCATTATCTGAAAAAGAAATGCTTTGTGCAATGGAAGGGGAAACAGCTCTAAATAGCCAGGATGTTACCATAGTATTGCATCTCTCCGACGCAGCATACAATCTATCATCTTTGGCTAGGACTGGTATAGCACCATCAACGAATTTCAATTGATTCTTGGACAACAGAGACATCTTCATAGCACAGTTCCAAGTGTAATAATCGGTGCCAGTAAGAACTGCTATAACCAACACCAGTGACGGGTTTTCACTAGGATAAATGTAATATGGGCTGCCAAGGTTTTCCTCTGGTCGTGGATTTCGCCATTTGATAGAAACTGATCCTCAAAGAACACAAAATTGAAGAGATAACACCCAAAAAAAGGATCAAACAATGAAAGATATCGAAAAAACAGAGATTGAAATTAAAGATTTAAGAAGAAAATATCAAATCAAAGATTTAAGAAGAAAATATCACAAACAAAGACCATTTAATTGGACAAGAAATAAAAAGAGAATCATAGGAAAAAAAAGGAGCTCTGATAACATGTGAAGAAAATGAACTCGCTTCTCATTGAATTGATTCACAGAAGAAAGATTACATGCTATTATACAGCAGCTTGCTCTCTAAAAAACATGAGCTGATGTGGCTATTTATAAAACTAACTATTGTTGCAGAAATATGAAGCAAGAACAACAGCTTAAGTACTTTGCCTAACATTTAATCTGAACCATTAATCATTTATTGATGATGAACGGATGAGATATGATTATTAATTGTTGTGATTTACAACAATAAAAATAATAAATTAAATAATTAATATAAAATAATAAAACATCAAAAATAAGATAATTGTTATGATATATTATAAGATTTGATTGATGTCTTTCCATATACATGAATATTCTAGTTTCCATATTAGTATTGATTGTATTTTTCTTATTGGAAAAACTTCCTATTTCTTGTATTTTCCTTATTGGAAAAGCTTCCTATTTCTTTCTCTTCTGTACTCTATATAAAGGGCTTAATACTATTGAATGGAACAACTAGAAAAACTATTATCTTCTCTATATTCTTTGTTCATGTTCTTCTCCATTTTATTTATAACACATTATCAGCACGAATTGTTCTACAATATTATTCATAATTTTGGATAGCTTGTGGTTTGCTACAACCCAGCTAAGATGAAAAATTTGAAGAAATAAAATTCAAGATTTATGGTAAACAATTTTTATCTAATTAATTACTATTATTATTAATATTTATGTATCAAATATTTTTTTTAAGAAAAAAAACTAAATCGTTTTTTTTTTAAGAAATCGTTTGAACATATTGGGCTAATTAATTTGAAGAAATCATTTTTTTTCTTCTCTCTTACAATCATTTATTTCAAATCATTTTTTTTAGATTTATAAAGATTTGATATACTATTTAATGATTAATCAATTAAATTATAATTCCTGAAGAACTAGCATTATATTTTAAATACTAGTTCTTGAAGAACTAATATTATTTATAGTTCCTAAAGAACTAATTAAATAAATAACTAAGCTATGAGTTTCTAGAGAATTAGTATTATATTTTAAATTCTAGTTCCTGAAGAACTAATATTATTTATAATTCATGAAGAACTAATTAAATAAATAACTAAGCTATGAGTTCCTGAAGAACTAATAATAATTACAGTTCATGAAAAACTGGTATTCCCTATAGTTCTTGAAGAATTGGTATTCTCTACAGTTTTTGAAAAACTGATATTCTTTACAGTTCCTGAAGAATTGATATTCTATATAGTTCCTGAAAAACTAATTAAAGTAAACAAATTCATTAAAGAATCATTAAATGTTCCTGAAGAACTAAATGCATTGTCTACAAGTCTTTAAAAGACTGATTTTATTATGATTTTATATTAGACAATGTTAATTGATGGGCCTCGACATCATGAGTAAGAATTATTTATACTAGTATCACTCTTTCGAGTAATCAAATAAATAAAATAGACATCCTTGAAAAATTGATATTTTATGTCCCTGAATAACTAATAAATTTGATTTAAGCTACATGCATTGAATAAATTGGATATCAATAAAATACCTGCGTATGGCCATAATATTAAGGTAAACCTTTTTGCTTTGATTTTTCTGTTTTGGGTGCTTCATTGTTGTTTATATGTATTGGAATGATGGGTATGGCCTATTTGATTTACCAACCAAATTACAACTTTTAGTTGGTTATCAATTATAACAACACATTTTATACATAGTTTTAAAGTCATGACTTATAATTTTTTTTTGGCATAAAATTTGACCCTAAATTATTTATTTATTGATTGATTAACTTGCTTTATGGGAAAATTGTGATCTTGCGTTCATATTAATAGGTTTACTTGATTCATTAAATTGAGATTGATCCTACTAGTGTATATATTATTACATATCCTTCGGTCTTAACATCTCAACTCAAAATTTATTTTATGGACAATACATGTCTCATACATGTATATACATATTTGTTAGTTGAATAGCCTACAAGAAAGTTGTGTGTGTTATATATGTTTTGAATTTACTTATGTTAATGTGTATTAGATGTGAAAATAATTAGAGATTTAAATGTGAGATGAGATTAATATAAATTATATAAGTAACATGGTTTTGTTAATTTGTGAATTGATGAATTTATTTTCGGATTGCATACATTGTTGGATTTATGTTGGTATAAAGAAGTATAATTAGTGCTTACCTTTTCTTGGTATGATAAATTATGAATTTAATGTTTGTTAAAATTAATATTAATTTATTTTCTGATTGGTCTATTTAGATATATTTTAAATATATGCAAATTAAGTTATTTAAATAAAGTGAAGTATAGTGAATTAAAGTTTGGTTGATAATTTTTATATGCTCTTGAATTCAATGGAAAATTTTTTTGACATGAGTTGTTGATAATGAAATGCATTTAGATGCTAGCAAAAGCAAAAGCTATTATCTACTTAAACCTCATTTAAGTGAGGATTTAAAGGTTGAATATCTTACTATTAATGATTTTTATATTTTCTAAAAGAGTTTTAAAAATAGATATAATCACTTGAAATATATAGTACTACTATAAACTCAATATGATTGGTTAAATTTACACCTACAAGACTTGAAGTCTATTTGAGAATATAATTCAACCATGTTTAAAATTACTTCACAGCTGAAATTATGCGGTAATAAAGTTACGTGCTCCTATAGTAGCAGTATAAAAAGTGAAAATTTACAAATATTATTTTTTAGTAGTTGCAAAGAATAACTGTTAATAAAAAATCATCAAACAATGCCCACTAGTACAACTGTATTTCTTGAAGTGAATACTATAAATCATTTGGTAGATAATGAGAATTCTGAAAGAATAATTGCTAACAAGAAATCATCAAATAATGCCCACTAGTACAACTGTATTCCCTGAAGTGAATACTATAAATCATTTGGTAAATCATGAGATTCTGAAAGAGGAATCGCCCATATAGAGGACACAACTCAATTCAATATTTATGATTTTATGTAAACTCCTTGAAGGAGTAATTTGCAAGGATTTTATAAGTTGTGTATTATAATGAGTTATTTAATTACTGTTTTATCCCTAGTATACATGCACAATATATTGCGTTGAACCTGCAGTTCAAGCATTGAACTTATAGTTCAATAATTAAACCTTGAAAGTTTGGCATGAATGCCATTATGTACATCATATATACTCTCCCTTGAAACTTGTATAAGGACATGAGTCATAAATTTTTTTTGTGCCATGAATATATTAAAACTATCTCAATGTGTGATAATGGGTCCACAAAAGAGACTATGAATTTATTTTGATGAGGCATATTTTTCGACATTAGGGGGAGGAAAAGCACCTGCAGTGCTAAAGAATGTCGAGAAATTTATTAGAAGAAAAACCTTTTAAATAATTTTGGTCCATGTACAAGTTAGAGTGAACCAGAAGTTCACAAAATAATACAGTTGCAACAAATTGCAACTTAACTGCCAAATACATTTATAGATGCTAAAAGAGTGACAAAGTCTCATATTACAGCTGCTAATACCCTAGCAAGGGTTGTGATTCCAATTGCAAATAGAAAATCAATCAATCTCACTACACGCCAGAAGCGTGGATAGTAAATTGGAACTAAAGATAAAAATCCGCGGAAAATAAAAGCAGCGCTACTCATAAAATCTCCTGAAGAGAAACCTCCTGAAGAGGAAGATCTCAGTCAAAAAGCTATAGCTAATTATGAGACACAGACTGAGACAACGAAACAATTAGATCCTCCAGATGTGGCTTCTGGAGTTGATGATCATATAAATGAAAACTATGAGATCTCAATTATTTTGTGATATAAGAAAGAGTTGATAGAAATTTAATTATCGTCGACGATGAATTTGCCTCAACAGTAGCTTTTGCTGTGACAAGAGAAAATATGGATCCATAATCTATAAGTATAACTGAATATTAGCATAAACATGATTGATCATCATGGAATGAGACAATTAAAGTAAAGTTAGACTCGTTCTATCATTAATTATGAGAAAAATAATTCTCTTATTATGGAAATGATCATGTTCTGATACTTAATTAATATGGCAGTTAATGAAAGGCTTATTGTACGTCTTATGAAAGTAATAAGAGTCCCAAAAGGACTAAGTATATTATAAATGAATACACATTAAACATATGACATATATTTCATCAAATTGCAAAAATCTATGTATGGATTAAAGCAATATGGACATGTGGTATGATTATTTTGAGTAAATTCTTATTGAAAGAAAGATATGTGAATAATACACTATGTCCATTTGTATTCATAAAATACCATAGAATGGTATATGTTATTATTGCAGTATAAGTTGATTTAAATATCAATGTGACTCATAATGAACTCAAATAAATATGTACCTATTTGAAAAGTGAGTTTGAAATGAAAAATTTAAAGAAAATGAAATTTTGTATCGGCCTACAGACCGATTATTAAGGAGTCCTAATACACGAGTATGCTTATGTGGAAAAAATATTTAAATACACCAGTATGCTTATGTGGAAAAGATATTTAAGCAATTTTTGCATGGATAAATCTTCTCTCTCAACCACACTAATAGGTGGTCCGCTCACTAGAAGTGAAGAGAGACCCTTTTAGACCTAAAAAAGATAATAAAGAGCTGTTTGGTCTTGAAGTACTATATATAAGTGCTATATGGCACTCTTGTGTCTTGCAAATTGCATCAGGCCTGATATTGCATTTGCAAAAAAAAAAAATTCCTAGCTAGGTATAGCTTTGCACCTACAAAGAGATATTATAGTGGTGTAAAAAGTTATCTTCAATATACTATTAATATTATAATTCATATTTGAAATTGGTCTATATGCAAATATTGGTTATTTGCTTAGTTTCTATGATGGTAGATTTTAGACTGGCTATGTATTCACTTATAGTGGTACTGCAATTTTATAAAGATTTTTATGGTCCTGAAGTACCTCACTAAAAGATACTCCCATTGTATTTTGAGAATAATGCAATTTGAATTGCACAAATTAAAGGTGGTTATATTAAGGGTAACGAAGTAGACATAAACTTCACCCAAATTCTTGTATATATATAAGCTCCAGAAGAGATATCCACCAAATTTGCTTGAGTGACAATTTAACAGACTTATGTATTAAGTTTTTACCTAATGTGGTATTTAAACGGCATCGTTTCATCAATTAGTATACGCCGTGTTAAAATCTGTCATCATCAGGGGGAGCGAATTAGTATATGATTGTACTCTTTTTCCTTAGTCAAGTTTTTATCCCACAGGGTTTTCTTAGACAAAAGTTTTAACGAGGCAATCTGTGCAATGAAAAAATAGCGCATGAAATATACTCTTTTCCTTAGATATGTTTTTTCCCACTGGGTTTTCTAATAAGGTTTTTAACGAGTTATATTCATAGCGTAAGTAATATCCTAAGGGAGTACTACAAATAAATTATTATATGTGGATATTACTTAAACATCATTAAGTATACGATTTGACAGCTTGGTAGATTTGTTTACAAAGGCACTCCTTACAATCACATTTGAAAAGTTAGTCAACAAAATTAGCATGCGTCAGCTAAGAGATATTTGATAGAAATCATATTTTCATGAGGGGGAGATTTTAATGCACTGTACTCTTTTTTCCTTAGCCTAGGTTTTGTCCCATTGGGTTTTCCTAGTAAGGTTTTTAACGAGGCAGTGTTATGGTGCAAATCTCTATAAGAATAATGTACTCTTTTTCCTTTACTAAGATTTTTTTCCCACAGGGTTTTTCCTTAGTAAGGTTTTAACGAGGCATATTCTTTGTAAAAGACATCAAGGAGGAGTGTTATGATATATTATAAGATTTGATTGATGTTTTTCCATATACATGAATATTCTAGTTTTCATATTAGTATTGATTGTATTTTTCTTATTGGAAAAACTTCCTATTTCTTGTATTTTCCTTATTGGAAAAGCTTCCTATTTCTTTCTCTTCTGTACTCTATATAAAGGGCTTAATACTATTGAATGGAACAACTAGAAAAACTATTATCTTCTCTATATTCTTTGTTCATGTTCTTCTCCATTTTATTTATAACAATAATGGAATTAGAGACTAATAAATTGAATATTATAATTTTTTTTTTTTTTGCCAATGGAATATTATAATTAATTTGTGACGTGTAATTGATAAGACAAAATCGAACATAATACTTGCCTTAAAATACTATTATATGGCAGCAAATTTATTGCTTACACAATGATATATACAAAATTTCACCCCAAAACAGAAGAGATAAATATACCTCTGTGACAGTATCACAATTTCTTGGTCTTATGGAACTAGCAAACTAGAAACTTAATACATTTTACATTTTGATTTACTCGTAAAACCCAACTTCAATAATGCTTCTTCTATATGTATTATGTTTTTTTTTTGGCAAACCGTAATAATTCATTAGAAGAAAATAGGATTACAAAAGAGTTGGTGATAGTCATGTATAAGAATCTTAAGAGCGAGATATACAATATCCTAAAGTGCATTTAGACACCCAAATGATAAGGGGATTTAAATCAATTTGGATTCTTCTGTCCCTATACTTTTAATAGAGTAAAGGATTCAGTTAAAAAAAAAAAAAAAAAAAAGGCATAGGTTAGTTTTAAAGTAGCAAAGTAACATATCGATGTCACTTGTTCATGTTGTGTAACGTGGTCTTGAATAATGTATCAGCAATTTTGTATAGATTTTTGAAAGGTTTGACACGTTATTCTACCGTTATATATGTGTTAATAAGAATTAATTCTGAATCGATATTAATTATCTGATACACACTGATGGAACAGTTATTAAAATTAATTTTTTTATTTAATTAATGTAAATTTTGAATATATTGCTCAAAAAAACTATTATTTTATACTTTTTTAATTTTTTTTATTTCACTAGTGTAAATTATTGGTATATTATTTTTTATATTATTCATATAAGATTTTTTTTTTAAAGTATTATGAATATTATTAATAGTTTTTACAAAATTCATTTCTTTGTAAAATTTTTTTTCCTGTGAGCACAAATTATGATTGAATTTTACATTGTGACCATGTTTATCTTTATATATTTATTTTAAAAAATTTAAATGATAGTCCTGTAAAATTCTTACAAGGCAATCATTAATATTGCATTCTTTCCCTAGAAAACAGAAAGTTTTTTTTATCACTTTATTCATCCTGAGTAACATGATTTTTTCCTCTTAAATTAATAAAATAAGATTGATTCATTAAAAAATATATATTTTTAAGACAAGATAGTATTCGCTTAGGAATTTATGTGATAAATATTATTATTATTATGTGTTATTTATAAATATGTTATGACATTTTAGCTTTTATAGTTTAGACTATGTTTATTTAAGTGTTTATTAATTTAATATATTATATTTTAGATGTTACGATTTATTTTTTGTTGATTTAAATAGTTTGCTAAATATTTTTGAAAATTCACGATATCGATGACTGATTCAATTCGATTCAGTTTGAATCAATATGATTTTATTATATCGATTCCAATACAGATATGATACATAAAATCATTATTTAAAACTCCATTGTACAACCGTCAAAGATATCTATTTCTTTGAATCCAACCTATGGTTTGGTAGTTCAAGTATCTTAAACTAAATTGTCATGAAGGATTTGAAATGACCCATCATCACGTACTAGATAACCAGTTGGAAATAAAAATTGACAAGCATCATTTCATAGAGGAAAATGCATACTTTCCCAATGAATCATCTATGGTCATGACAACAGATGTCATATCATATGTGCATGAAATAAAAGTGTTAGAAATAGAGTAGCTGGTAAGCTTTTTATCTAATTCTTTTAGTAGTATTGCTTCCCTTTCATGTGATTAAAATTTCTCTTTCAAGGTTAGGCTATTTATTTTTTTCCCAATCTACATTCAATGAAACAAAAATCTAAACTTTGTATTGCTTAAGACTTTTCATAAACAATTAAAATATGGGTCTTAAGATATTTATAGACTTTATTAAAGCATTAAACTTATACGTGGTGTAATAATAGTAACTAAAATTACAAAATTATGCTACAATTAAAGGCTGGTCTCTATTTAGATAACAGAGACCCTAACAAAGATGCTTTCTTCTTCAAATCAATCAGTCTATCTATCTATATCTATAAAAAGAGGGAGAATGCCCAGAATGTTAAAAACTTAATTCTTAAAAATTAATTAATTATTTTCCTTCCATAAAAAGACACATATTACAATCATCATAATCATCAAGAAAAAACATAATTAGTTCATTTAAAAACATAATCAGTTCATTTCAAACATTCACAAACTAAACAAAATAAAATCTATCCATTTTTATATGAGCTCTAATATAGCATAGGGGCAGAGGGAAGGAGTTGCAAGGGGGAGCCTTAGCCCCATCTAACTTTTAAAATTTTACTTATATATTTTAGATATTTTTTTAGGTTAGCCACCTATTTTTAAAATTTTACCTATATATTTTAGATATCTTTTAGTTTGGCCCCAACTTTAAAATATTTTGATTTTTTCAATATAATTTCAATTTTTTTTTTAAATTTCTTCCATAAATTTGGATTTTTTTTTTCATTTTTGGGTCACCAACATTCAAAATTTTTAAAATTTTATTTATGTGTTCTAGATTTTTCATTTTAATCCCTTTCAGCTGTAAAAATTTTTTTTGGTCCCCTTTTGAACTTCTAGCTCCACCCTTGATAGAGTATGTGTAATCTTCCAATTATTACAATTAATAGAAAGAATTGTATATGTTTTTAAAAAACAAACAAATGTATAACTAATTAAATCTTCAAACAACATACCTAAGATCATTACTTTTTCAGCAACTTAGATGTACTACAAAAAGTAGTCACTTTAACATGGAGATAAGAGAATGTTACTCAAAAGAGAATAGTGGGTGCAAAACACAAATGGCCTAAAAAAACATAGGTACTGAAATATGAATTGCAGCTACATCTTTGTAAAAAAACTTTCAAATTCCATCCCCAATGATGTCAGACATCAATATAGAACAAGTAACATAGTACAAGCAATGGCATCTTCACATCTTATCCTATGACACATACCCCATTTGTAATATCAGATAATAAAAGTATCATGTACTCACTTTCATCTCTTTAGCAATAACCCATGACAAGCCCTTCTAGGACTACAAAAAGCCAATTAGTTTTTCCAAAGGTTTTATTTTCGTAGATATTATTTTGATTTACTTTCTTTTGGCCTTTCTTTATAATGTCCAATCTTTCACACCTTATCTAATCCAAAACAAATGTTGGCAACTTTCCACTGTTAAATTTCTTCTCATTTATATTATACTCTATTAGACTCAACCCCATATCTAATACACTCTCTTATTATGTAAAATTCCTCTTTTTGATAAATGCAGGATAGGTTGATGTTAGTCTTATTATCATAGGATTGTTATTAATCAACATGAACTAAAAAACATGAGTTTGATGTCTTAAAGCCAACATTAGAAAGGATGCAACCCTCGTTTTCATAAAAAGTAAAGCATTCAATTGGAGTAGAATCAATAGGAGTGTTTATCACTAAATTTGTTAGGATTTTGTCTCAAATTCCTAATTGAAAAAGGATTTACTTAATAATGATGAAGAAATGTTTAAATTAGTATAGTAAATTTAAATTAGAATTAAATAAAATAATATCTAAATTGGATTTAAATTTAGATTAGAAGTCTATATATATATATGAGGTTGTTTATTAGTAGAGAGTGTGGTAGAGGCTTAGTGTTAAACTAAGATAATATAATGAGATATGAAGTGCATGGGTAGAGTGCCTTTGTATGAGAAGTTATTTTATGAGTGTTTACTTAATTAGTAATTGTATTTGTTGATTTATAGTGGATTTGTTTGGTAGAGCAGGCTTACACCAAAGCATATTAAACTTTGAATTCCTGATCATTATATTATTTGTTGCATGAGGTATTTTTTATAATAAGTGATATTAGAGCTATTGGTTTGAAATGTCAAAAATTATGAGAATAAAGAGATCAAAGTTTAAGGTGGAGCTTTTTTATAGAAAAAAATAATTTTAGTTTATGGCAAAGTATTATGAAGAATGTCCTTGTACAATAAGGATTAATTAAAACTTTGAAAGAGGACCAGCCATAAATGTTAAAAGATGAAGAATAGGAGGTTTACAACAAAAGGTTGTAAGTACAATTCAATTGGCCTTAGCCCCCTAATGTGAAGTATGATGTATTAAATGAGACTTCTTCAACTAGCTCGTGGAAGAAATTAGAAGAGGTTTATATATTAAAGTCACTCACCAATCAACTATATTTGAAGAAAGAATTGTATGAATTGAAGATAGATGAAGGTGATGGTGTTCGAGACTACTTTATGTGATGTGTTCGAGGCTACTTTAATACATTTAAAAAATACATTTAAAAAGTTAATCACTCAGTTGGCTAGTTTAGATATGAAGATTGAAGATGAATCAATTATCCTTTTGATCTCTCTCTCTTCATCTTATGAAAATTTGTTAATAGCAATGACAATTGGCAAGAAGTCAATGATAATGGAGGCAGTTACTAGTACTATTTTGGAATGTGAGAAATTGAAGGAATTGAAAAGTAGCAATGAAGGTAGAGCTTTTACAGTAAGTCCAAGTCATGGTAGGAAATAATAAAGACCAAGTATAAGACTACAAGTAGATTATGTTGATAAAGTATGTTATTACTATCATGAGAAAGGGCACATCTAATACTATTGTAGAAAGATGAAAGAAGATCTTGTAGAATTCAATCAATTCAAGAAGAGTCAAAGCAAATTTGCAAATGTTGTAGTTGAAAGGAATAGTTTTGTGAATTTTGCAATCGGAGGTGATAATATTTTCAAGACTGATGTGCTTACTATTGATGTAGTTGATGAAAAGAAAACTGCGAAGGATCCATTATGTGATAAGTGGGCAATGGATTATGCTTGCCCTTTCCATAGTTGCTTGAAAAATGAGTGGTTCAATAAATTGGAAGATCAAAAAGATGAATGTATCAAACTAATCGATGATGAGAAGGTAAAGATTGAAAGTATTGGCCAAGTGAAAATCAAAATGCATGATGACAAGGTGAGGACTTTTGATGATGTGAGATATGTTTCCAAGTTTAAGAGGAATTTAATTTCCTTAGGTAAATTGGACTCTTTGCACGATGGATGTTCCATGCAAGTTTAAGTAATGAGAGTTAGCTGAGGTGCTCTTGTGATCATGAAGGGTGAATATTATAGAAGAAGAAATCTTTATAAATTAGTTAGTAGTTCAATTGTTGATAGTGTAGCGTATGGTAGAGCTTGTAATAAAAAGAAGAAGAAAAATGCATTTATAGTGGCTTTATATAAGGAGTACAATTCAAATATTAAGTTGATGAATTGAGATTTTCATGGAATTTAAGCCAAGATGGAGATTATTAGGATTTTTTGTCTCAAATCCTAATTGGAAAAAGATTGGTGAGATACGTAGTGCATGAATACATTGCCTTTGTATGAAATTGTGAGAAGTTATTTTGTGAGTTTCTAATTGATTAGTAGTTATATTTGTTAATTTATTAGTGAATTTGTTTGGTATGGTGAACCATGTTAAACTTTGAATCCTTATTCAAATTGAGTAAGGTATTTTTCATAATAGAATCTATACCCTCAATACAAGGATTCCATAAAATGATGTTCTGTTGATTCATGATAGCTACAATGCCCTTAAAACTTCCTAGGGCATTACAACAAAAATCATAGCCAGTTACACAAGCAGGAAATGTTACTTTAGTATGGATGAGAGCATCTATGCTTATTGATGCAACTGAGTTGATTATTGTAGCAACGTTGACTCTAACTGAGACATCATCAGAACAAAGCAATAAAACATATTCTTGCAATAAAATAAATTGATTTATCAGTACAAATCTCCAAAGATAGCAAATAGTGTCTCAATACTATTATTTGATTTTGTAGTCTGTTTCTTGGACGTCTTTTACTTGGGATTTTTCTCTGATAATCAAATATATTAGAGTTAGTTTCTTCCTAATAAATCAAATTATTTACAAAAACTTTAAGATAAAATATTAGGAGATAGGTATAACAAGATTGCATGATATTATTAGACAAATTATTAAGTTCCAAAATGCTAGTAGAATATAGAGTGTTTGTCACACATTTAGAATTTTTCTTTTCTTTTCTCTTCTTTATTGAAGCTACATTATCTAATAAAATCAAGAAGTATTTCCCATCACCCCATAATGGAATGGATTGAATAAAAACATATATAATAGTAAGATAGATAAGAACTATATATATAGGGACAAGTTTAAAAGGGGCTCGGATCAAATTCTAATTTTTATTTTATTGTTCTATATTTATATATAAAAAATTAAAAACACATACATCAAGCTATAAATAATTAAAATTGTCCTTCAAAATAATAAAAATGATATTGAAGTATAAATAATATTAAAGACATCTATTTTTTTTTTTTTTGGGAAAACAAATATACGAATTTGGAAAAATTCAACATTCTTAATTATGAATTAATGATATAAAAGTATCCCTAATGCACTCTTTATATATGTTAAACTCTTTATTATAAAGAGTAATCTCAAAGAACAAATTTCCAATTGACTCTTTATATTTAAAAAATAAAGAAGAGAGTTGGCTTAACTCTTCACATCGAGAGAGCCAAATATCACTTTTTATTCTAGTTTTAATTAATACAATGCAAGTTTCTATGCACTTTATTTAAGATAATTTTAGTACTATTTTTTCTATTAGACAAACTTAAAAAATGAAAAATTAAAATAGTTAATGCTTAAGATAAAGTAAAATAAAGAACAAAATATAGAGAGTTTATTGGGTTTCAATAAAATTTTCTATGCTTTATCAATTAGATACTTTCTATTAAACAAAATATATTCTTTAAAATAAAGAGTAACATTGGAGATGCTTTAACATAATTATAAATAGTCCGTCATATTAATAGGTCATGAATATGCCAAACTTATCAGGCTAAAGCAAAAGTTGAAAGCATATAAAGTATATATAGGCTATAGCTTTATCTTTAAGCCTTAAATCCTAGAACCTTCTTCCTTCCTACTATTACTCTAGTAATTCAATATTAATTTATGTGGCCTTCTATAATGCCCCTATTATATAAATGTCTCTGAGATTTATGACCATCATATCATAAATTTTAAATAGATTGTAAATCTCAACCATTGATTGAACAGACTGATTACTTGACAAACTTATAACTAAATTTTATTTGTTTTACTTGTTATCTAATGAATTTTTCAAGTCAGTTAAAAATAAGCAAATAATATATCAAATGAAAGCTTAGAAGATAAGGAGTCCAACCGTACTAGAATCGTTGCAAAAAAAATCAAATAACACATGCGGTGCCATCCGGTGTCGATTGGCAACAAATCTTATGCTGTTGGAAATATTGACAGCTTCTCTTTCTGGTAGTCCAGCACATGTTCAGTTTTGGCAACCAGATGACAGCGTCTGGACTGCTTGAATTTTCTGCCCTCCTTCCCTCTCTCTCTACTCTCTTCTTATCCCTTTCAAACCCAATACTAGCAACAACTGATTGGTTAGTTTAAAAATGAATCAATCAACTTATTTATTAATATTTTTTATTGAAAAAAAATAACAATTAATTTAAAATATGATAAAAAAAATCTTTTATATATCATTATACATAACAAATTTTTAATAAAATCTTTGGGATTATTGATTAACAATTAGTGTGTGTGTGTATATATATATATATATATATACACGCACACACACACAAAAAATTAATTATCATTTTATTTCAAAATAATTCTTTTATTTTAAAGAAAATTTATAACTAACCAAATAAATATTCTTATTTAATTAATTTTAGTAAAAAGAAAACATGAAAATTTTTTTGTAAAATATTTTTATTACTTTAAATTTATATATCTATAATAAATAACACTATAATTGAATAAATAATATTTTCAAAATCATAATAATCCAATAGTATAATAAAATGAAACTTTAAATATAAAAATATAGCAGAATAGATTAAATAATCTAAAATTCTATCAATATAAAAATTTTAAATATAATATAGCAAATGTAATTAAATAATTATTTTTCTTATTAAAATATAATTTTAAAAATAAATAGTGAAAGAGGAGATAACTTAGTCAAAAGAGACGAACAAAGAGGAAAATATCGACTCTCATCCATGATAGCACAAATTCACCAAAAAAAATTTAAAAGATAAAAATAAATTACAACAACAGTTTTGACTTTTTTTATAATTGATATTTGAGAAACTAATTTTTTAAAATTTAAGTTTTTAGTTATGAGATTTTTAATAATAATAATAATGTTCTTAAAGTACTTATTATTGAGTAATGATTATTTAAAATACACTCACATATATTATTTAATAATAATTTATTTATAAACAATAGCTCCAAGTTATAACTATTTATATTTTAGAATTTTAGAGAAGAAATTTTTATATAAATTAAATTTCTATAAATTGAAAGTCAATATTAAAAAACTATATTTCGATATAGTACAAAAATATCATACTTTATACGCAATAATTAAAATATTGCCATTAACCAATTTCAAAAATTAAAATGTTAATTTTCAAATAATAAAAATTAAAGTTAATTATTTCAAATTTTAAAAATGTTAAAGTAATTTAAGAATAAATAGAAAGAAAGAGAAACGCTTTTTCTTAATAACAATGGCCTTTATAAATTTTATTGATTTTAAATTTGCATATATATTAAGTGTTGGCTTTTGATTAATAGTTTGAAATGTAATTATTTGCTTGAACTAGGATTTAATTGTAAACTATTCAACTACAAGGATTTTGACATTAGTAGTTGTCTAATGAATGATCATTGAGCTATTATATTAACTGTAATTTGAATTTTGACAAATATACTTGCCTTTATTTAGAAGGAAAAACTTAAAATGTTGATTGCAAATTTATAAATACCCAATATATACTAAAAATATACCAAATTTTAATATATGTGTATCATTTATTGTTAGTTTATCTTTCTAATGTTTTGAAATTTGCAATTGGTATATATTAAATTGGTGTATATATATACCAAAAATTAGTATTCGTTAAGTATATGTTTGGTATACGCAACTATTTTAATATATATTTTAATATATATATTTGGCATCTGCAACTATTTTCTTATACCTTTCATACTTAGTTTTTTATACTTAAATATATTGATTTGATCATATGCATACAAGTACCTAAATGATGCATCTCTCAAATTTTAACAGATGGCCAAAAATCCTTTTTTTTTATTAAAATAAATAGTTGTATTTATATGTTATTTTATAAATTAATTGCCGAAAATCATCATTTTTATTAAAAAAGATGATTTTTTTTTTCATATGTATAAAAGAAAGTCATCTTTTTTAATAAAAAATGTGACTTTCTTTTGAATTCTTAAATTTTTGTTACACTTTTAATACTTTTTTACACTCAAATATCTTAATTTGACTATGCATAGGGTATAAAATGATCCAATTTATATTATGTGAATGTTAATTATTATTTTAGGTTAAACTGATAGAGTATGAGACATGATTGTCAAAAGTCATTTTATTTTTGTTAAAAATGATGACTTTTTTTAGTACATATAAAAGAAAGTCGTCTTTTTTTTTTAATGAAAAAGATGATTTTCTTTTGAATTCTCAAATTTTTTACACAATTAATACTTAGTTTTTTATAATCAAATATGTTGATTTGACTATGCATGTAAGGATATAAAATGATCCGATTTATACTATTCAAATGTTAATTATTATTTTGAGTTAAACTACTTGAGTATGAGATATAATTGCTAAAAGTCATATTTTTTATTTAAAAAAAATGGTTTTTTTGGTATGTGTAAAAAAAAGTCATCATTTTTTAATAAAAAAAGACAACTTTCATTTGAATTCTCAAAATTTTCTTATACTTTCAATACTTAATTTTTTATACTCAAATATCTTGATTTGACTATGCATATAATGGTATAAAGTAATTTGATTTATATTATTTAAATGTTAATTATTATTTTTTATTAAACTAGTAGAGCACGAGACGTAATTGCCAAAAGTAATCTTTATTATTAAAAAAGATGAATTTTTTTTAGTACATATAAAAGAAAATCATCTTTTTTAATAAAACGATTTTTTTTTTGAATTCTCAAATTTGTTTTATACACTTAATAATTAGTTTTTTTATACTCAAATATCTTAATTTGACTATGCACATAAAGGTACAAAGTGATTTGATTTATATTATTTAAATGTTAATTATTATTTTGGGTGAAATTAGTAGAATATAAGATATAATTGTTAAAAGTCATTTTTTTTTATTAAAAATAGATAAATTTTTCAGTATGTATGAAAGAAAGTCGTCTGATTTTAATAAAAAAAAATAACTTTCTTTTAAAATAAGATGACTTTCTTTAGGAAAAGTCATCTTTTTTATTAAAAACAATTGACTTTTTTTTAATTTATTATTTTATAGATTATATAAACTCTTATTATGCTTTGATATATAAATGAATCTTGTTCAAAGTTTCAATTTTAAATTGGCCTTCTTATAATTATATAATTTTAGTAATTTATACTTAAAATTTATTAATTTGAATAATATATGCTTTTATTAAATTTGAAATTCATATTTCATTAATATAACTTTATAAATGAACTATTAAAATTCTATAAAAAATTAATAATCCAGAAAAAAGATATTATAACAATATAAAAATTTCATTAATTAACCAAATTCAGTTAAATAATTAATTATTTATTATCAACTACTGAATTATTTAGTTGATTGACATACAATCCACCATTGAAAATGCATTTTTAAATTAATGGATCTTTTCTAAAATAATAATTAATTAACGAAAATTCAAAAAAATATTTAATAAACTTTTCAAATAATTAAGAAGATAATAATTAAATGAATAAGTAAATATATTAAAAATAATTATTAAAAATTAATTAAAAATTTTAGTGCAATACAAAGTAATAAATATTTAATTAATAAATATAATATTAATTAAATATAATTATAAGATAATAATTAAAATAAAAAAACCAAGGTCACTAACTACACATTGCTACAGAGGATGACAAGCCTCTCATATAAAATTAATTAATAAAATAATTAAAATTAATTTATTAATAATAAATTAATAATAAATTAATTAATTAATAATAAATTAATAAAATAATTAAAATTAATTAATAAAATAATAAATAAATTAATAAATATACTATTAATAAAAAAAATAATTAATTAAGCTCTATCCATTTAAGCTATTATATTTTATTAATTAGTCATCACATGTTATAAAATAAGTGGGATTCACTTTAACTTGTTTGCAACCAATGCAACAAATTATACTTTACCTGTTATTAACCTTTAATAGCATGCCATTTAGAATGTATATATATATATATATATATATATATCAGCTACTGTTTCAATAACTCAGAATTCAAATCTAAATAATATTTTCCCTCTAAAAAACAAATTCTGTCATTATTTTTCACCAAATATATTTTTCTCTTTTATAGCAATTGGTTGATTTTACTCATAAATTTTCAATTCAGGCACTAAACAAACTATTATTTAAACATATTAATTTAATATATTATGTGACTTATTTTGCTGTTAGAAAAAAAAAGCTTATGAATTTGCTAGCTACAATTGCTTTTTTTTAAGAAAAAAAAAAAAGTAGTAATAATAATAATAATAATTATAATGACAAATAATTCTCTATATTTGGTTGGACTGAAAAATCCAGGAACTGGACCATTGACCTGTTTGATCCATATGATTTATCACAGTTTAGTTTTTTTAGAGTATTTAAAAATTAAAATATTAAATTGTAAATGTGGGGAATCAAATAGAAGACATTCAATTCACTTTCCAATACGCTATATAATGCTTTTATATTTTTTCTCAAATTATATATTTAATATGATAAAATAATTTAATTATTAATCTCCTTCTAATTTGGCAAATTATATTTATTAATTTTTATAAAAAATTATATTTATTAAATTTAATATACCTCAAAGCTAATAAATTAGTGATATAACAAAATTATATATATATTACCCAACAACATAATTCTTATCAATATAAATATTATGATTGAAAATATTATTCTAAATATTATTTAATAAATTTGTTAATTAATATTTACCTAATTAATTTATTTTATTTAGATATATTTTTATTTATTATAATTTTTAATAAGTAATATTAATTATAATATATTGTACATAATATTTTTTTTAGATATTTAACTTAACTATGATTCAACTCCGGTTGATCTTTTGATTTGTACTTATATCAATTTTAAAATTGGGCTGAGTCTTCATTCGTTTTCAGAAAAACAGATATATTTTGAAAATTAACCATCGTTTAATATAAATTAGGTTTACATGCCTCTAGTGAATTCAACATTTGGCTGAGAATATTGAAACTTGTGGGTGAGATAATTCTGACCATTTTCCACAAGTTACATACCAACCTAATGAAATTTGAGGAGTAAAGTATAGGTATGTTTCAAAGAGGATTAATTGACTGGGTAAGGGCTATATGGTTCATATTTCTAGTCAAAGCAGAACTCTAGGGTTATGGTTAGGTGATTTGGCTCTCATTTATTTTGGAAATATTACAACACCAACCAAAACTAACTACGCAATGGAGAAAATTAGGTAAGTTATTTGGTGATTTTGTAAAATAATTAACGATTGATTTTTTTACATATATATGTGCACCTTTTCTTTCACTAAGGAAATATGGAAATGGCAAATATTATCATTTAAATTTAAATATTATTGGTGAAAAGGAGTAATTTGGGTATTTCTTCATTTCATTTCTTTTGCTTTTAATCTCAATATAGTAAAGACATACCAAGACATAGTATAATGATAAGTATAAATAAAACCTTATAATAGACTTAAATTCAAATTTTCATTTCTCTAATGGTCAAAAAAAAAAAATCTCAACATAATAAAGGTTAACATGGATAGTAGCCAAAAATGACTTGAAATTGAAACCAATTCTCCTTAATAAATTGCTTAATTACAAAAAATTTATTTGACCAATAAGCAAAGGCATAAATTTTTTTAGCATGGGAAAGAGAATCAAATTGGTCCAAATAGTATATACACTTATTATTAGATTATATCTTATGTACGAGCAAAAGCATAAATTTAGATACTTGATTGTAATATTGAAATAAAATACTATACAACATGAATTAACCTTTTGTAATAATTTTCATAAATTAATTAGTAAAAACTTTTATGATAATGATAAATAAGAAAATGGATTTAAGATCTCCTAACTATAGGAAACCCATCAGAAAAAAAGTAAGAGATTAAATTTTTTTTTTAATAAATTTAATTATGGTTACAACTCAAATATAAATTATTTCAATCTTGAATACGGATTTTGTACATGGTAAAAAATTAACTTATTAAATATGAAGTCAAAACTGTATTATTATTAGTGATAGCAACAGCTAAATAACCATTTTTTTTTAGCATTAAGAAATAGGGAACTCAAATCTAATTTACTGTCTAATTGAGAAATGCGCTAATGCTAAACTATGCTTTTGAGCACAACAACTAAACAACCATTGCCCCAAAAGAAGAGGCTAAAAAAGACAAAAAGAAACGAAAAGAAAAGAAAACAACAACTTCAAGATTCAAGCTTGATTAGCTGATTTTTAAGGAAGAATTTGCCCTTCTATCAATTTTATCAACTTGAGATCCAGAGGAAAAATATTTCTTGTTATTATGTACCCAATTCTTGAAAACATTTCTGCTAATATCTATTCTTGAACAGAACCTTGTAATGTGAACTTGACGATCTTTATGATTCAAATTCCACCCCAATTCCTTTGCAAAACTTTTCATTATTTCTATTTGAAATTGTGTCAATTTACTCCTATTATTTCCCCTATTCCTCTGTTTCTCTTTAAATCTTGTTTCTTGTAAAACTTTCTTGTTTTTACTTCCTTCTTCTAAGCTTTTGCTGCAATAGCTAGTAGGAACTTGATGAGACTCTGGTTTCAAGATGATTTTCCGATGCCAAGATTTGGCGCAACCACAAGCTGCACAGTAATCTCCAGTTATGTGATAAAAACGAAACTCACCGCAACCATCAACAGAGTAGGCTCCAGGATTGGCAGAGTGATTTTTCATGCATTCTCTATAAACAACTTCCAACTTCTCCATTGATCAATCTACAGTTTTTAGGCTCTCTCTCTCTCTCTTTGGGATTAATTGTCATATGAGTGAAGATAAGAAGAAGAGAGTAGGTAATAATATAAAATATTAAGTAATGAGCGGTTACAAAGAAATAGATTCCTCTGTTTTATGGAGGCAAAGTGGCATAAATGTATAAAAATATCACTAATTACCAAGTTGACAGCTATAAGGCTATATCATAATCTATGTTGTTCTCTCATTGTTCTTCTTTCACCAACAACCACATTAATTAGCTTCAAAAAAATTGACAATTTTTCTATCTTTTGCCATTTGCTTACAATTGTTAATTGTTTTAAATATTTCTTTTAATTAAACTTGGATTGTGATTCAAACTCATAAGTTGTTATTTTCAGAATATTGTGATAAACTCATTGTTTCCTTTAAATAATTTAGGGAATACCCACTTCTAAAATTAAACAAACTACTTCATCTGGTGCCAATTAAGCAGTAATTTAAGTCTAACAAATACAAAACTGATAAATATCCAAGATTTCAATAGAACACATTTCACTAATTAAAAAGAATTAATAACAAAAGTTTAACAAGCGATGTTTTTCCATTTATAATTAAGCATGTGTAAATCATATTTACATTACATAGGCATTCATTATCATGCACTTTACTTTCTTATAATAATAAAAAGATCACTATTCTCTGTATTTTACTTTTTCAATCACTACTCTCTGTGTTTCATTTTTTTCATTCAAACATTTCATATTCGCATACTCTCTTCAAATAAATAATAAAATTTTTATAGAGAAGATTTAATATATTATAAATGAATATTTAAAAGGGGGAAAAAAAAAAAAAAAGGGAACATGATCGCAATTTGAATTTTTCATCTTTTATATTAGGGAAAATGGTATAAAAAAACTCATCACCTTTCGTCAAAGGTACTAATAAATTTTTTCTTTTTTTTTTTTGGTTCTTTTAAACTCAAAAACTATTGAAAATGACTAAATGAGACTCATAAACTAATGCCGTTAATTTTTTCTATTAGACTTATGGACTCACGAATAAAATATTATATATATATATATATATATAGAAAATAAAAAAATAAAAATAAAAAATGCTAAAAAATAGAAAATCCATAAGACTAACAAGTAAAATTATATTTTTTAAAAATAAAAAAAATTAACATTAAATTACTATATATATATGTATATATTCAATAATAATAATAAATTCAATTTTTCCAAATAATAATAATAATAATATAGCAGAACACCCAAAATATGCTCAAATTATAATTTTATATATATTCAAGAATCAAAATATAAAGTGATAATTCGCTAATATTTGTCCAATGTCTCTTCAGTTTGCTACCAATAAAAATAAAAATAAATTATTACAAAAAGTCTTTTTAATCTTAATAATTAGCATAAATAGCAACAATTAGATCCTCTAAATTGCAATAAAATTAATACAATTTTGAAGAATGATTTTTTCGGTAAACGGCAATTGGTCCAATGGCAATACTCTCAAACTTCAGGTATGAGAGGAAGGACTCGAGTTACGAGCCCCCAAGCTAGCCAACACCAGCACTAAATGCTGGAGACCTAATTGAGTCAGACTTTATTATATCTAGTACAGTATTATACCCCTTTATTAACTACTAATTCAGTAACATTATATACCTCTAGTCAATTCAGTGTTTGGATGAGAATATTGAGACTTGTGAGAGAGATAATTCTGACCGTTTTCCACAAATTATATCTGTGGAGTAGAGTATAAGTGTGTTTGAAAGAGGATTAAATGATTGGGTAATGGTTATATGGTTCATATTTATTGCCAAAGTAGTACTCTAGGGTTGCGGTTAGGTGTAACATTTATTTTGGAAATATTACAACACCAATCAAAACTAACTATGCAATGGAGAAAATTAGGCAAGTTATTTTGGTGATATTGTAAAATAATTAATGATTGATTTTTTTACATATATACATCCATCTTCTCTCTCCCTCAAAAAATTTCCAATCCATTTAAATTCAAATATTATAAAATATTAACAATAAAAAAAAGTGGTACCCATCCATTTCAAATTTTCATTTACTTAATTAAAAATAAAATAAATATATATTTCAAGAGTTAATTAGGTTTAGTATAATTTATATTTTCTTATTCATAATGAGGAATAAAGGGTCTTGAATTTGAATTTTCCATTCACTCGCCAAGTTAATTCTTGGTGTTAATAATTTGATGGAAAATTATTGGATGTGCTCATAAATATATGAGATTCTCCTGAATAGATCCATATTTATGTGAGTGATAAAATATTACATTTAGTATATTGAATAATTTACCTAATTTGATGAAAGTTATAGAGGAGAAAACTATTCTTATTGCCTATAATATTATTTAACAATTTCAATCAATTTAAGTTATATATATATTGACACACTCGAGTTGAAGCCCGATCTCGTGTATATGGGTTGGCAATTTGGGTAGCCTACAAGACAAAAAATTAGAAGGCTCAAAACGATATGCCTGAGAGACCACTTCGATACTTAAGTCAGTAAGGGTAATTAATCAGAAGAATTGAAATCTCTAGAGAGAGAAGAGTTGCATTACCCTAATAATAGAGAAGAGCAAGCTATATATAAAGGTACAAAGTGATTCTAATTCTTGCTGAAGTTATATTCTTTATTGTAGTGTCAGAATTGGAGAAGGAATCATACACTAGTTATTGAGTTGTACCCGAATTTTGTGCTGTGCTTGGAGATGGAAGTGGAATCCTTGTTGAATACAGTATCTAAACGGCAGTAGGGACCTTTTAAGCGTTGTGTACTGGTGGTGCATGGTCCTCGTTCTGGTGATCAAGGGTGATTATTTCAGATAAGAGTGTAACACTTGTCCCCCACTAGTTTTTAAGTGAAAGACTTGGAATAGATTTCTTGATTTAATGGTGATCCGCCTCACTATGACGATATACTAGAAACGATCGAAAGTAATTAAAGCATCATGACTTTACCACTTCTCAAATGGCGTGTCCTTGTCATTTCTTTTATTATTTCAAATGTTATATGGTTACTTTTTATGCCACGTGTCATTGTAGTCGAACTATTTGATTCTGGTTCCTTCCTTATAAATTAGGCCTCCCTTTCTATGTTAGGGTTTTTCATACTTTACTTTCTTCTAAAGCCTTCTTTGCCGTCATTCTTTCTCTACCTATTTTCTCTTTCAAGCATTTTCTTCCTTAGAGAATTTCTCCTTACTCAAGGATTTCTTTTCATTTTCCTTTTTAGGTAGCTGCAAATTTGTTGTTCATCATTTTCATCTCAACTATTAATAAGTTTCTCCTACTCCTTTTCCTTTTTAAATTTTAAAATGAGTGATCTTGAGTACAATCAAAATCATCACCTTTACAAGCAAGATAGTGAGGGTACTCTATCTGATCACTCTATTGCTTTTGAGACCTTTTACTTAAGCAAGATCATTAGGACAAAGAATAAGTCTAGAAATAAATCTAAATCTACCTCATCCGATACCTTTACCGATCTCCCTCTCAGTACCGTTCGCCCCAATCCTACTATCATTATTCCTAACCTCCCTATAGATCACCCTAAAAACTCTGAACCTCATTGGGGAATAGAGAAATTTACTTACGAGTTGACTAAGGATTGTTTAAGAGAGATTAAGGCACGTTACAATATTCCTACAGACTACAAAATCTGTTTACTGAACTTGGGGATGATTGTGAACTAAAAATTAGGGGATAAAGATTAGATGGTCTATGTGGAGGATCTAGATTCTGACTCTGATTCCCCCTTTCTCCTTCATATGTCGACGTACTCTAAGAGTACAACATCCTAATCTATCAGCTTCACCCAAACTCCTAGAAAATCCTAATCGACCTTAGGATTCTAAAGCAGATTTATAGGTTCGAAGTTTCTAGTAAGGAGGTTAAAAAAATATATTGCTATCATTATTCCTAGCCTCCCCATAGATCACCCTAAAAACTCTAAACCTCATTGGTGAATAGAGAAATTTACTTGCGAGTTCATTAAGGATAGTTTGAGAGAGATTAAGGCGTGTTACAATATTCTTGCAGACTACAAAATCTGTTTATTGAACTGAGGGATGATTATGAACTAAAAACTGGGGGATAGAGATTAGATGGTCTATGTGAAGGATCTAGATTCTAGCCTCCGATTCTCCCCTTCCTCCTTCATATGTTGACGTACTCTAAGAGTACAACATCCCAATCTGTTAGCTTCACCGAAACTCCTGGAAAATCATAATCTACCTCAAGATTCTATAGAAGATCTGTAGGTTCAAAGTTTCTAGTAAGGAGGTTAGAGAAATATATTGCCTTATGCCAAAGAAGGGTTTCGACCACTTTAATCTTCAAAGCGAAAGGAAGATTTTCACTCACTTTATTTCCTGAAGAATTAGAAGCAAAAATTTTTCATCATTTAACACAATAGTGGTTGGGGCAATCGCCCAAAAGATTAGGTTACAAGTCCTTCTTTAGGTGGCAATCCTAGGGAGGTAGCCGTTGTGAAAAGGGAGCGTATAAAGACACTTTGGAAATTGGAAACAATCTCTAGTTCAGAGTTGATTTATAAATATTTTTTTTGGTGATGCTTATAGTCCAAAAAGGAAACTCTGATCTAAGACTTCCATTAACCCTTCCACTGGTATTAACATTGAACCAATTCTTCATTTACTTGTCTGATCTCTTATATATATCAACTGTTATGTTTTTCAGATATGTCAAATTCCTATATCGCCTAGTGCATGAGGAAGAAGAAGGCCTAATCCAACTCCATAGCTAAAGATCTACCTCCTCCTCCCTCTCCTCTAACTATAACTCTAACTACTACTCCTTTAGTCTTGAAGTCGATCGCCACTGTTGGCTTTACAAAAAATACATCGGGATCTTCCAAATGGATCACCTTAGAGAGGGAAGGTGAGCAAAGGAACTTTCCCTTAATGAGCTCACTAAGTTTGGTGAGATGGTAGAGCAAAAGTATGGTAAGGTTGCCACAATTTGGGATCTGGTTATGGTGATTGATGTCATGCTTTGCATTAACCTTTTTACCAATGACGATCCCTAGAAGGAGTTTAGTAATGCTCAACTAGCAGGGTCAACATGCAAATATATTTTTGAAGTAAGATTTCCTCATACGGATATATTTTTGAAGTAAGATTTCCTTCATCCCCTTATAATCTTGTCCCTCACCTTCTCTCTCTCTTTTTTTTTTTATTAAAATGTTTTAGCTCATCCATATTTTATAGACTAGAAATATTATTTTGAGCTTCACCAAAGGATGCAAGCTATAAAAGAGGAGATGTGAACTCTGCAGGAGGAGACTTAGGCAGAATATGCTCAGGCCAAGAAGAGCCTGGGGAAGGATCATGCTACCAAGCTCAAGGCTGCTGTGGAGGTAGAGAAGGCTAAGGGAAAGGAGTTAGAAGGCAAACTGCTGAGCTAAATCTTTACTCTTCACTCCAAACTAGACTTTAGAAGGCATGCAAAAAAGTTTGTTGAAGCATATGCCTTACAATTGCTTTCTTTCTAGAAAAAAGGTTCAAGCAGCCCTTCAAAGCAAGTTCTTAGACCAAGAATTTCAATTTATTGAAGATATTTATCCTTATGATAAGGAGGAAGATGCCACTGCTGAGGGTACTCTGATTGGTGATCCTAACCTTTCTACTGCTATTGTTTTTGCTCCTTCGACCGCTGATCCTCTTGCTGTGTTTATTGATTTTACTGCCAATCCTTGTCTAGAACAATAGAATATATTTTATTTTATTTTTTTGCAATCCTTGATATTTATTTATGTATCATTTTGAACACTTTTGAATGAAATATATATTTTTAACTGCCCTTTTATGACTTAGCAAATGGAGAGTTGTTGTATAAAATTTTTGGTGATTCTTTTACAATTTGCTATGCAATTTTAGACTTTTTATATAAAATATGTCTTTGGTGATCTTTTAAAGGTTCATCTATCTATGGTGAAATCATAGTTTTGCACTTATTTAAAGACTTTTGTAGTAATACTAGATGATTTAGGGAATGCCTCTCTTATGGTGGTCTTTAAACACTTAGGGCAAGCCTGTCTCATAGCGAATTGCTAATAAGTTGGTGATCTTCAATGCTTAGGAAACCTTAAGTGCCCCTTAGGGTACGCCTATCCCTTGGCATCTTCAGTATTTAGGGAGTCAACTTAGGGAGTCCTGAGTGCCCTTTAGGGTACACCTATCCCATAGTGATCTTTAAATATAAAGAATTTTAGGCATCCCTTATAGTATGCCTATCTCATGGCGATCTTTAAACATAAGTAATCTTGGGCACCCTTTAGGGTATATCCATCCCGTGGTAATTTTCAATGTAGAGAATCTTAAGTGTCATTTAGGGTATGCCTATCCTATGGCGATCTTCAATGTAAGGAATCTTGGGCACCCTTTATGTAATACCTATCCTGTGCCAGTCTTCAAATATAAGGAATCTTGGGCACCCCTTAGGATACATCTATCTTGTAGTAATCTTCAACATAAGGAATCTTGGGTGCTCCTTAGGGTGCGCCTATCCCATGTCTATCTTCAAACATATGGAATTTTGGGCGTCCTTTAGGGTATGCCTATCCCCATGGCAGTATTTAACATAGGGAATCTTGGGCACCCCTTATAGTTCATCTATCCTATAGGGAATCTTGGGCATTTCTTAGGGTACACTTATCCTATGGCGATCTTCAAACATAGGGAATCTTGGGTGCCCCTTAGGGTATGTATATCTCGTGGGGACCTTCAACGTAAGAAATCTTGGGTGTCCCTTAAGGTACGCTTATCCCGTGATGATCTTCAATATAGGGAATCTTAGGCACCCTTTAGGGTACGGCTATCCCATGGCTATCTTTAGTAATATAGGGGAAGAATGGGCATATCTTTGGAAAAAGAAAATCTAAAACTTTATTGCTTAAAAACAAAACAAACCCTTAGGTTTTACAACTTAGGAGAGAGAGAAACATAAAAATTTATTGATAATAAATTCTCAAGTTATCTCAATTCTATATTTGGGGATGGAGTCTCTCTTATCGATCTTCTAATTTGTATTCTCCAAAGCCTAATACTTTGGTGATCCTATAAGGTCCTTCCCAATTTAGGTGCAATTTTCCTACAATCATATTGCTGGATATTTTTGCTTTTCTTAGGATAAATTCCTCTTCCTAGAAGATACTTTTTTTTTTTTACTTGGCAATTATACTACCGAATTAGTCTTTGCCTATAGGCCGCTGCCCTTTCATATGCTCTATCTATTTTTTCTTCTAGCAAATCTAGGTTAGCTTGAATTACCCCCTCTTGATTGACTTCTTTGGCCTTTTCTACCCCATAACTCTATATTCGGTCTCTACTAGAACCACTACGTCCAAGCTAAATGCTAGGGAGAAAGGAATTTCCCTTATAGGCTCTCTGAGGGTAGTTTGGTAACTCTATAATACACTATATAATTCATCTGCCGAATTCCTCTTTCTGTCATTTGGCTTTTTCTTTAATCCTTACAGAATAATTCGATTTGCAACTTCTATTTTCCCATTGATCTATGGTTGTGCGACCGACGTGAACCTAAGATCAATGTTGAGTCCTCGACAAAAGGATCAGAAGGGCACACAGTTTAACTATTTTTTGTTACTGGCTATAACGATCTCCAGGGTGCTAAACCTGCAAATAATCAATTTCTAAAAGAAATTAGTAATGCTCTATTAAGTAATTTTTGCTAAAGGTTCAGCTTATATACATTTGATGAAGTGGTCGATCACCATAACTAAGAACTTATATTGCCTTATCGATAGGAGAAAAGGTCCTAGTATGTTGATCACCCATTGTTGAAAAGCCCACATAGATCCTATGTGTACTAACTCTCTTGAAGGTCGCCTTGGAATAGGTGCGTGCTCTTCCACTTAGTGCACCGGCGGACTAAGTCTTATGCATCTTTCTTTATTATTGGTCAATAATAACCATGCGATAAGGCATTTTGGGCAATGCTAGTGCGTGCTTCATGCGCACAATATATTCCTTGATGTATTTCCCTGACCACATAGTGCATGTCCTCTATCCTTATACATTGCAGCCATGGATGAGTTTTAAATTGCTGAAATAGATCGCCTTCATACCAATTGTACTTTTTGGCTATGTTTATTATTCTACTTGCTTTTGTCTTATAATTTGATAGATCACCGCCATCCAACTACCTTCCTAACTTACCAGCATTTTCATTGCTACTTTTATGGTTAGGGTTTTTCGTACATCTATGGTATCTTTCTCAAACTCGCTATTCTACCTGTAGCCACTACCTTTGCAATTTCATCTACCCTATCATTTTCTGATATAGGGATTTGTTTTACCCCCTAATTCCCTCTTGATTGCTATTCTTCATTGAGTATCATTTGGGTGATCTCCGAGTATCTCATTAAAGCATCTTCTTTGGCTGCATATCCCCATTAACTTGATTAAACATGAGTTGAGAGTTGTTGTAAATTATTAGATCTTCCATTTTTATTTCTCTTGCTAAGGGAGCCCTGTCAATAGGGCTTCATATTCTACAGCATTATTGGAGATCTGGAAGTCTAATTTGACCACATATTTGATAACTACTTTGGAGGGTCCTTTGATAACTATAACTATGCCTGCTCCATTCGATAAGATCTTATCGCCCCATTAACAAACATCTCCCATCTTTCTTTTTCCTCATTCTATATTTCCACTTCTTTTCATTGCCTTTCTAGGTTCATACCTTATTCTTGAACTGCCGATCTTTATAGCCCATTCAAATATTTGCCCTGATGTTGCAGGTCTTTGTAAGACTTTTCTCAATGGAAGATCTGTTCAGACAATGACCTGATAAGCCTTACAGTAGTACCTCAAATTTTGTGTGGCCATGAGCAACGCTAGGGCATGCTTTTCTAGCATAGGATACCTTAGTTTGATATCTTGTAGCACTCTATTAACGTAGTATATTGGATACTACTCTCTTGATTCTTCTTTAACTGAGACCACCATAATCATTTCTGCCATTGTATCTAAGTACAAATAGAGATCTTCTTTGGGCATAAGGTGACTCAATAAGAGAGGAGAGGTGAGGAAATTCTTAAGTTCTTTGAAGGACTTCTGGCACTCCTCCTTCCATTCAAAGTTCTTCAAATTCTTAAGTGTCTTGAAGAAAGGCTAACACTTCTTTAAAAAGCATGATATGAATCGTCCCAAAGCTATCACTTGCCCATTTAATTTTTGAACTTTTCTTTTGTTAGTAAGGGGTTCATTTTAAGGATCACTTTAATTTTCTCTGGGTTTGCCTCTATTCTCCTTTGGGATACCATGTAGCCTAAAAATTTTCTTACACACATTTCTTAGGATTCAACTTCAAGTTATACGACTTGAGGATTTGCAACTTGGGATGATCTTCAACTTTCCTACTCTTAATAATCATGTCATCCATAAAAACCTCCATATTTTTACTGATCTGTTTTTAGAATACATGATTGACGAGTCTTTGGTAAGTTGCACTAACATTTTTTAACCTGAATGACATCATCTTATAGCAATATGTCCCTCTATCGATAATAAATGAGGTTTTCTCCCAGTCCAGGCCATGTATTTGTTTATGGTGGTACCCTACCTTTACATTTAAGAAAGAATAGAGTTTGTACACTGCTATGGTGTCCACTAGTTGATCGATGCTTGGCAATGGATAGCTATCCTTAGGGTAGGCTTTGTTAAGATAGTAATATCAATGCACATCCAAAAGCTACCATTCGATTTTTTAACTAAGACTACGTTCACCAATTATTTTGGGTAATACACTTTACAGATCACTCTTGACTTCAAGAGCTTTAAAACTTCTTCAACAATGGCTATTTGCTTTTCGGGTGAGTGCTTCTTTCTTTTTTGAGTTATTGTTTAAACTATAAGGTATATGTTTAGCTTATGAGTAATGACCTCTGCACTTTCCCCTTCTAGGTCACTTGTGCTCCAGGCTAATGCATCCGGGTTTTCTCTTAAAACTTTACTTTGAGGATCTTTCACTTCCACTGGTAACAAAGACTTGACCTGTACTGTTTTTCCTAGACGAATTTCTATTTTAGTTATTTCCCCTTCAGGTTCGGCCTTTTTTTCACAAAAACTCAAAAATATACTAAAATTTTAATTTCACAAGAGTAAAGTTTAAAAAAAAAAACAGAAAATCATTAATTTTTTATGTTACAAAATAAATATTTAACTAATAAACAATGGAGCAATCGTAGAGTTAACATTAAATTCTTCACTAATTCCATTTTATCCTTGCGTTTTTTAGTAATATTTGATGGATAAAATATAAAAGAACTTGGATCCTAAGTGGAGATGTTAAAATACCCATTTCCATTGATCATCCATATTTACCCATTTAAATAAGGGTATGGGTGATAAATAGATAGTTAACATCATAAATGGTTTAAGAATAGGTCTATCCATTTATTCTTTCAATATATGAGTATAAAATGGTTGAGTATAGGTACCCATCTCAATTCATTAATAATTTCTTTTTAAATGGCCTGCCCATTTTTTTTAAAGAAAGTATAGCACATTCTTTATTATTATTATTATTATTATTATTATTTATAAGGATAAAATATGATTTAGTCCTTGAGGTTTAGTGAAATTAATGACTTCGTCCCTGTATTTTGAAAAATTACTATTTCATCCCTCTATTTTCATTTTGTAAAAAAAAAATGGTCTTTCCATCCAAATTCCTTCAAAATTCTATCAAAAATTAAAAAAAAAAAAAAGAAAATAATTGCTAATACCTAAAACACCCCCACCACCATCACCATCACCATTAATATCTGTTAATTAATTTTAACTATTTTATCCAATCAATTAAAATCAATCAATGCCTAAATTGTTAATGTGGATTAATTGTTTTAATCAACAAAAAATCAATCAATAAAATATACAAACCAAATTTCATTTATTTTCATTTGCTTTCTCATAATATAATCAATGGTTGTGGTACTGTGCAATACAAAGAGTCACTTCCTCTCTTTGTTTCATTACAAACATTAGCCATCGCCGTTAAATAGGCTCTGGTCATCTTCCAATACCAATTTAATTGTGCCGATTGATTTATAGGTCATTACAATTTGATTCAAGCAGTTCAATAAGTTGGCTTAGTTCATTTGGTAATGAAAGGGAAAGACCAGGCAAGGAACAAAAGGGATGGTCAATAACAAGGCACAATCTTTTTGGTTCACGAATAGCTACTGCCTTAATGGTAATCCCTTTCGTGGCTTCTCCTAGCTTTGATCGAGTGAGCCATTCTAACCCTAGCTCTTGGCTCATAATTCGCCCTAGTGATGATACCTAGAAACCTTGAGGCCATCTCAAGGCTTGGCGCGAGTGCTTATAAAGGACTAGGGTATCGGTTTTGGCTAATTTTGGATGCTAACAACAGCATGTGTGAAACTCTAAGCTCAAACAAAGGTGGGAAATCCCTAATTGATTCAGGTTCGAACTTGAACGGGTGGTCAACATTTGTGAATTCGATGTCACCAATATATAGTCCGAGAAGTAGCAAGGATTTTGGGTTGGGCTATGGCTTTACTATATGCATAAAAGGTTTGTGATGTCGGCTAGCATGGAAGGAGAGGGCAAGTGCAATATGCCTAGCATGAAAGTATGAGCTGGAATTATTATGGCACGTCAAATGAGGGAATCATTAGCGGTGGAATGATTGAAGAAATATGGTTGAAATAGAAAATTTAATTGTAAATAAGGAGTATTTTAGACTTTTCATACAATTTTAACAGAAAAAGTAATAGAAGGATTATTTAATATAGAAAAATCAAACTTCAGGGACTAAAGTGTGAATCATATTTTACCCTATTCATAATTATATTTTATTTTATAAAAAATAAAAATAATAAATTCAAGTATATTATTCAAGTAAATTATTGGATAAATTATTATTTCTTTCATGATATTTGATTTGTTCATACTTTTTAAAAAACTAACTAATTAATCTTTAGAATTTAATTTTGTCATACAAACTAATGCTTCTGTTTAATTTTTGTGTGAATTTCATAGATTAATAAATAAATAATAAAAAATAATATTATTTTATATCCAAATTGTCCTCATCCTTGTCTTTATAACAGTTGATAAGGAAAGAAGTACATAAAAATAATTACTTGAATATTCTTTTATAAATTAAAAAGAAAATGATAAGATCAAAATTTGATAGGATTTAATTAGTGCTAATCCAAACCTAATCTTTTTTAGATAATCATCCAACAATCATCCATATGAATCAAAATCATCATCATCTTTGTCACCATAATTGATGATCCCAATCAAAGAAAGATGAATTAAACTTCTCATTGGCGTTGATTGTGATATAGAAATTTCATGAGCTCATCTACTATATATGTATCGTCATCATACATTGAAACCAAAGCAATAATATCATCATCAAAATTGTTAGAAATTTTAGTAAAAAGGAAGGTTTTGAAATTAAATCTAATTTCTATGATATACTATATTAGTCTCTGCATGCATGTATTCAAAAAATTATTTTAAATATTATAAAATAAATTATTTTTATGTAATAAATAGGTAAATGGGTGAGTTAGGATGTAAATGGGTTAAACGGATATAGGTATCCATATAATAGTTAAAGGAGTGATAAATAGGTAATAGGTGACATACCACCCAACTTATTTAGACCCAACCTATATCCACCCTAATCCCACCAATTTGCCACCCCTAGATTCAAGCAACAATCATGAGTTCCAAAAAAAAAAAATTACCACAACACTCAACAAAGAAAGAAATAACCTACAATTTAAAATCATTGTTTTATAATGTCTCTCCTCTCTTATGTCTCTTATACAATAATACTTGCATACATTTTCTTTTGTTACTACAGGTGAAAATGAATAGTTTGGGTATATCTTCCTTTCATTTCTTTTGCTTTTAATCTCAATATAGTAAAGGTACACCAAGATATAGTCTAATGACAAATGCATATGTAACTTGATTGTAATACCCCAAGTTTTGATTAGTCATAATATACATTTGAGGATGAACAAGGATAGACATTGATGGCAAAAATGTATGTTAGAGACTTGATGGACTATGGTAAGGTTGGTGACAAAAAAAAAAAAAGACTATAGGAAGGTTTACTATAAAAATGGGAACATATCATTAGACGAACCTATATGGGAGATGATAGAAATGATGAAAGATATGACATGAAGATGAATATGTACAACCTAATTGAATAAGGAGTATTAATATAATAGTCGAATAGACTAAGACATCAAACAAGTGAAGAACTCGATGATAGTAAGCAAATAGATGGATTCAGCTCAGTGAGATGAAAGAAGTGAATATAAGATGAGCCTAGGATGTTAATAACAAAGACAAGAAAGATTATAGTATAAGAAAGGAATATAGTAAACTTAGACTAGAATAGATGAGGACGAGTTGCAAAATCAATGGTAGGGCTAAAAAATCAATATGTGTTTGTGATGAAGAAATGGTAGGTTCAATGATAAGACTTTGGAGTCTTACATAAGTACAAAGTGAACTAATGAGCTCAGAAGTGTATAAAGTAAGATTTTAACATAATATATTATATTTTAATGGATGGATGAGCATTAGGTGAGAAGATATTTACCTTTGATGAGCATTAATGATATTCCCCTTTCTAAGGAAAAGTTACTATTTCAATAAAAGTTTATGTTTCTAATGTGAAAAGTCTTTTCTTAAACATTATTGACCCACTTTACATCTTTTCACAATAGAAGCTACAATTATTTCTTTTATATTTAAAGACTCTAAGACCCTTCGATTTTATTTTAAATGGTTACTCTCTCTCTCTCTCTCTAAAAGCTTAAATTATTGGCTTTTCTCTCTGAAACTCAAAAGAAATGAGATTCAAAATCAAAAGCTCTCTCTCTCTAAATTTTCTTCCAAAAGAATAACCATTTCAAATAAAACCCAAATATCTAAGAGGTAGATGATTCTTTTAGTTTTCTTAGAAGTATCAAATGGATCTAAAGATGGACAAGGTTGATCTTGATAATGATCATATCCTAAGCAATGATGCCTTAATATGAGATGGTCAAGGAATTATTAGGGAGCCACTAGTAGAGATTTTGATGGTGATGACTTTGTCTCTATTATAGGAAATGGTACAAAAAATGATGGAAAAACTAAGAGTTTAAAAGAAATTTGAGAGATGCTGCAAAGCCTGATCGGGGAATATAACAAAGAAGTAAGATTATAAGAATGTAATTATTATTGTATATAAGTTAAGAAATGCATCAAGAGTATGATGAAAATCCCTCCTCGCGTTTCATTGAATTTCATTCCTTTGCTAATCTACTATGATTTT
This sequence comes from Reutealis trisperma, assembly GCA_947687605.1. Taxonomy (NCBI): domain Eukaryota; kingdom Viridiplantae; phylum Streptophyta; class Magnoliopsida; order Malpighiales; family Euphorbiaceae; genus Reutealis; species Reutealis trisperma. The sequence goes on from CANTUT010001351.1 coordinate 144,525, forward strand.
ATTTCTTTTATTAATATTATTGTTACAATCACCTTCAGTGAGTATATAACTTAATGATATATTTCTATGTAAGTTCTATAAAAAAAAAATGAAATCAGCAAAGCCATTTAGGCCAAAGCCATTCTTATGTAAGTGAGAAAATTCAAACCAAAGCTACATTGTTATAAAACTGGATATTGTTGATTATAATTAAAGCTAATTCCACTATAATAGATGAAGGTCATTCGGGCCGAAGTCACTCTATTGTAATCGAAGCCATTTGGGCCAACTCTATGAATGAAATGATATGAAAAGTTTCTTTTAAGTATTATCATTATATCTATGAGTATATTGAATATTAAATTGACAAAATTTCCAACTAATGAGCTGATTCATTAGACTAAGTGCACTGGTGACTCAACTGACCGGATTCATAAACTAAGTCAAATGCATTATCGCAGGCATACAAAGATCTTGGGTAAGTATTAGCCCATAATTATTACAAAGAGCATATGAGTTTGCTTCAATGTGCCTTCGATTGTTTATTACATATATTGTAATAGTATTATAATGGTGCTACAAATGACAAAGATTTTTTATTTAGTGGCTCGTTCACCATTAGATCTCTAATGGATAATGAATGTGAGGTTTATGGTAGTATGGTAATGAATCTGATTCACGAATGTATTTTTCTATCAATTTATATGAAAGAATGTTTATGAAAATATCTTTAATACCTATGATCCTTGAACTCTACTGTAATGATATTATATGAGCATTATACTTTCTTTTCAATTGCTTTAATATTGTTTATTGATAAATCCCTCATCTCTAATGGATTTCTATAATTTTACTAAGCTGAAAATTCATCATATTATTTGTGGATTTAAGAATTTAGCTTAGAATTTTTCAAGCAATCTTGGAGGTATAGAATGCAAAGGGCATAACCTTGTTCAATAGCGAAGAGGTTCTTGCTATTTATGACAAGGAAAGGTATTGGAATTAGACTAAAACCTAGACATGGAAATTAAGTGTTAATTGTAATAGCTTTATGAGTTATAAGTGCTAATGAATTATATAAGAAGGGTATGAATTGTAAGAAATCAACTTGTAATGAAGTGGTTTATATATATAAAATGAAGAGATGTTCTCTAAAGTTCATTTTGTTTTTTATTTGATAATGATAAGATGGCCTATAAAAGTTTTCATCCACAGACGAGCATGATGGTTTAAAAGGTTATATCCTAGGCATATAAAGGTTCTATGAGGTGATTGATGGCCTTAAATCTACCCATACCTTAGGACATCATGCCTTGATTAATCGAAAGAGATGTAAGTTCATTGATGAGTAAGTTTAAGAAAGTACAAAGGACAGGGCGTGACAGAGGTGGTATCAAAGCAAATGTTAGAAAAAAGATGAGTTAGGAAAATTAAAAGACATCTTAACAAAGGATATATTAGAACTAAGAGTATAGAAAGATTTAACTTAAGACTAAAACTAAGATTTAATAGAAGTGGATAGAAAGACACTTGATGTCAAAATTAAAGATAGGAAGTAAATTAGTTAGTTAGAAGAGTTAACTTAGATGAGCAGTATTTTGACAAGAATGTGTGTTAGATCAAAAGTTAAGGAAGGATTAAGCTATAAGCAAATTAAGAATCTGGATGATGAGTTACATATAGGAGTGTCTACCTGATAGTATAAATTTGAAGAGTTAAGAAGTTTGTTAGACTAAAAGAACTGTGAAACATGAGGATTTCTTATTTATTGATGATTATTTTCTTTTAAAGTGTAGATTAATGCATTAATTATGTTATGATATGTACTTTCCTATTCTTTTATAATATTGCAATTCTTCCTCAAAAAGGACATAGATGAGGTCATCCTAGGAGAGTTGTTTTATCTAAAAAGGATTTTGATGATTAAGTAAGGGATGATATACTATATATCAGAGGATGGATCAACTTCAAAGGAACAATGAAATACTAACTGAATTATTGATTCAATAAAGAAAATACATTACACAAGTAGAGAGGTCTCTTTTGAGAAATTAGAGTGTGTGATTTTAAGGAATTTAGGATAGTAGGAGTTATTAACTACTTGATTATAGGTATTATAAGAAACTAGATTGATGATCAAATTGGAATCAGAGTGCTTCAAAAAATGATAAGGAATGAGGGATATAAAGAAGGATGCTTATCTCATGATTTGATTTATTAAAGAAAGTTGAAGATGATGCCACATGGTGATAAGTATAACAAAGGAGTTAGGGAAATGTTTACAAAATTTGAGGATAAATTTTTATAGAGGGGAAAATATAATACCCTAAGTTTTGATTAGTCATAATAGACATTTGGGGATGAACAAGAATAGATATTGATGGCAAAGGTTTATGTTAGATACTTGATGGACTATGATAAGATTGGTGACAAAAGTGAGAATATAGGAAGATGTACTATAGAAACAAAGATAGATCATAAGGATGATAGAAATGATATGAGACATAAAATGAAGAGGAATATGTACAAATTAATTCATAAGGAGTATTGATATAATGGTTGAATATAGTAAAACATCATATGAGCAAAGAACTTGATGATAGTAAGTGAATAGGCAAGTACATTTTAGCAAGATAGGCGAAGTGAATATGAGACAAGCCTGAGACCTTGATAATGAAGCCAAGAAAGATCATAATATACAAAGGGAATTGGGTAAGCTTAGACTAGAATAGACAAACACGAGCTATAGACTCGATGGTAGGACTTAGATATGAGTATATGTTTATAAGGAGGAAATGTTTAGTTCAATGATAAGGCTTCGATGTCTTAGATGAGTATGAAGTGAACCAGTGAACTCAGAAGTGTATAGAGTAAGATTTTAAGATATTATATTATATTGTAATGAAAGGATGAGAATTAGGTGAGAAGATATTTACCTTTAACAAACTATTAATGATATTTCCCTTTTCTAAGGAAAAATTACCTTTTTAATAAAAGTTTACATTTCCAATGTGAAAAGTCTTTTCTTAAACATTATTGACTGGCATTATGTCTTTTTAGAATAAAATCCATAATTGTTTCTGCTTTATTTAAAGACTATGAGATCTTTTGATTTTATTTTGAACGGTTACTTTCTTTCTAAAAGCTTAAATTTTGAGCTTCTCTCACTAAAACTCAAAATCTCTCTCTCTAAACTTTCTTCTAAAAAGAATGACCATTTCAAATGAAACCCATAGATCTAAGAGGTAGATAATTCTTTTAATTTTCTTAAAAGACCTTTAAGTGAGTTTGGAAGGCAAATCGATGGATTTAGTGAGCCTAAGGGTAGACGAAGTGGATTTTGATAATGATCAAAACCTAGGTGATAGTGCCTCAATCTGTAATGATCCAGGGAAACACTGGTGGAGATCTATTGAAGGAACTGATACTAAAAATGATGAAAAAATTAATAGTCCAAAAAAAACTTAAGGGATGCCACAGAGGTTGATCAGAGGATATAACAAAGAGGTAAGATTATAGGAATGTAATTCTTATTACATATAAGTTAAGAAATGCATAAAAAATGTGATGAAAATCCCTCCTCGTATTTTGTTGAATTCCATCCATTTGCCAATCTCTTATGATTAAATTATTTTTATTAGTATTATTATTGCCATTGCCTTCAGTGGGTAACTTAATGGTAGATTTTTTTATAAGTTTTATCAAAAAAGTGAAAGTGACAAAGCCATTCAGAACGAAACCATTCTTATGTAATCGAGCTCAATCAGACCGAAGCAATATTGTTAAAAACTAGATAGTCTTTATTATAATTAGATTTTATTGTAATCGAACCTATTTCTACTATAATAGATGAAGGTCATTTGGACCTAAGTCATCCTTTTGTAATCAAAGCCATATGGTCTATGAATGAAATGATATGAAAAGTTTTTTATAAGTATTGTTGTTATATAAGTATGTTGAATGTTAAATTGATAGAATGCCTAATTAATAAGAATATTCATTAGACTAAATATATTGATGACTCAACTGATCAGGTTTATAAATTAAGCCAAATGTATTTTCACAAGCATGAGAAAATATTTCTCTAAGGTAAGTGGAAGCCCATAATTATTATGAAGAGTATACGAGTTCACACTAATGTGCCTTCAATTGTTTATCATGTATACCATGATGGTATTATAATGGTGCTACAAATGATGGAGACTTTTGATTTATTAATTCGTCCACCATTAGATCTCTGATGGAAAATTAATGTGAGATTTGCAGTAATATGGAAATGAACCTGACTCATGAATGCATATTTCTATCAATTTATGTGAAAGAATATTTACGAAAGTATCTTCAATACAGATGATCTTTGAACTCTACTGTAATGATATTATATAAGTATTATGATTTATTTTCAACTACTTCAATATTGTTTATTCATGAATCCCTTGTCCCTAATGCATTTTTATGATTTTACTAAGTTGAGGCTCACCACAACATATGTGGATTTTAGGATTTAGCTTAAAAGTTTTCAGGCAGTCTTGGAGGTATAAAAGACAAAGGGCATAGCCTCATTCGCTGTCAATGAGGCTCTTGTTATTTTTGATGAGGAAAAGTATTTAGATTAGACTTGAATCTAGATTTAGAACATTAAGTTTTAGTTGTAATAGCTTTATGATTTATAAGTGCTAACAAATTGTATCAAAAGCATATGAATTGTAGAAAATGAACCTTTAACAAAATGGTTAATATGAATAAAACGAGGAGTTGTTCTCTAAAGTTCATTGTTATTTACTTGATAATGATAAGATGGCCCACAAAAGTCATCATCCAAAGATGAGCATGATGGTTTAAAACATTATATCTCAGTCATATAAGGGTTCTACGAGGTGATCGGCCTACCCATACCCTAGAATCATTACACCTTAGTTAATCGAGGGAGATGTAAGCTCGTTGGCGAAGGAGATGTAAACTTATTGACGAGCCAATTTAAGAAAGTATTGAGGATGGATTGTGACATTGATAATAGACCTATATTCTAATCCCCTTTCCTAATGTTTAGAAAAAAAATCTCAAAATAGTAAAAGATAACATAGGTTTTACTAAAAATGACTTGAAATTGAAACGAATTCTCCCTAATAAATTGCTTAATTACAAAAATATTTATATGACCAATAAGCAAAGGAATAAAATTTTTTTTATCATGGGAAGGAGGAATCAAATCTAGAACTATTGTCTAGGTAGTATATGCACTTACCATTAACCTATACTTTGGTATGTGAGCAAAGGCATAAACTTAAATATTCGATTAGAGAATTGAAATAGAATACCATACAACGTGAATTAACTTTTTTTAATAATTTTGATTAAATTAATCAGTAAAATTTTTTGGTAATAATAAAAGATGAATTTAAGACCAAGAAAATATGACTTTGACTAGGACTTAAGCTTTAAATATTTTAATCTTGAATATGAATCCAATACTTGGTAAAAAATTAACTTATTAGGTATGAAGGCAAAAGTTTATTATTATTAGTGATAGCAGTAATTAAACAACCATTTTTTTGGTATTAAGAAGCAGGAAACTCAAATATGAATGCAATGTCTAATCAAGAAATGCGTTAATACTGGACTTTGCATATGAGCACATCAACTAAACAACCATTTCCCCTAAAGAAAAGGCTAAATGGACAAGAAAAGAAAAGAAAACAATAGCATCAATATTGAACCTTGATTAGCTTATCTTTAAGGAAGAATTTGCCCCTTTTATCACTTTTATCAAGTTAAGAGCCAAAGGAAAAATGTTTCTTGTTACTATGTACCAAATTCTTGAAAACATTTCTACTAACATGTATTCCTGAGCAGAACTTTGTAATGTGAATTTGCAATTTGTAGGATTCAAATTCTACCCCAATTCCTTTTTAAAACTCTTTGTTATTTCTATTTGAAATTGTATTAACTTAATCTTATTTTTTGCCCTATTTCTCTATTTCTCAGCAACTTTTGTTCCTTGCAAATCTTTATCGTTCTTACTTCCTTCTTCTAAGCTTTTGCTATAATTGTCAAAAGGAACTTGAAGAGGCTATGATTTCAGGATGATTTTCCAATGCTAATATTTGGCACAACCATAGGCTATACAATAATCTCTAGTAATATGATAAAAACAAAACTCACCACAACCATCAACAGCATAGGTTCTAAGACATAATGGTTCTTCGTGCTTTCTCTATAAATAACTCTTGTCTTCTCCAGTGATCAATTTATAGTTTTTAGTCTCTTTTTTTTTGTATCAATTGTCATTTGAGTAAAGATAAGAAGAAGAGAGTGGGTAATAATATAAAATATTAAGTAATGAGCAGTTACAAAAAAAATAGATTCCTTTGTTTTTTTTAGGCAAAGTGGCAAAAAACTAAAAAGATATCACTAATTATCAAGTTGACAACTATAAGGCTATATTAAAAAAAGTGTTGTTTTCTCACTGTTCTTCTTTCACCAACAACCACATTAAGTAGCTTCAAAATTTTGATATTTTTTATATCTCTTTGCCATTTGCTTACAATTGTTAATCCCTTTAAACATTTCTTTTAATTAAATTTCGATTGGGATTCAAACTCATAATTTTTGAGTTTCAAAATATTATGATAAACTCATTATTTCCTCTAAACAATTTAGATTTAACATATGTATGCAACTAGAAATCTAGAAAATTCTTTTAATAATAGAAAACACACTTTTGAAATAAAACAAACTTTTCCATTTGGTGCCAATTAAGTACTAATTTAAGTCCAACAAATACAGAATTGAAAAATATCTAAGAATTCAATAAAACACATTTCATTAATTAAAAATCCTTAATAACAAAAATTTGATAAGTTTAAGAGGCATTTTTCCATTTATAATTAAGCATGTGCAAAGCATATATTATAGGAAAAGAATTTGCATAATTGTAGGAATAAGACATGCTAACTGATCATTGATTGTATAAATCATTGATTCTTGATTGATTGTAATTGATCCTCTAATATAGTTTCCTAGAATAAGTTATCTAATGTACTACATAAATATGTGCTTTCTCTTTTATAAAATAGATATAATAAACATAGGATTCCCAAATACTTGTTTGCTTTTTACATGGTATAAAAGCATCCAACCTGGTGACTCTACATTCCTCAAACGATTTTGCAACCTAATCCTTTACCACTATTGCCACCATACAAAGACAACAACAAAATAGAATTGACACTATAAAAAACTACCATAGGATCTTCACATGCCTATTTTTTACATCACTCGAATCATTCGAGTATTATGCTTGTATCTAAGATATTTGAATGAGACAACTATAGTATATGAAGTCAAGCTATCGAATTAGTTTGAGAGCCAAGAATAAGATTAGATTTGTCACAAGTTCAGTTAGACACCTGCTCCAACAGATGATGGTTATTCTTTATGGCAATGGTGTAACAACTTGGTTTTGTTATGGCTATTAAATTCCATCCGACCAAATATAACAAGTAGGATTATTTATGCCAAAATTGTAGTAGAAGTTGGTAGATTTGCAAGAATGTTTCTCTTAGGGAAATGGTAAAAGAATTTATCAGATCAAATGGAATATTATAAAGCATAGGTAGGGCAACAATATGTTTTAGTTTACTACACAAAGCTCAAAGCTTTATGGGATGAACTTTCATCCTTTCATAAAGTGTTATCTTACTTATGTAGAGAGATGGAGAAATTGAACTAAATGGATGAGAAAGAGAGAGTTATGCAATTTCTCATAGGATTGAATGATAGTGATGCTACTACAGATGGACAAATCTTATTGATACAACCTTGACCTGACACACATTGGGTTTATTTGCTTGTCCCTCAACAAGAAAAGTAAGTTAAAGGATCTCTCAATCACGAGAACATAAATCACTATGCTATGCTTGTAAATCAGGATATCAAAACTACTCAAACAGATCAAATTCAGAAAACAAAAGACATTATTACACTGCTCTTATTGTGATTGTGATTACCATAATATTGAAAAGTTTTATTATCTATATAGGTTTTCTATAGGCCATAAGTTCATGGAAAAATGTGAAGCCTCCCAATCAATGCCACTCAAATGAAAATAATGTGAAGGTAGAAGCAAACAAGACTTTAGAGACAGGAGAAAATTTAACTTTAGTAGATGATGGACCAGGACTCGCAACTGAGAAATATAACTATCTAATGGCCATGATTTAGAAAAATAATGATGGTAAATCACAACATTTTGCAAACACAATAGGTATTAGTAATTCTCACTCACATTATGTTGGTTTGTTAATAGTAAGGCCGCGAATCATGTGATTTCCTCAATTAAATTATAAAACCCAAAAGGTTTTCCCAAGACAACTACTATTAGCCTACTAGATAGTAGTAAGAAATGTATTGAGTTAGTTGGTTCATTACATGTTACACCTCATATCCAACTTGATGAAGTTCTCAAAATTCCACATTTTCAAGTTAAGTTTTCATCAATCAGTAAGTTAACACGAGCATTAAAATGTATAGTGATATTTTTTTCTAATTTTTATGTTGTGTAGGATGTTGCTATAGGGAAGACAATTAGCCTATGCAAGCAACGTAATGGCCTCTACTACCTAACTTGAGATCAAAATCTAGCCTTGACATACACCATCTGTAAACATTCCAATCTTTGGTATTAGTATCTTAGTATCCAACATATGGTCCTCTTCAAGCACTTACCAAAATTAATCCTACTATATATTTTAATTCCAAACATGTTTGTGAAATTTGTCCTTTAACCAAACAAACTTATTTATCTTTTCTATATAATTTAATTTATTCTCAAGCACCTTTTGATTTGATACATTTTGATATTTAGGGAGCACATCGAATAAATTCTCATTTTAGGGCTCGTTATTTCTTCACAATTGTTGATGATTTTACTCAATATACTTGGCTACATCTTATGGTTTGTAAATCTAATACATAAGGGACAACCATAATTTAATTGTCATGTCAAAAATCCTCAAGCTGACAATAGTGTTAAATTTATCTCTATGAAACATTACTTAGATAATAAGGGAATTCCATCATTCACATCCTTTAAATCCTTAACAAAATGGGGTGGTTGAAAGGAACACCACCATTTTTTAAACGTGGCATGAACTCTTTTATTTCAAGCCAACTTGCCATTGAAATTTTGGGGGGAAAGTATCCAAACTATTTTCTACCTAATCAATTGCTTATCTATACCTCTGCTTTCTCACAAATCACCATACTAAACTCTCCACCATGAGCTACTCGCCTATAAGCATCTTTGCACCTTTAGATGCCTCTGCTATGCCACCAATCTATTACCCACACATAAATTTGATTAAAGAGCACATTGTTGCATATTCGTTGGCTACCCTCTTAGTTAAAAGGGTTATCGAGTTTATGATCTTACAAATCATAAGTTCTTTTCTTCTCGAGACGTTGTTGTCTTTGAACATGTCTTTCCATTTTATCCTAGTCCATAAGAACATCAATATGATGAGGTTATCCTTCCCTTGTGATGTATTTCAGATGAATCAATCACCATGGACACAATCCTCCCTAAACTCACTGAGCATCCTTTATCTTCATCACTTATGTCTACCTCTAATGCACCCATCACACACCATGACAGTACTATACAACTATCACCTCCTGTAATTCGACACTCTGATAGAACCAAACAACCAAATGTCAAGCTTTACAATTTTCATCTCTATCACATAGCTACAATTGCTCTTAACTAGTCTTCTTCCTTGTCAAGTACATGTCATCCTTTATCTCTATATATTTCCTATGCACAATTCTCACCAAAACATCAAAATTGTGTTTGTACTATCACTACATTTGTGGAACTTGTAACTTACGAACAGGGATCCAAAACGGCAAGAGGATATGACTGTAGAATTATAAGCCCTTAAACAAAATCACACTTGGATGCTCACATCTCTCCCTTATAGTAATCACCTAATTAGGTGCAAGTAGGTGTACATAATTAAACATAACTCCAATGGAACAATTGAGTAATATAAAGCTCGATTAGTAGCAAAAGGTTTCATCCAACATAAAGGGATTGACTATAAAGAGACATTTGCTCTTGTGGCTAAGTTAACTATAGTTCATTGTTTACTCACAGTATTTGCTATCCGAAATTGGTAACTTCACCAAATGGAAGTTCAAAATGCATTCCTCTATGGTGATTTACTTGAGGAAGTCAATATGTAGCTACCTTATGGTTTTCATCAACAAGGGCATACAACATTTATGGTTTATTGACACAACTGATCATTGTATGTCTTAAACAAACCTCTCGTAACTAGTTTCATAAATTTTTTGCTATTTTCAACAAGATGGCTTTCATCAATCTAAAGCTAACTAATCACTTTTCATAAAGATCTTTGCTAATTCCTTCACAGCTATACTCATTTATGTAGATGACATAGTCATAACTAGTAATGATGACAACGTAGTCACTACCTTTAAAGAATCTATTTGAACCAATTATAATAATTTCTTCGTGTTGAAGTTGCTCATTCTACTAATGGTGTCTCTATATCCTAATGAAAGTACACTCTTGACATCTTAGATGAAGCAAACTTGCTTGGGGCTAAACCATCGTCAATACCTATGGAAGAAAACATTAAGCTCTGCCCACAGGTTGAGATCCATTAAAGAATGCGTGCAATTATAGAAGGTTGGTTGGATGACTCATTTATCTTACTATTACAATACTAGAGATAAGCTATTTTGCTCACATTCTAAACCAATTTATGCAATAACTAAGAAAACCTCACATAGATGTTGTTCATTATCTTTTACGATATCTTAAAGGTGCAATTGGGTATGGATTATATTTTCCAACCAAAGAAAATTTGTTATTAAAAGGATTTTGTGATGGAGATTAGGCTTGATGTTCAATTACGAGATAGTCTGTAACTAGCTATTGCATTTTTCTTGGAGGAGCTTTTATTTTATGGAGAACCAAGAAATAAACAACAATGTCAAAGTCCTCAGTTGAATCTAAATATCGAGCCCTAACTTCCATTACATGTGAACTTATTTGGCTCAGGTATTTGTTAGATGACCTGTAGGTAAAGCACCCACAACTGGCCAAACATTTCTGTAATAATAAAGCAACACTCCGCATTACTGTTAATCCAATTTATTATGAATGTACCAAGCATATAGAGATTGATTGTCATATTATTTGAGAGAGAATTCAGTCAGGTGTCATAAAAATTGCTTATATTCTATCAGCATGCCAGCTTCTTACTGATTTGTTTACTAAGTTGCTCGGTTCATTAGTTTTTCATTCTTCCTCTATAATTTTGATGTCCTTGACAAATACAATGCAACTTGAAGGGGAGTATTATAGTAAAAGAATCTATGTAATTATTGGAATAAGATCTACTAATTGATCATGATTGTAATTGATTGTAAAATCATTGATTCTTGATTGATTGTAATTGATCCTCTAATACAATTTCCTAGAATAGCTTAGCTAATGTACTATATAAATATGTGCTTTCTCTTCTATAAAATACATATTTAATATATTATCAAAAAATATACATAGAATTCCCAAATACTTGTTTCCTTTTTACAACACACTTACATTATATATTGCATTACTTTACTTTCTTATAATAATAATAAAAAAAAATCACTACTCTCTGTATTTTATTTTTTCATTCAGGCATTTCATATTTGAATACTCTCTTTAGGTAAATAATAAAATTTTTATAGAGAAAATTTAATATATTATAAAAGTAAGTTTTGTTTATACTAGATACATACACCAATCCAATAAGGTAAGAATATATATATATATATATAAAAGGATATCGGTATTTTTTCATTGGCAAATAATAAATAAAAAAGTCATATTGATTAAAATATATTATCACTCATTAATTTAGTATATGAGATAAATTTATACACTTATTATAGATAATAATTTTCCTATTATAAATAAATATTTAAAAGGCTAACATCATCACGATTTGAATATTTCATCTTTTATGTTAGGGAAAATGTATAAAAAAGGCCTCTCATTTTTTGCAAAAGCTACTATTAAACTCTTTTTTTTTTTATAATTTATTTAAATCCATAAATCTATAAAGTATTGAAAATGAATTGATGAGACCCATAAGCTAACAACATTATTTTTTTTTTATTAGTCTTATGGACCCATGAATAAAATATCATTATATATATATATATATATATATATATATATATATATATATATATATATATATATATATATATATATATATATATATATATATATATATATATATATATATATATATATATATATATATATATATATATATATATATATATATATATATATATATATATATATATTATTTAAAAAAAGCAAAAAATAAAAAATATTATTATTATTGTGTGTGTATATATATAGTTTATTTGCAATGATATGAGGTTTTTATTTTTTTATTTTTAAATTTTAATGTGAATATTTTTTATTTTTCAAAAATATAATTTTAGTTTTTAGTCTTATGGAGAGCGATAAGACTAACAAAAAAATTAGCGGCATTAACTTATGGTCTCACTTAGCCATTTTTAATAGCTTATGGGTGTGAGGCCTCCTCCGAGCACCGGCCCAGTCCGCTAAAGGGAATTGGGATGCTCATTCGGGTTTAGACTCACGATGGAACCCTAAGGTTCGGATTTAGTTGATTTTGAAAAATGATTTTTAGGAGTTGTCACCCTAATTTATTTTTAAATGGGAAAATTAAGAAAAAACCCAGTTGACTCCAATTTATTAATTTTTAAATTAATTTGCCCAATGATAAAAATCACTAGCTTTCGAACCGGGTTGAGTTCGGGGATTAGGTTTTTGGTTTTAAATAATCTAAATTTGGCTTTTAAGTTTATTTTGACTTAAAAATTGGATTTCATGAATGATATTTATAAGATGATGCATGAATATGGCAAAAATATGAATGAATGGTGAAGATAAAACATTCACAAATTAAATAAAAAAGGAAAAGAGATTGATTGGGATTTGGATTTGAGGTTTGGATTTAGATTCCAAACGTGCCTACGTACCCCATCGTATGGGGATCAAAATCCACGTAGTTTGTTCCACTGTTAAGTGGAGGGGTTTAGGGGTTGATCAGATTGATTGATTTGATTTGGTTTTGAGAGGAAAAGGCTGATACCTTGATTTTTGGTGGGTGAAGGGTTTTACTAGACCGAAGTTCCATTTTATCGGGACCGGGTGATTGGATGGATTGAAAGATTAATTAATTAATGATTAATTAATTAATATGATGAAAATGATGGATGGATTAATTAATTCAAAAGATTAATTAATTAATTTAGATGAAAGAGAGATTGAGAAAAATTATTAATTTGATTTTAGAAAAAAAGTGATTAATTAATTAATTAAAAAGATTAATTAATTAATTAAAGAGTGATTGGAGGGAGAAGAAGAGAGAAATTTGAGGATAGCCATCTACCCAAATTCTAGGATGTGTTGAAATGAGTGAATGAGAGCCTATTTATAGGCAAATGGGTAAAGGGTAGTTTAGGTAATAGAAATGTGAAAAGACCAAAAGGATGGGATCAGAAAATGGCTGATAACTGGACAAAGAGAGATAAAAAGGTCATTTTATGCATGTGGGGCCCACTGGAGCAGAAGGGAGCTTGCCCTGGCGCGGCGCCGTACCAGGCCTGTGCAGCGCCGTGTCAGGCCTTTGTGGCGTGCCGCAAAGGGGCGGTGTGGTACCGCGCAGACCTAACGCGGTGCCGCACGGCTCCCGTGTGGCACGCCACATGGCATGACACGCTTCTCGAGGCATGGCACGCTTAGCGGGACCACCGTAATAGCTCCGCGCAATGAGTTAAATTCAGCAAGTGCTAAGACTGCGGTTGGATGCTAAGAGTGTAAAATTAAGGGTTCACAATAGGTTTAAATAAATTAAAAAAAAAAGATTTATTAAGACCTTTTGCAAGTATTTTTTATACATTAAATCAATTACATATTAGTATTTTAAAATTTTATTATAAATGTATATATTATTTTATCTAATATAAAAATATTAATATTTTTTTTTTTTACATTCAAATATAATTCTCATATTGAATTCTATATATACATATGATGATGCAGTCAGTTTAAAAATATTAATATTATTTTTAACATCTAAATATAATTTCACATCTGCATGTAGTTATTGGATTGAACTGTTGTAGCCAAGTCTTTTTCAGTATTTGCAACACTTTACAAGTAGATGATATAATAAAAGGGAAAAAAAAAAAAAAACCCCTAAGTCTCCAGCTCTTTTTTCTTAAAAAACTACGCCTTTCACATGGAAATAGGAGAAAAGCAAAGGAAATGTGGCTTATTCACTTCAACTAAAAGCATGTCAAGTTTATGTGTTTCTAGCTTCTACTTATGTTTTTGTTTTGTTTTTCTTATATATATATATATATATATATATATATATATATATATGTCATTATGCATTAAGGGAATTGGGTACCTGTCTCTTGCCATTTGTCAATTACTTTTTTTTTTTGCCCAAATTACTATTTTTTATGTTGTTTTGAGTTGTATTTATATGCATTTTCTTGCTTTTTAATTTTATTTATTTTTGCATATATTTTTTCTTTTGTTTTTGTTATAGTGAAGATAATATTTTGCTCCCTCTCTCGCAATTTATTTTGTGTTTTAATTAAATAAATGTAATTTCAACTGCATTAGTCAAAGTAGCTGTGCTAATGTGATATAACTAAATAAGAATATTTGTATAAAAAACAATTAGATGAACACCTAACTTACTTCGATAGTATTTAGTAAAATTGAAAATTATGTGGTTAAAATTTAAATGATGAAAATATGAGTAAAATAATTTTATAATTTTGAAAAATATTTAAAATTTATTTACTTATTCCATCAATTGTAAATTTTTTCAATAAATTGATAATGACAAATTAAAATTTTCAAAATATATGTTTGGCATCTCAACTACTTTATATATATATATACAAATTGCAAATTTGAAAAAAATAAAAACATAAACTAATAGTAAATAATATACATATACCAATATTTAGTATACGTTAAGTATATGTTTGGTATCTCCAACTACTTTAATAAATACGTATTGCAAATTTGAAATAATTAAAATATAAACTAATAGTAAATGGTATACACATACTAAAATTTGGTATACATGTAATAATTGGTATACTCTAGTATATATCTACAACTACTTTACATTTATACAAATTGCAAAATATGAAAAATAAAGTAAAAGTAAATGATATAGGTATATGATAGATTGGTACACTTTTAGTATATATTTAGTATCTGCAACTACTTTATATTTATAAAGATTGGAATGCCAAACCCTAAACCATAAACTCTAAAACCTTAAATCCTAAACTGCAAACGCTAAATCTTAAACCATAAATCCTAAACCCTAAAATCTCCAAAAATCCTAAATCCTAAACCTTAAACCCTAAAACTCCATACTTGTAAAACTCTAAATCCTAAAATCTAAACTTTAAACCCCAAACTCTAAACTCCAAAATCCAAAACCTAAAATCCGAAAGCCTAAACCCAAGATACTAAACCCTAAAGCCTGAATGTATACAAATACCATAAATTGGTGTACTTTTAGTATATTTTAGCTATCTATGATTACTTTATATTTATACATATAACAAATATGAAAAACTTTAAAATAAAGTAAAAGTAAATATTATATGTATACCATAAATTAGTATATTTTTGGTATATGCAAACTTTACATGTATACATATTGCAAATATGAAAAATAAAATAAAGTAAAAGTAAATGGTATACATATACCATAGATTGGTATATTTTTGGTATCTACAACTATTTTATATTTATACATATTGCAAATACCAAAAGGAAAATAATAGAAAAGTAAATAGTGTACGTAAACCATAAATTGGTATACTTTTAGTATATTTTTGGTATTCACAACTACTTTATATTTATATAGATGCGAATGTTAAGCCTTAAGTTGTAAATCCTAAAATCCTAAACCTTAAACTCAAAACCCTAAAACCCTAAATCTTAAAGCCTAAACCGAAAATCCTAAAGGCTAGGCCTAATGTATACGTATACTATAAATTGGTATACTTTAAGTATATGTTTGGTATTTACAACTGCTTTATATTTAAGCAGATTGCGAATGAAAAATAAAATAAAGTAAAAGGAAATGGTATACGTATACCATAAATTGGTATGCTTATGTTTAGTATCTGCAACTACTTTATATTTATAGAGATTGCAAAGATGAAAAAGAAAATAAAGTAAAAGCAAATGATATATGTATACCATAAATTGGTACACTTTAGATATATTTTTGGTATCTGCAACTACTTTATATTTATACATATTAAAAACATGAACAAATGAAAAGATAAATAGTTAATGATATTTGTGTATCATAAACTGGTAAACTTTTGATATATGTTTAGTATCTGTAAGTACTTTATATTTATACATATTGAAGCCCTAAATTCTAAACCCTAAAATTTAAACTCTAAAACACTATATATATATATGTATACCATAAATTGGTATGCATTTAATATATATTTGGTATTTGCAAGTACTATATATTCATACAAATTGGAAATATGAAAAAATTAAAAAGTTAAACAATAAATAGTATACGTATACTATAAATTGGTATATTTTTAGTATATATTTGGTATCTGCAACTATCTTAATATATACAGATTTGCAATTTGAGAAAATTAAAAAGATAAAATAACAATAAATGGTATACATATATGAAAATATAGTTACATTGCATATATGTTTGGATCTGAGTGTAATTATGCA
Organism: Reutealis trisperma; assembly: GCA_947687605.1. Lineage (NCBI taxonomy): Eukaryota > Viridiplantae > Streptophyta > Magnoliopsida > Malpighiales > Euphorbiaceae > Reutealis > Reutealis trisperma. Next base: position 161,389 of record CANTUT010001351.1, read on the forward strand.
TGAAAGAAAACTAGCTTTTGATTAGACAATGTGCGATGTTTCAAGCATTTTACATTGTAGGAAGCATTTTCATTGAGATTTGAAAAATTAATACTACTAAAATACACTTTTTTTCATTTTTAATGTTTTAGTAATTCATTATTTATCTTTATTTATTTATTATATTAGTAATTTTTTTTAAATCCCTATTAAATACATGATTATTCAAATTCAACAGTATTAGAATTCCTACAGTATTATTTATATGAATATCAACATGTTGCACTTTGGAATTTGACCACCTTGGAAGACACCAAATTTCTTATTTATAAATGATTACTGTACTTATAACTACTACAATTTTTATATCATAATTAATATTTTATTTTTTATTGTTTTAAAATTAACATTTGAATCTTTAAATTAATTTTAATGAAAATTATAAATTTTAAACATTAAAGTATTTAAAATATATAATAGCATATATCACATGAACATCCTTTTCATGGAGGAAAAGGGAAGTTTCCACCCACTTCATTTTTATTATAAAAAATAGTGTATTCTGTGCTCGTATTTATATTACAAAAAATAAATTGAGTATTGATAATAATAACAAAATTAATCAAACTAATAGAAATAATAATAATGGATTAAAGAAATGTTACAGATCTTGACAATATAATAGCAATAATGTCATAAAAATTCGATTGCAATTCAGGCTTCCCATGGAAGACATACGCCAATGCCCTGGTTTGCAGTAAGCTCTACAACACCATCATCATGACTGTCCTCTTCTTTGTTGTGGCTAATCTGATTCTGAATTGGATTAAATGACCGAAGCTTCATTTAAGGCTGCATGAATAATCAATTTGTTGATAACCACATCAATATTGATTCATCATATTTCTATAACACCAAAAGGAAAAAAGAAAAACATGAAGGTACAATTTGGTACGCCGTAATGACATATAATGTAGCATAATTAAATATATTTTTAATATAAATTTATCTTAAAAATATATATTTAATTATATTACATAAAAAAATTTTATGATTTACTAAACGTAATATGTAATATAAGATCCTACTAGAAAATTTAGACAAATCATATTAGTGCTTTTAGGCTGTAAATTATGCATTTTTTATTGGGATTTGCGCTTTCTAAGCTGTTACTTTTCTCCAACTCTGGTCTCTCCTGTTAGAGCAAGTTTTAAGTCAATAAACAGCTACATCAGATGCAGTGTTGGTTTAAAACTCACTTTTGGCTTGTATAATTGTAGCAGATTTTGTAGCCAATGCTAAAATCACACATGATAATATCAAAAAAAACAAGGGCCACTAAATGTAAAAAATGTATTTTTTTTTTAACAAAAAATAAAGAGGGAATATAAAAATAAATGGGAGAGAGTAAAAATATAAAAAATAAAAATAAAAAGGAGAGTAAAATTGTAATTAAAAATAATAAAAAGATTACGTGTTGTAATTTCGTCTTACGCTTTTATTTGGACAGGGCATAATTATCCACTTACCAAAATCCAAATGTTACCTAATGAGATTAAATGAATATAGTTTGTAAAATGGATTGTTACATCAAAACATTTAAAAATATATAATTTAAAAATAAAAATATATTATATTTAGAGAGCTTCTAGGGTGTTTCAGGGATAATTTAACCCAGTTAATTTAAAACTATTAAATCATATAAATTTAATTATAACTATTGGATTTAGTGACTGTTTACTTGTTTAATATATATATATATATATATATATATATATATATATATATATATATATATATATATATATATTATAATTAGTTTAAATGCTCTATTATAATTATTATAGAAAATAATTAATTATTAAATGCTCTATTATAATTATTAAAAGTTCAAAAAATAATTAATAGTAATTTATTTTTTCAATAAAAAACTCAATTTTCTATAATAATTATAATAGAGCATTTAAACTAATTATAATATATATATATATATATATTAAAAAATTTCTATCGGTTCGGTTGTAACCGAAATTTTTTTTGCTATAACTAAACCGAATCAAAATTTAATTCCGTTTCTTAAAATAAAAACTAAAACCGAATTGATATTATAAAAAACTAAATCGAATCGAACCGAACTGATCCAACCGATTAGTTTTTTGGTTTCGATTCAATTCGGTTTTTTAGTTTCAATTCGGTTATACTCACCCCTACCAAATAATAATATAAGTTCAAAAAAATAATAATGTTAAAGGTTCAACTTGAAACCCATTATAATTATATTAAAGATGGATCCCACTTAATACTAATACAACTTGAAAAATATATTATATTTTATCTGTTAATAATCTACTATAGTAGGTTAAAAAGAATGAAATAAATTATTCTTGAGACATCATAGAATTAGTCTTATATTTATACTTGTAACATTAGCACCAGACAGAAGAAACACAACTAAAAAACTAGAAAGGAAAATCTTTCATTTACTTTATTGATTTATTTATTAAAAAATCTAGGATAAAAATATAAAAAAATAAATGGAGCGTATAGTTGTAATAAAATTAAAAAAAAAATCTTATTGATTACCTCATTTTTTAATCATTTTAAAACAATATGAAATTTCAAAAATAAAAAAAAATTAAATAGAATAACAATCATAGAAATAATCTAAACTTTGTTGTTACCCCAAACTGTTCTCATCAGAGTTTTTGATACTCATACCTCTGTGGTTTGCTTGAAGTTTGCTCATATTTTTCAGTTGGTATTTATTTAAAATATTTTAACACAATCAAATTATTATTATTATTATTATTCCTTTATGATAATTTTGAATATTAATATAAATAAAATAATCAAGTTCATTATATACATGCCAACTACAAAAATACTAAATATATTAATTAGTCTAGATAAATATTAATTTCAAGGATCAGAAAATGCAAAGAGTGTATTTTTTTTAAACAAAAAATAAAGAGGGAGTGTAAAAACATATGGGAGAAAGTAAAATTGTAAAAAATTAAAAATAGAAATAAAATTATAAGTAAAATAAAAAAAATATATAGTGTAATTTCATCGTAATACAATGAAGTAATGCAAAGGCCTCAAAATCAAATACTAGCCCCATGTCTAAGGGGCTAGGCTTTAGTCATATAAAGCCCAAGAAGTATGACTCTATTCTTAGTTGAATTTTGAGCTTATAAACAATTAGGGAAGGAAGAAAGGTTGTCCATAAGAAAAGTAGAAAAGACAAAATATTTCTTATTGACAATTGATTTTATAACATGTCTTACATATTTACCATTTAAACAAATTGATGGAATGTTGCACTAATGTAAATGTACATGTTACCCTTATATGAGGGAAATTTTGGATTATCAAAATCTATTAATTGAACTATCAAACAAGTACCCAATCCCCACATAAGAAAAAAATAAAATAAAATAAGTTGATTCTATTATGAACTATATTAGTCATAGGTTATAAAGTAACAACACAAAATTTGTCCATATTATGAGGATAAAATGGCATGTTTGGCACTAATATGAAGTGTAATAAAACAAGAAAGGTAAAGAAAATAAAAGGGGAAAAAAAAAAGAAGAAAACAAAAGACCCACATATTTACAAAGGAAAGTCATGAATAAATTAAATTTAAAAAAAAAAAAAAAAAGCAGCAATTCTTGAAAAGCAAGAATAAAATAAAGGGTGGGTGCCCTCAAATTAGAAACAAAGAACAATAGAGAGGATAAGAATTAAGGTTTTGTTTGCACATGGGCTCAATAGTCCACACATATGCCCTACAAATAAAAACAATAGATATATACATATATTTAATATGTAAATATTTCTTTAGATTTTGTTTATTTATTTATTTATTAATTTTATTTAAAAAATTTAAAAAAAATAAAAGAATTGACAAAAAATATATATATATCCTTTCTTTGATGGAAACACATTTTTGGGTTTCTCTCTCTCTCTCTCTCTCTTTCTCTCTCTCATTTTTAGGGCTTTCTCTCTCCTCTCTCCTCTTTCTCATTCTCTATCTGTCTCTCTCTCTCTTTCTCAGGTTTCTCTCTCCTCTCTCCTCTTTCTCTCTCTCTCTCTTTCTCTCTCCAGAAGGGCAAAACCCTAAAGAGCCGTTTACACCCCCCCAAGTAAGTTTTCTCTCTCCTCTCTCTTTCTCTCTCTCTTTCTCTTTCTCTTTCTAAAATTTGAATATATGGGTCCTGTACTTCAAAACTTGCCTTATGTACACATACATATCTATACATTTCTACATTTTCTAGGTTAAATTTCATATCTTGATTTCGTGGTTTCGCATCAGCTTGCTGAGATCTGCAATTGTTTTCTAAGTCAAAGTTTTTCAAACCCTAGTTTATGGAAATGCTTTCCATTTTGAAATTTTTGAAATTTCAGTATTGTAGATCTGCTAATGGGTTTGTGGTTTTTTTCCTGAGAAAATGCTGCTGGGTATTGGCCACAGATTTAAATCTCAGAAATTTCATTTTTTTCTTTAATGGGTATTTTGGAATTTTAATTATGTTGGTGGGAAATGAGAATCTTATAGTTCCTTATTTTGGATCTGAAATTAATTGGAAATCTTAGAAAGTTAATGTTCGTTTCATTTATTTATTTTTTCTTGTTTGGAAGTCAATGTGAAATTGAAAAATGTGATTCCAAATTGTGACCAATATGCATTGTTTTTGTTTTTATTTATATACCTATTTTGCTGATCTATTTGCATTTGATTCAATTTTGCTGAAAATTGAATAGATCTGTGTGTTGGTTGAGCTATTACTACAACCCACATTATGTTTTAATTTATTTATTTATTTATTTATTTTTTTTGAAGGTAATGCTGTATTTATGTGCTATTATTTTATAGCTGCAGCTATTAGGATTGCACTCCCACTATTGTGTTGTTCCAAAACACAATGAAAATTTGATTTTCTGGTAGCAACTGATATAATAGGTTAGTATAAATCAGAACAAAGGACTAATTTTCCTCCCTGTTGTGTTGTTCACAACGTGTAGTTTCCATGGGTGAAGATGCTTTACCCCCGGTGCGCGATTGGGGTTTTTATGAACCCACCTTTAAAGGTACTCTGGGTCTGCAGCTTATGTCAAGCATGGCAGATCGTGACATGAAGCATTACCTACCTGGGCGTGATCCAAATAACATCATGGTTGGTACCAATGGAGCTTTTCATCCACGCGATTGTATGATTTCTGATGCTCCTGTCCCTATGAACTATGTAAGAGAGAGTTGGATGAGCCAGAGGGAGAAGTTTTTGAACATGTTACCTCAAAATCATAATTATACTGTTCTCCCAGAAACTTCTGCTGCTCACTCCATGCAAGTCCTACAGCCACCAAATTCATCAAGGGATGAGAGGGCAGGTAGGATTGAAGAGCCAAGTGTAAACAAGGAGGGTACCCAATTGAAGAAAAGACAAGGTGGGGGTGCCCCCAAAACCCCCAAAGCTAAGAAACCAAGGAAGCCAAAAGATAATAGTAATAGTGCAGTTCAGCGTGTGAAGCCTGCTAAGAAAAGTATGGATGTTGTCATTAATGGGATTGACATGGACATTTCAGGTATTCCTATTCCAGTTTGCTCATGCACTGGAGCTCCACAGCAGTGTTATCGATGGGGTTGTGGTGGATGGCAGTCTGCTTGTTGCACCACCAATGTATCAATGTACCCCTTGCCAATGAGCACCAAAAGGCGTGGTGCAAGAATAGCTGGAAGGAAAATGAGCCAGGGTGCATTTAAGAAGGTATTGGAGAAACTTGCTGCTGAAGGTTATAACTTTGCTAACCCTATTGATTTGAGGACTCACTGGGCAAAACATGGTACAAATAAGTTTGTCACTATCAGGTAGATTTAAATTGTCGGAACTGATGGTGGGACTCTCATTGCATTTAGTCTGCTTCTCCTGTATATATCTGTGGCCTTTCGGAGAGATCTATTTGGTTCACTGTAGTTCATGAATCTTCACAGATATGATACATGTTTTTGAAATTCGGACATCTGCCCTTTTAAGAATTGCTGTTAATTTTTAATTCCTGTTTGTGTTATAAAGGCAACTAGTAACTTCTCGCCACCAGGATGTAGGATGTGGATGAAATTATTATTATTATTAATTTTTTTTGGATTTTGGATAACATCATTTTCGGCGTTAAATGAATCTCATCAATGATTGGCAAATGAGTTCTCCTTTCATCATATATTATTGTATTATACAATAGTTCTTTATTTCATTAATAGATGTTTCTGACTGTTTAAGTGCTTTGATTTAGTTTTGATTTCTTGCTGCTATTGCATAGCTGCATGCCATAATATATATGATTTATGCAAAATTTCTGACTGGTATTGATATTGTTGGTCTTCAGATATTTGATTTGGTACCAGAGAGCATGCAATTGTTGTGCTGTGTGTATATTTTGTCAGGGAATGTTAATTCTTCAAATTCTAGATGGTGACTATGTGATGATTTATGCCCATTTTAATTGAAATCTGTGTGCCTGTACCTGGTCTTATATCTGTAAGTTGGGATTTGTTTTCTATTGATACATTCATATGCTAGCTGGACAAACATTGTATGATTTGTATATGTGTTGTAATGATTGTTTACCATATAAACATAATTGGTTTAGAGAAAATCGTGAATTTCTGAACTTGTCTGCCAAATTTTTTTTATTACAGAAAGCTATTGGATGGTTGATGTTTGCTTTTAATTGAGAGTCGTACATTTTTGTTCTATATATTGTATTTAGATGTATTTGAACTTCTGTAATGACAACTAATTAAGAGAAGCCTTCATGTTCAAGATGTTTGGATAGATGTCATGCTTAGATTGCCAGATAAATTTACTTAAATTTTTGGTAGATTGATCTGTCCAAGGTGAAGGAAATGTTTGTAGAAGAGAACATTTGTCTTGTTTCATTTCTCCACCTTCTGTTCCTCTTTTTCCTATTTCGCTCTCGCTCTCTGCCCTGTCTTCCCTGTTTCTTTTCTTTTTTACTTTTAACGGTGTGATGTTGCAGGTGGGGATTGGCGGTTGGTAAGTCATTAGCAAGATGTTAATTTGTCATAGTCTGCTGTTAGACTATCTATTAACCCTTGGATCTATTGCATCACAAGTGGATGTACTAATGGCATTATGTGCTATTATCTAAAGAAGGTTTTCATTTTTGTCAACATTTCTGTAGTTACAGATTTAGCAAAAATGTGGAGGAGGATGGGAATTATTATCTCATGGGAATTGAAATGTATGTATGATATTCAAGATCTGCTTTATAGTTGTCATTTTATCAGTCGTAATGAAAATATATATGCGTGGAGGTTACTACCAACATGAAGTTCTCCAGATTTTGAATTGAGCAAGTAAACTTGCTTTAGGTTTGTCTACAGGATTGTCATCTATTGGTCTTTTTCTGTTTGGAAGCTTTTTTTTTTTTTTAATTTTTTGGTGTTGGTTTCTTTTATTTTTCTGAATTGAAATTTTATTGCCAAAATGTACATTATTAGGTTTGGCATTTATGTAACACTGTTGATTGATTATTATGTAGTGTTCTACTGGTAACGCAGAGGACTTCACTTAAGCAGAACTTAATACAACTTATATTATTTAGTTTAGTTATTTTTTCTGTTATTTTTGTTAGATCAGTTTCTTAGTCTGTTAGTTACCTCTCTCTTTCAGCTTCTAGATGAAGCTATCAGCTTGTGTATATATCTTTCTTCTCTTTCTTGTTGCTCTCTGTTCGCATTCAATATAAATAAATATTTTCTCTTGTGAAATGGTTTCAGAGCTTTTTTCGTTTTTCTTTTATTTTCTTTTCCATTTTCTCAGTAAACAAATAAATTTTACCTATTTTATTTCTCATCAAATATTTTGAAACAAATTACATCTTGTTTATCTCATCATTGCGAGTCATATCTACAATTCTTCTTTCTACTCAATAATTTTTGCTTGATCAAATTATTGTTTTTTCATGGCAAACCCTAACTCCAAAAACAAATCAGAAGATCATGCCAACGAAAATCCTTCATTAGTGCTTGTTTCTCCGGTTCTTTCTGGATCAAATTACCACTTTTGGGCTAGGGTAATGAAAATGGTTCTCCAGTAAAAAAGAAAGCTAAAATTTATTGACGGAAGTATCAAGATCCCAATAGCAAATGATCTAGACTTCCGAGCGTGGGAAAGATTTAACACTATGGTTCAATCATGGGTTTTAAAGTAGTTTTTCCTTCTATTAGGAAGAGTGATTTGGTTAGATGCAGCTATTGATGTACGCAATAATATCAGTGATTGTTTCTCACAGGGGGATGCTTTTCGCATAGCAGAATTGCAACAAGAAATTAATTCTTTTCAACCAAAAACACCATCAATTACTAATTTCTTTACACAATTATAGATTTTATGGGATGAGTTAACCAATTTAAGGCTTTGTAGTTGTGATCCTAAGTGTGATTGTGCAACTTTGAATACTATGAGGACTTATCAACAAAGTGACTGTTATAAGATTCTTAAGAGGTCTAAATGAGAATTTCAATATTGTTTGTTCTCAAACCATGCTTCTTGACCCTTTGCCCTCAATCAACAAAATTTTTACATTAGTGATACAACATGAAAGGCAAATGGCAGATGTGAATTCAATAGGAATCATTGAACTGTCTGTTTTTTATGGGAAGGCAGGCAACACTGAGACTTATGTCAATTATGTTGTTAATCAAAGTCAGCAAAGAAAGTACAATGTTTCTATTGGAATGCAGGAAGGTAATCAATTTTCTAGAAATGAGAATTTTAAAAATGGGCGAGGAAAGAATTATAATGCTTCAAAATGCACATTTTGCGGGTATATGGATCATATTGTGGATGTCTGTCACAAAATCATGGGTAACCTCTAGGATATAAACCAAAGAATAGGAATTTTGAGCCATCTGCTAATCAACTGGAGGTGACTTACGAGAATAACCATGTCATTGAAGAAGGGCTTGTCAATCCTGCTCCAGACAAGACTGAATTTGTCAACAATGGTACTTACAGAACTAGTCCTCACAATGCTGGGATCTTAATGCGCCTGTGATTACTTTGGAGCAGTAATCTAAGCTACTGAGCCTCCTACAACAAACCTCAATGCATAATGATCAAATAGCCACTCATGTTAATAAAATCTCTAGCAATTTTGTCTCTCGACCTAAATCTTCAGGTAGCCATTATTGCCTCAATGCTTATATTCAGTCTCACACATCTTATGATTTTAGACATTGAAGCTATGGACCATATCAGAGTTTTAGAGAAATTGTTAGTATATTGGTGAACTTACCAGATGGTGATAGAGTTTCTGTGATACATATAGGAGTTATTGAGCTTTCTCCTTCTTCCATTCTTTCTTATGTGCTTTTAGTTCCAAATTTCTCTTTCAATTTAATTTCTGCTAGCAAATTGACCTCTCAAACTTACTTTTGTCTAATCTTATATCGCAGCATTTGTTCCAAGATCTTCGATGCTGAAAGATGATTGGATCAACTGAGAAGTCCAATGGATTGTATCATCTGTCATTGCATTCTACTGCTTCTCCTAGTTCTAGCTTTTTTTCTTGAATAATGTTCCTTCCATTTCTTGTAATAATGTTTCTGTTAATCAAATCAATAAGGTTGATGTCTAGCATTACAGATTTGGCCATCTTTCTAATTCTAGGCTTCAACCTCTTCAAATAGTAGATCCCAGCATTTCTATTCTATCTCATATCAATTATAATATTTTTTATTTTGCCAAATAAAGAAAAACACTTCTTATAAGCACATCAGTTACTAATAAAACGTTTGATTTAGTGCATGTAGATATTTAGGGACCTACAACTACTGCTTCTATGAATGGATGTAAGTATTTTCTGACTGTCATTAATAATTTTAGTAGGTTTACTTTGCTATATCTGATGAAAACCAAAACGAAAGCAAGAATTCTTCTCAATAATTTTATGCTTATGCAAAAACTCAATTCCATACTAGCATCAAATGCATCAGAAGTGATAATAACTTAGAGTTTGAAATGCTTGGATTTTATGCTTCTTTTGGAGTTATACACCGAACTATTTATATCTATACCCTCCATACTGAATGTAGTCAGGGCATTCCAATTTCAAGCATCTTTACCTCTGAGTTTTTGAGCTAACGGTGTGATTCATGTAGTCTATGTCATTAACAAGGCACCATATCCTATCATTTCTAATAAAACTCCTTTTGAAATTCTTAATAAACAACAACCAAACTTTAATTCTCTTAAGGTTTTTAGTTGTCTTTTTTATGCATCGATTATAGCAAAACTTAGAACCAAATTTGATTCAAGCTCTCAGAAATATATTTTTTTAGGCATATCTCCTCATACCAAAGGATACAAATTATATAATTTGTTGACAAAGAAGGTTTTCATTTCAAGAGATGTGGTTTTTTATGAGATTTTGTTTTCTTATAAGTCAATCCTTGGTTCCTTTGATAATTATTTATTTGTTTTTCCTGCATAATTTGATTCTCCAACATTTTCTGAGATTCTTGATCTCACGTATAATTCACCTGATATTTCTCATTCTTCAACATCTGTTTCTAATTCCAATTTTGAATCTCCCTCACCAACAAACACATCACATTTACCTTTACCTTTCAATTCATCTTCCTCTTCTTCTAATTCTTCATCTTCTCTTCCTCTAGACATATCTTTTTCATCCCCTGCACCTACACAACCCTCCTTACCTTCTGTTTCACATTCTTTACGTTATATACCTCAAAATGTCAGACATTCTACTAGAATAATTAGAACACCAGCATACCTTCAAGATTATCAATATAAATCCTTACCTTCTACTTCTCATTCTAATCTCATTTCTACTTATCCTAATACCCTTGACAAAGTCTTTTCTTATAATAACCTTTCTACCAAACGTCAAGCTTTCTCTGCTACCATTCAATCAATCACATAACCTCACTCTTAAAATGAGGCTATTCAACATCACAATTAGAGAGAAGCTATGGATAAGGAGATTCAAGCTTTACAAACTAATCACACTCAGGGAAGTCACTTCTTTACCACCTTATAATCATTCAATTGGATGTAAATGGGTCTATAAAGTGAAATATAAGGTAGATGGGTCAGTTGAAAAGTGCAACGATAGGTTGGTGGCTAAACAGTATACACAGCAGCATGGCTTGGATTATTTGGATACTTTTTCTTTAGTGGCTAAAATGGTGACTATAAGAACTCTCTTAGCAGTTGCGGCTATTAAGGGTTGGCACATACAACAACTTGATATTAACAATGCATTCCTCCATGGGGATTTGCATGAAGAAGTATAATGCAATTTTCCTCGAGGTTCTCAGCTCAACATCCTAATCAAGTATGCAGGCTCACTAAGTCTCTTTATGGACTTAAACAAGCTACTAGATAATTAATGGAATGCAAAATTTACTTTAGCTCTTCTTACACAATTTTCAAACAAGCCTCCTTAAATTGTTCTTTTTTCACCAAGTGTGCAGGTTCCTTTATTGCATTACTAGTGTATATGAATGATTTAATATTAGCAAGTGACAGTATGAATCTTATTTTAGAAATCAAAACATACCTTCATACTGCCTTTCAAATCAAGACCTTTGTGATATTAAATATTTCTTAGGATTGAAGGTGGCTAGATCTAAAGAAGGTATCAACTTGTCACAAAAGAAGTATGCTTTGGATCTCTTATAAGGCATAAGTTTTCTAACTTCAAAAACAATTAATTTCTCTCTATCCTTTTCTTCCAAATTGTCTAAAGGGGATAGTGATCCTTATGAAGATGTTAATGCTTATAGGAAACTTATAGGTAGGTTACTGTATCTCTATAATATAAGACCTCACTTAAACTTTGCTATTCAGCAACTTCTCAATTTCTAGATTGCCCTACTGTGAATCATATGCAAGCTGCTCATAAACTCCTTATATATTTGAAGAAAGCTCCAGGACAAGGTATATTGTTTGTAGCTGTTGAACAATTGCAGTTAAAGGCTTTTATTAATTCTGATTGGGGCTACTTGCCTTGACACAAGGAGGACTGTGACTTGATATTGTATTTTTCTTGGCAATTCTTTAGTTTCCTAAAAATAAAAAAAGCAACAAACTATATCTCATTTCTTCTTCTCAAGTTGAGTATAGGGCTATGGTTATTTCATGTTGTGAATTTCAATGGCTATCATATTTACTTCATGATTTCTAGTTGCCTCATTCTTCACCTACTCTTCTTTACTGTGACAATCAATCGGCAGTTCATATTGCTCACAATCTATTCTTCCTGAGAGAACTAAACATATTGAGATTGATTGCCACTTAGCGAGATATAAAATTGCTACTAAAATAGTGCATCTATTACTATGTCTTCTGCTAATCAGATAGCAGATTGCTTTACCAAAGCTCTGTATGTTTCTCAATTTCAAGATGCAATTGTTGACTTTTGGCATTTTGGCTAAGTTTCCAAATCCCACATCGGTAAGATGTGGGAAATGGAAAGGAAAATTGGGTTATAAAATAAGGCTTCCTTCCTCATTTGTAAATACCTCTCAAATATTAAGTCTTTCTCTCATTTCTAAAGTTTAATTGTTATTTTTCTCTTCTCTCTTTTGTATTATTTCACTTTGTAATATTTCTTTGAAATAGTAAAATATTATTTTGGTAGTGTCCGAGAACGTAGGCATAATTAGCCAAACCTCGTTAAATTTTAGTGTTCTCTTTATTATTTATTTAATAGCTATTGTTGAGTATTTTATTTTGGTGATATATTTTGCTTAAATTATTCTATGAAAAATTCTATCACAAAGACGACAAGAGTCTAGACTAACTGGATTTTAAGTGAGACCGTTGTGACTCCTTCAATTAACTGAGAATTTTTCTTGTTATAATTTTTGCATAATTGTTCACATTTGGTGGAAACTAACCTAATTTCCACAACAATTGGTATCAGAGCCTAGTTACTCAGTATGCTTTGTGATTGCAGTTTAATGTGATCTTCCACATCAGAAAAGTTTACTTAGATCTTGAGTATTCTGCATATTGAAAGCTATTAAATAAATTTTAAAGTAGAAATGGCCGAAAGTGAAAATACATCCACATCAACCATAATAGCAGTTCCTACTTTATCAATTTTAGCAAGAACTGCGGTGGCAAATACAAAAATTGCAGTGGAGATTTTCAATGGTACAGGCCATTTCGGCATATGGCAAGGTGGAGTTCTAGATGCCTTATTTTAGCAAGGTCTAGATATTGCTATTGAAGAAGAGAAACCAGATGATGTTGATGAGAAGGAATGAAAAATAGTTAATCGTTTGGCATGTGGTACTATTCGATTGTGCCTATCTAGAGAGCAGAAGTATGCCTTCTGTAAAAAAACTTCTGTAAGTAAATTATGGAAGGCACTAGAGAAAAAATTCTTGAAAAAGAGCAGTCAAAATAAACTCCATATGAAGAAGAGATTGTTTAAATTCACATATGTTCCTGATACCATGATGAATGATCACATCACCAATTTCAATTAGCGTATAGCAGACCTGATGAATTTGGATGTGATTTTTGAAGATGAAGATCTAGCCCTGATGTTGTTGGGATCTCTTCTTGAGAAGTTTGAATTCCTTGAAACTACTTTACTCAATGGGAAGGCTGAGTTGTCTCTCAATGAAGCTTGTGCTGCACTATATAGTTATGAATTGAGAAGAAAAGATAAAAAGGAGATCAATAATGGAGCAGTAGAAGCTTTGGTAGTTAGAGGCCGTTCGCAAAAAAGAAGCAAAGGAAAGAAGGGAAGATCGAAACCCTGAGTAGGCAAAGATGAATGTGCCTTTTGTCGGGAAAAAGGGCACTGGAAGAAGGATTGCCCAAAGTTAAAAAATAAAAATGGAAAAGCTATTGCAGATTCAAATGTAGCTGAGTATATAAATACAGACTCATACCTTTCATTAGCATTGATGCCGTCATCAAGTAGTTCAGATGTCTGGATCCTAGACTTAGGCTATAGCCACCATATATGTCCCAATCGGGATTAGTTTTCTGATTTTGAAGAAATAAAAGGTGGAGTTGTCTATACTGCAAATGATAGTCCTTATAAGAAAAATGGAATTGTTTCAATTCGGTTGAGGAATCATGATGGATCAATCAAAATTTTGACAGATGTCAGATATGTGCCTAATTTATCAAGAAAGCTCATTTCTATGGGAGTCCTGGAAAAAGGGCTTTGAGGTGTCTACTAAAAATGGAGTAATGAAGATCATCTCAAGTGCACTTGTAGTAATGAAAGGAGTTCGGAGGAGTAACAACATATATTACTATGATGGTAATGTAGTTATAGGAACAGCAGCAGTAGTTTCTAGTGATGATCACGAGCTAGAAGCAACCAGATTGTGGCATGTGCACTTAAGGCATGCTAGTGAAAAATCCTTGAAACTTCTGGTAAATCAATGATTATTGAAAGGAGCTCAAACATGTAAATTGGACTTCTGTGAGCACTGCATCAGAGGAAGCAGACTAGAGTGAAGTTTGGCACTACAATCCATGATACCAATGAAATTCTGGCTTATGTTCACTCAGATGTGTGGGGACCTTCCAAAACAGCTTCAATGGGAGGTAAACACTATTATGTTACCTTTATTGATGATTTTTTTCGAAAAGTGTGGGTGTATACATTGACGACAAAGGATGAAGTGTTAGGAGTTTTCCTCACATGGAAGAAGATGGTGGAAACTCAGACAGGTAGAAAGATCAAATATCTCTGAACTGATAATGGTGGAGAATATAAGAGTGATCCTTTTATGAAAGTTTGCCAAGATGAAGGAATTATCAGACACTTCATTGTCAGAAATACACCACAGCAAAATAAGATGGCAGAATGCATGAATCAAACTCTATTAGAGAAAGTTCAGTCTATGTTGTCCAATGCTCGATTAGGCAGGCAGTTTTGGCCTAAAGTTGTTATATACGCGTGTCATCTCATAAATCGATTACCATCAACTGCTATTAATGGCAAAACACTTTTAGAGGTGTGGCATGGAAAACTTGCTATAGATTATAATTCCTTATGTTGTTTAGTTCCACTGCATACTACCACATTAAGGAATCAAAGTTGGATCTGAGAGCAAAGAAAGCTATCTTTATGAGGTTTTCCTCTGGTATCAAAGGATATCGCTTATGGTGCCCTGAGACAAAGACAATAATTTTCAGCAGGGATGTTACCTTTGATGAGTCTACCAAATTGAAGAAGGTAACTAATGAGCAGACAAATGGTACTCCACAATAGGTGAAGTGTACTCCCAAACAGGTAGAGTTTGATAGAAGAAGAGTAGCTAACCCAACAATAGTAGAATCTAATACTCCTACTCTAGATAAGGAGTTTGAAGAAATGGTAGAAGATGAATCAGATAAGGAAGCAGAGGTTCTAGCACAAGAATATCCACAGCAATATATACCAATTGCACTTAGTAAGCCAAAAAGGAACATAAAGAAACCTAATCGTCTTGAAGATATGGTGACTTATGCATCTCAAATTGAAAATGATGAAGTTCCTGCCATTTACAGAGAATCTGTATAGAGCTCTAAAGTAAAAAAGTGGAAGAAGGCTATGGAAAAAGAGATGCAATCTCTTGAGAAAAATCAAACATAAAAGCTAGCAAGTCTGCCTAAGGGAAATAAGATAATTGGTTACAAATGGTTTTATGCAAAGAAAGATGGATTTCATGACAAGAATGATTTTCACTATAAGGCAAGATTGGTAGCTAAGGGCTATGCACAGATGGAGGAAATTGATTATAATGAAGTGTTTTCTCAAGTTGTAAAATATTCCTCCATCAGAATTTTATTGGCCTTAGTAGCACAAATGGATTTGGAACTATTTCAACTAGATATAAAAACTGTATTTTTACATGGAGACTTGGAAGAGAAAATCTACATGAGTCATCCTGAAGGATTTAAGGTTGCTAGAAAAGAGAATATGGTGTGCAAATTGAACAAATCTTTGTACGAATTAAAGCAATCTCCAAGGTAGTGGTACAAACGATTTGATAAGTTTATGATCAGGCAAAAGTACACACGAAGTAAATATGATCACTATATATATTTACGTAAGCTGCAAAATGGATCCTTTATCTATCTTGATAGCTTCAAAGAATAAAGGAGAAATTGAGAAGTTGAAGGCTCAACTAAATCAAGAGTTTGAGATGAAAGATTTGGGTGAGGCAAAAAAGATTCTCGGCATAAAGATAAGCAGAGATAAAAAATTTGGGAGACTCAGTTTGACTCAGAAACAATATCTGAGAAAGTTGTAAAGCGTTTTGGGATGGATGAAAAGATAAAACCAATTAGTACTCCACTTGCTCCTTATTTCAAGCTTGTGATTCTTTATCTCCGAAGAGTGATGAAGAACGAAAATATATGTCAAAGATTCCATATGCAAATGCTGAGCTTGATGTATGCTATGGTGTGTACAAGGCCTGACATTTCACAAGCAATTAGAGTTGTGAGCAGGTACATGCATGATCCTGGCAAAGGACATTGACAAGTTGTGAAATGGATTATGTGGTATATTCAGAATACTATGGATGTTGGTTTATTATTTGAGCAGGATTAGAAAGTTGGTCAATGTATAGTTGGATATTGTGATTCTGACTATGCTGGTGATTTAGACAAATATCAATCTACTACCGGTTATGTGTTTACTCTTACAAAGGCACCGGTTAGTTGGACGTCTACCTTACAATCAACAGTTGCTTTATCTACAACTGAGGCAGAGTACATGGTAGCTACATAAGCTATTAAGGAAGCTATTTGGCTTCAAGGGTTGTTGAATGACTTGGAAGTTGGTCATAAGCATGTCAAAGTGCTATTTTTTTTTTAGCAAAGAATCAAGTGTATCATGCAAGGACAAAGCATGTTGATATGCATTATCATTTTGTGAGGGAGATTCTTGAAGAAGGTTGAATATTACTTTAGAAAATTTCAACCACTGAAAATCCCACAGACATGACAACTAAGGTAATGACAGTTATCAAGTTCTAACTCTGTTTGGACTTGATTAATGTTATCAGAATTTAAAGTTTGGTACTTCAAAGCGCATTAGAAGACAATATTGAAGATTGAAAAAATTAGATTGGGATTTGGAAATTCGCCAAGGTGGAGATTTCTTGACTTTTGGCATTTTGGCTAAGTTTCCAAATCCCACATCGGTAAGATGTGAGAAATGGAAAGGAAAATTGGGTTATAAAATAAGGCTTCCTTCCTCTTTTGTAAATACATTTCAAATATTAAGTCTTTCTCTCATTTCTAAGACTTAATTATTATTTCTCTCTTCTCTCTTTTATATTATTTCACTTTGTAATATTTCTTTAAAATAGTGAAATATTATTTTGGTAGTGTCTGAGGACGTAGGTATAATTAGCCGAATCTCATTAAATTTTGGTATTCTCTTTATTATTTATTTAATAGCTCTTGTTGGGTATTTTATTTTGGTGATATATTGTACTTAAATTATTCTAGGAAAAATTCTGTCAAAAAGACGATAAAAATCTAAGCTAATTGGATTTTAAGTGAGACCGTTGTGACTCCTCCAATTAACTAGAAATTTTTCCTATAATAATTTTTCCACAGTTGTTCACATTTGATGGAAACTAACCCAATTTCCACAACAGCAATTTCCAAGCTTTGCATCCACAGTTTGTATGCTGTAGCTTGAGGGGGCTAATACAACTTATTTAGTTTAGTTAATTTTTTTCTGATAGTTTCATTAGATCAGTTTATTAATTTGTTAGCCAACTGGCTCTGGTTGGTTAGCTCTCTCTTTTAGCTTATAGTTGAATCTATCAGCTTGTATGTATATCTTTCTTCTCTTTCTTTTTATTTTGTACGATTCACTCACATTCAACATTGAGAAATATTTTCTCTTGTGAAAAAACTGCAATGTTGAATTTGGATAACTGAATTATTTCGGTATATTATATATAAAACGGATAAAAAAAAAGTAACATATATAGCTTTTGGTTCAATGGCATTAGAGTCATCTTTTATGCTGTAAAGTCTCGAATTCAAACTTTTAATTAAAGCTAAATATATATCAAAAAAAAAAAACCTAATTTATTCACAAACAAATTCTCATTTTGAATAACATAACTTCAATATAGAATTTCATATCTTTTATGTTTGGAATGAATATAATTGACTTATTTTTGTTTTTATTTTTTAAAATACCTTCAACAAATAAATATTATTGGAAAAAGTAATACAATTAAAAAATAAATATTTATAGTTAATATTTACTTTACAAAATATAATAAACAATCAGTTGACGGAGAAACAAGTAAAACAAAAGAAAAAGAAGAAAATATTTGAAAATTAGTGAAAGTCAGAGGAGAGAGAAAAAAAGAAAGAAGTGAGAGAAGAGAGATAAGAGGAGAGGGAGAGAGGAGATAGAAACAGTAGAAAAATATGATAAATTTATTCATAATTTTTGCTTTCGTTAATTATATGAAATTTATTTGAAAATTTCACATATTTTAATAAAATTAATTTTAATTTTATTATCTTTGCATTGTAGGACGGTCAAGGGTTCAAAACTTAATAATTCCTTTCTCTTTTAATGAATTTTCATTCAATTTTATAGAATTGAAATAAAAATTTTTAATGTTTTAAATATGAAATTTTTAAAGATAAGAAAATTTGAATTAAATTTTACAAAATTTTATGAAATTCATTTATTTTAAATTAAATGTAAAATTAAATTGATTAATTTTTATATTTCGAAAGAACATAAGAGTTACTAAATTCAAGTTAATAAAAATAATATTTTTTTCATTTTTGCGAAATTCATTTTTTTCCAAATCAATAATAATAATAATAATAATAATATTTTAAGTTAAAAAGATGAGTTATTTTGAAAGAGTTGAACTTATTTATGATATTTTGACCAGTGTTTTAAAACCAGACAAGTGATTAAACCAGTCAAGTTACCAGTTGACGGTTTAATCGGCCTGATCGATTAAGCAGTGGTTTGACCAATTGTTCAAAAATTTCTTCATTTTTTTATTTTTGGTCATTTTATTAGATATTTCAATTAATAATGGTTCAATTGCTCAAAAACCAATCAAAATTGGTCAATAAAATATTCAACCAAATTTTTAGTTTTTCAGCGAACCGAAATAAACAAACCAGCTGTTCTCAGTTGGGCTAGTTGAATTAGCCATCCAATCCGGTTTTTAAAATAGTGATTTCGACATATTTCTCGAATCGAATCAATACGTCTAATCGCAAATACATTATTGAGTGTTATGCATTTTCTTATGGGATTTTTACAAAAATAGTCCAAAAACTAAAAAGAAATAACTTTTTTGTCTTCTAATTTTTTATTTTGCAAAAATGTTTTAAACTTCTTTGCTCATTTATAAAATTAGCCTTTTTTTTTCTTTTTATCTATCAAAGTTTGATTTTTTCTCTTGACTATAATGTATTGGTTTCACTTCTATTTAAAATTGTAAAATTAATTTAATCATATTAAATTTTATTAATGAAAATTCAAAGTGAATTAACTACTAACATATAATTTATCTAAATTTATATATTAGATTTTCATAAATTTGTATAGTATCGTTTATTTTGTATAAAAATTAAATTTATATTTATAAAATCAAATACTTTTAAAATTATATTTTATTTGAGATTTTTTTAAAAAAAATCAAAATAAGAAAATAAAAACTTATAGTAAACAGTATACATTAAAAAAAATAATATATTTATAGTAAATAATTAATATATAATATTGTAAAGTCATAGCAAACAGTATACACTAACTAAAAAATAGTATACTTCTATTAAATAATTAGTATCTAATACAAATTCAGTCTACTTAAAAAAATTATGAATTTTAAACAAAATAAAAATGACAGCAAATAGTATATATTAAATAAAAAATATATATTTTTAGTAAATAATTAGTATCCAAAAAAATATAAAAAACTTAAAAAATAATGTGGATTTTTTTTTTCAAAAGGCAAAAGTTGAGAAGTACAAAGTAAAAAAGCAATTATAAAAATCTAAATATGCAAATAAAAAATTAAAAGGACATAAATGTTAAAAAATAAAAAAAAGAGAAGATATAGTGTAATTTCTTCTTTTCTTATTTGAGCTCTGTAGGTGATGGTCGCTCGTCCATTTTATCATATTCAGCCCATGCCAATTTCTAATTGAATAGTCCAGTGCAACAATTCATTTCCAACTCAGTATGACATTTTCAACACCTATGGCTTTTTTTAAAAAATATAACATTAATTAATTTTAAATTTTGATTGTATCTTTTGAAAAAATTATATATATAATGAAACCCATCTTCCTAATATAAGTTTACCTGATCTGCTTGTGCACAAATAGGTTTTTTCACAATAAAAAAAAAATAAGTACTAGCTAGACATAAATCACTACCAAAAAAAATAACGATTTAACGATGAGATTTTTAATCACTAAATTCAAAAATTTTGTTATTTACAAATAATGAAGGAAAATTTTCATCACTATTTTCCTCATTGCTATTTAAATAATAATAAATTTTAGCAATTCTTCACTAATTAATAATAAAAATAAATCGTCATTATTTTTTTTTATTGCTAATTTAAGCGACATAAAATTTGCTTCAAAATCTATTGCTAAATATAAATTTGCTTCAAAATTTTTGCAGCCCGTCGTTATTTAGTGATGTATTCAATCCGCCATTAATTTAAAATTTTTAAAAATTTTGGAGGTATTGTTTTTTTTTTTTTTTTTTTTTTTCTAAATTCTAGTGCTTAAAATTGTCCATTGTTAAATTCATCACCATTTAGCTTCACCGCTATTTTGTTATTATTCTATCCCTAAATTAAGGTACTAAAAGTTTGCATTATATATTAGAAATGAAATAATTTCATTGCTAATTTGCAATTTGCTTCTAATGAATTGTTTCGCAATGAAATAAGAAAGAAAATAAAAAATTTGGCGCATGACAACTGAAAGAGAAAAGGAACTAGTAGATAACTATTCAAAATTCTTTAGAAATATTTTATACTTGAGTTTGATTTATTTCTTTTGCATGCTATGTTTATAGCCTAAAACCAATAGTAATTGATATAAGTTATAATTTTAAGTAGGAGGGTAAATAAGTTAACCCATCACGAATGGCTCGGTATTTAGTTTGATAAAAACTTATTTGTGTTTGGTTCATTTTGTAAATAAATCAAGTTTGAATTTTACTTTAAAACTTGATGAATAAACAAACCAAATTTGAGCAAAATTAAATTCAATTCGATTAGACTCGTAAACCACTTGATTATTATTATTATTATTATTATTATTATTATTATTATTAACTTTGATACTCCAAAAAATATATTTTAATATTCATATAAATTTTTCAGTACTTCTATTTAAATAAAATATATATACTCATAATTAATAAAATCTAATTTTTTTTGTTATATAATCTAATATTTTAATCTTTATTATATTTTTTATTAATTAATATAATACATATAATGCTCAATTTTATAATTGAATTTTTTCACTAATTAAATGCTTTTATGTTAGTTTTAAATTTTTGTTATAATAATTTTATTAGAAATAAATATTTAGAAAGTTGAGTATTTTAATCAGTTATAAACGAGTTTTAAAATGAATCAAGCTCGAGCTTGACTATAATTCAGTTTTAATCTATTAATGAGTCAAACTCGAGTTGAATGAGTTAAGTTTGAATATAATTTTCAAGTTCAATCCAAACTTAAGTTCGGAGAAAAAAAATATCAAGCTAAGTATTAACAAAGTAAAGCTTGCTCAGCTCGATTACAGTCCTATTTTAAGCTTTTGTTAATAATTTTATAATTTTTAATGAATTTAGTATCAATTTAAGCCAAATAAGGTGCCACGTAGAAAACTTTTCACGCAAGGCATAAATTTCTAAGCAATAACACGAAAACTCTCTCTCCCCTTTATCACCACCATCTTCATTTTTCATCTTCTTCCTCCAAGTCAAATCCTAAATCTAATGACTCAGATGGCTTAACTCCATCAAAATCCACCCTTTTATATTTCAAATCTTGATTATTTCCTCACTAATTTCAATTTTCATACTTTTGTGTACCCTTAATTTTGCACTTTCATCATCCAGTTGCACTTTGGCATTTGCTAAGTCTAAAGCGTTACGCGAAATCGTTATGGCGGTCATGCTAGTGCCCTTGAAAGAAAATTTTTTTAGCATTCAATTACATTACTACCAAACATCCAAATTTCCTAAACTCCAAACTAACAACCAATTTATGAAAAAAAAAAAAAAAAAGGTGAGCCGCAAAAGCCGAGTGCGGATATGCCCTAACCTAACGCGAATCTACAGGCATGACGCAAATCCGCACCAGGTTTTGCATGAATCCGCATTTGTGGTCTTTCTTTCTGTGCCAAAATGTCCATTTTACCCTTTTTAACTCCTTTTTAGCTCTGTCCTTTTAATCTTTTCACTTTTTCAATTTTTAAACTACCATCATCCACTTTTTCTATAAATATCCTCCTTCACTTTTCATTTATCTTCACCTCTTGAGTTAGAGTTGATAACTATCCTCTAATTTCTCTCTTCTTCTCCCTCCAACCACTCTCTAATTAATTAATTAACCTTTTTAATTAATTAATTACATCACCCTAACCAAGTTATTTAGTTTTTTTAATTAACTAAAACTCTTTTTTTAAATTAAAATTAATTACTCAATTAATTAATTAATTAATCTTTTTAATTAATTAATTAATCACTTTTTTTAAAATCAAATTAATCCTTCTTTTTTTCAAATCCACCCTTCATCCAAATTAATTAATTAATCATTTTAATTAATTAATTCATCTATTCATTTCATCATATTAATTAGTTAATTAATCATTTTAATTAATTAATTCATCTATCCATTTCACTATATTAATTAGTTAATTAATCATTTTAATTAATTAATTAATCTCTAAATCAATTTAATCACCTGATCCCAATAAAATGAAATTTCGATCTGGTCAAACTCTTCGCCCTCCAAAAGTAAAGATATCAGTATTTCCTTTTCACCACAAAACCCAAATCAAATTAATTTCTAAACCCTTCTACTTAATCGTGGAATGAACTATGTGGGTTTTGATCCTCATTTAATAGGGTACGTAGGTACGTTTGGAATTTAAATCCAAATCCCAATCAATTTTCTTTTCATTTTTATTTCCAAATGTAATTGGTATAATCAATTATTTATTTATTTTTGAAATTAAGGAGTAATTATGTGGTTCTCTTAAAATTCATAAGAACTAGAGAGAACACTATCTTTAATTTGTGGATGATTTACTTTATTTGCTCTTTAATTTTCCCATATTGTGCCATGTTCATATATTTTATTTATAATTATCATCTTATAAATATCATCTATGAAATTAATTTTTAAGTCAAATTAAACTTAAGAGTCAAATTTAGATTATTTAACTAAAAACCTAGTTCCTGAGTTCAACTTGGTTAGAAGACTAGTGATTTTTATCATTGGATAAATTAATTGCAAAATTAATGAATTAGAGTCAATTTGAGTTTTTTCCTTAATGTTTTCCTAACTAAATAAAATTAAGATGGCGACTTTTAAAATTATTTTCAAAATCAATTAATCCAAACCCGAAGGTTCCGTCATCAGTCTAAACCATAAATAAGTATATCGATTCTCTCTAGTAGATCGGACCGATACTCGGGCAAGGCCTCACAACTCTCTTTTTCAAATCATGAAGATGGGCTCAAGTATTTGGAGTTTCATAAGGTGGAAGAAGAAGAAGAAAAAGAGAAATTGATTCAATGAGATTGAGCAAAAATAACTTACCAATAATAGCTTTGATTTTGAACATTCTTCAAATACAATTCCTTACTTGTATTTGTTTTTTGTTTTTTACCATCATTGACTGTGTTTGTTGCTTAATTTTGAAGATTCTTCAAATACAATTGACCTTTAATTCCATAATGAAGAGCAAGAAAGATGGGGTTGAACAATCAACCACGCTTGTCTTTGATGATGTGAGAAGGGAATAACCAAGATTTGAATCTAACCAAATTGGCCTTCTTATCATTTTTTTTATGCTTCATATTCTCTCTTGGTTTCCACAAAAGTTAGCAGTAGAATTGGAAAATTGAATAGAATAGAAAATTTGAAAGAAAAGGAAAAGCATATGAGCAAGAGAAAAATTGAAAGCAAAAAAGAAAAGGTGTGTGGCTTCTTCAACAACAATAGCAAAAATTTGATCTAGTTTCTTTAAGATCTAAACGGGTAACAATAAAGATCTAGTGAGAAAAATTGAAACCAAAAAATTAAAGCTAAAAATGTAACAATCAAGATCTTGTTTGTAATACCCAAGGTCTCCATAGCTCATCGAAGTTATAATAATACCATAAAATATAAATTTTATGAGTATAGTATCAATGACATAATGATAGAATGACAGAGACTCTTGTTGGTGTTAAGTGCTTAAGTGTGTATTTTTATGAGATAGAAATATTTATTGTATGTATGATTAATTAATTTTAGGCAAAATGGCTTAGTTTAAGCTTATTATGATATGGGAAGGTAAGATTTAAAATGCCAAGTGAAAAGGAAAGGAAAAAGTTACGAAAAATTTTTAAGTTCGGGAAACGTTTCGGGTGGGCTTGTTGATGGGCTTTCAGACTCAAAGCCCAAGCCCATGGAGTGGCCGGCCCTAAGGCCTCAAATTTTGGTGGAGCTTGACTAAAGAATGGTTAGAATAAGTTAATTAGGGGTTAGGATGAGAAAGGAATTTGGTTAGCCATATTTGTTGATTTATGCCAACTTTACACCTAAGCCTCCTACTTTTCTATCACCATGATTATGTTCACTTTGGTGATGATGGTATTCATTATTTTGATGCTTAGTCACCATACACCTAAGGGCCATCTCAACCATCCATCTTGATCAATCTTAGCCCTCCATTTCAAGCAAAAATGTGACCATTGATCTTGTGTGATTAAATCACCACCATTGATATTATTTGTATATAAAATGAAATTGTGTTAAACCATTTTATTTGTAACCTACACCAAAAATTTCACCCTCACCAAAGACCAAAAACCTCCCAACTCATTCTTCAACTTAGAGCTAAATTTGAAGCATTTCAAGGTGAGATTTATTGCTTAAGTAATTCCTTTCTTTCTTTAGCTTAAGTGTGATAAATTGTTAGCAATTATCCCTTTTCTTTTAATCTCTATGATTAGATTTTGGTGGAATGATTTGAAAGAGAGTTAGTTTGGCATGTTAAGTGATGAAATATGAGAATTGGGGTTAAGGATTTGGGGTTTACTAGGTGAATAATAACAAGGGAAGCATGAAAGATCAATAAGGAAGAATGTTACATAAGGTTCGGCCAAACTAGGATTTTTAGGGGAAGTGTCCAAAATTTTTTTTAACAATATCTAAGGTTATTTGGAATGTTGAAAAGTGGTTTAAAAATGTAAAATTTGAATTTAGAGATTTTATTCAAAAATTAAAATTCTTGAAGGCATAATGCATGATATAAAGAAAGTATGTAATATGAAGTGTAGTTTGATGTTTGATTATTGTGGTAGGCTTTGCATGGCATTAATTTCATCTTGGCAAGATCAATTTGAGATTTGATTGAGAAATTTTGGGTTTTCCCCAAATCATCCCAATTTGGTAAAGTTAGGATTTATGGGAATTGAAAGAGATTAGTTTCAATTGGTAAATGAATGTTGATTGTTTGAGTATTAGTTTGATAAACATATAATTTAATTAAGGAATTAGGAAGGAAAAAGGGACCTAATTGTTTTAATGAAAGGATTTGGACAACATGGGATTTTGGAATAAAGTGAGTAAATAATTAATGTGTTTATGTATGTATTGTTTAATGTATTGGAATATGTTTTGGTGATTAGTAGTAGGAAGTTAATGTTAAGTTGAGTTAGAATGAGATTAGCAAGTTAAAGGAGTAGGAATTAATGTATGATTATTTAGGTATATTTGTAGAATCGAAAGGCAAAAGCATTGCTCGGGATACCGAGGAGCCTCGTTATAATCTGCACTAGAACTATCGGTATAGGAGCTAAGGAGCAAAAGGTGAGTACTTAATAATATAATATTCCTTATTTCATATACTTGAACCTTTATTGTTCCAACCTTAATGGTTGAATTGTTTCTATGCCTTGAAAAGTTGAATGGCTCATTGATATTCCAAAATCTTGATTTCTTGATAAGCTTAATCTGCTTATTGAATATTGAACCGTTGATATAATACTTCCTTGATTATTGAGCCAAAGTGAACCAAACATTTCTTTATGGCACTTGGCCAAATGAGTCTATATTGTTTGATCTTATAATATGATTAATAATGAGAACCCAATTGATATTATATATTATCCATTGTAATATTACATTTCTTGTGCTTTAAGTATAAGCCTAAATGTTGGATCACTTTCCTAATTAAAATGCATTGCAATTCTTTGGCATGCATGATATGTTTTACCAATTATTGAATTAAATATCCCTTATGGAACTTGGCCAAATGAGCCTTATTGCTTCATTTCCTAACATGATCAATGATGGGAATTTTGATTATTTATTGATATATTATCCATTGAAGTATTTCATGGATGGAAAGGAAAAATGTTTTAATGATATCGTGGCAAGCAGAATACCCCTCTGATGTGGGGCCATACATCAGCCTTGTGCACAATGGTAATGAACCTGCGGATAGGGTAAAGAGTATCCGAACCCTAGCTGGGAAGGGTTTATGGCCCCCAGTACGTGCGACCCGATCAGTTGTACGTGTGACTGATATGGGAGTGAGCAAGGCGTAAGCCGCCACTCAAGTGATAATAATAATGTGGGAAACACACCGTTTCCATAAAGGAAATATTCTGCTAAAAATGTAATATTTACGGTATATGGAAAACTATTTTTATAAGAGTAACTTGTGACCCGTTTTACTTCTTTGCTATAAAAATATTATCATTAAAGCACCTACCATTTGTTTATTTTATATAATATTATTTTGTACTCACTGAGCTCTGTCTCATATTTTAGTGGTTTAAACTTTTCAGGTACAGTCAATGAGTTAGCAAAGTAAAAGTCCAAAGCCCATCCTTCGCTTGGGAATTGTTTTGATAAGTTTCGGTATTGTAAGTAGAGCTCCATGGTTATTGAAAGTTATAAGGTCTATATGTAACATGAATGGTTATTAATGGGTTAGCATTAATATGTTAAAGGATGTTTGTATAATATGATTTGTATCATAACCATTATTGTAATTTTATATGAACTATTGAACATTGAGTTACTGACATGAAATGAGATTTTAAAGGTTTGACAAGTTATATATATGTGATAATGATATTATAAGTGGAAATGATAGCAAGTAATGGATATTAAGGAAATGTGATTAGGCTACGGTCTTGGGATATGGTTCAATGTAATGAATGTCAATTGATTATGAGTGGAATGGGTTCTACGGATTTTGGTGCCCTTATGGCTACCCATGCCTTAGGACCGTCACGGCTCAAAAAGGTGGGTCGTGACATTGTTTCTTCAAGATTTTTTTTTTTTTGTTAGATCTATGTTATGTGTTCTTTATTTCTTATTTTTGACCATTAGAAAGATGAAAGGAGCTATGGGATCTAAAATTGCATTATTGATTCTCATATAAAAAAGTGTTTAAAAATGTTGATTAGAACACTAAGTGAGCTTTCTGGTGAGCTAAATGCTGAAAAATTGTCTTAAGGACAACCATTGCAATCAAATTGAGATTAAGGAATTTAATGCAACAAATTGCAGTTGATGGATAATAACGTATTATAATGATAGCTCAAGGGCAATGACTGCAATTTAGCATTTACTTGCCCACCTAAGACAAAAGGGTCTATGAGCAAGAAAAATTTGACAATGTTCCAATGTTTCAAGCATGGTTAGGAAATAATGGTTCCGCTATCAATGGCTATAGAGCTTATCCTTTGGTGCACATCTAATTTCAAAGCTTCAATCTCTAAGACTCCAATACCAGCACTAACAATCTCTTCCCCCTCCTATCAACTACCTGTGTTCAACAGCTCATTAAAGATTAGAGGTGGTGAGAGAGTTGGACATTATCGTACTTAAGCATGCTAGGATCTCCACTATGAGACCAAAGCAATCCAACTAGTTCAAAACCTAGTGATCCATCAGATCTTAGAAATAAATAGAACAAAAAAAGGATAGTCAACTATAGATATATACAACAAAATGAGATTTTATTTATTTATTTTTTTTAGGTCTTTGGGGTGCTCCTCCCATGGCTAAGGCCACCAGAGATTTTCTTCTTTCAAAATCCTAAGAATGGGTACAGATAGTCTACAAAGAGAAGTAACTTAGAGAAAGAAGTTTGAGAGAGAAAAATGAATGAATAATTATGTTAACTATCACTTTAAAGCTAGCAAATTCATTAACTCTATTAAAAGTTAATTTCAACTAGTTAAAAACTTGATCAAGTAATTTAGCAAAGAAGGTCCAACCACTATCATCTAACTAGTATGTCTTTCTCTTTCTCTCTAACCAGTCTTGCATGCTTAAGGCTTGCATCTAGGGTAACCACCAATGGCTTAGGCCACCAGGCGGAAAATTCTCTCATTTCTTTGCTTTTCGTTGCTTTTTATTTCTTTCTTCTGCTCTTTGATTAATTTTATCCCTAGCATTGTAGGCTTTTGTTACTCGGACAGCAGAAGTCTCTTTTTTCCTTTTATTTTTAGTGTTTTCTACTTTTCCTTTGTGTGTTAATAAATTTTGTTTAAGGCCATTAGTGGATCCTTATTTGCGGCCATTCTTGTCGATTGGTTTTGTATAATTGGGGTGGTTATGTCAGTGGTTCTGCCGAAGTTAGTGATGGGCGATCTAGCTGCTGAGGTCGACTGGGTCCTTTGCTTCATGCAAAATCCAAAAATTTGCCTCATGGTAACCTCTGTGATGGGTGTAAAGGGAGATTTGGCAGCCAGTGGTAATTCGTCAATATTGATCTTTGTGTTGAGAAGCCATGGCGATCGGAGGAGGTATCGATCGAGAACCAGATTAGCACCACTGGATCCAGGCCTTTTTTGGCCCGTTCTTCTTGTATTTTTCATCAATGGGGCCTTTCCATACTTTTGCAATATATAATCTTCTTGGTAATTCTTGTCTCAACCCTAGTTTTCTTGAGGATGCTCCCTTTGGTTAAGTCGCTAGTGACAGTAATTACATCAACTGGTGGAGTGGAAGCCTCTGGGAGGGGGAAGAAAACCGTGGATGCTTTGGATCAAAATGTTTGGGCTTAAAGCCCATTGATATAACCTCTTTAATGGAATTTTACCATATTAGTTGGCCTATGGATCAAATGTTAGGGTTTAAAACTCATTGATATAATTCATTTAGTGGATAGTTTTAAAATTCTGAGATAGGCTAATCGTGTAAATATTTTATATATTAATTTGGGCCAGATGCCTTATAAATGGTTATTATATTAGGCAAAAAAAAAATTAATCAAGTACAAAAATGTACCATTTTAGGTTAATAAAATTCACTTTAAGTTTAAATAGTTAATTATCATATTCACTTTATTAATTATTGTTAGTATAGAAAAATCATAATTCGACAGTTTATAATATGATGTGATAAATTAGATTTATCAAAGATTTTTTTGTTAATTAACCACATAAAAAATCAGAAATGAAAAGAGAATCAATAACATTATCTTTAAAAAAAATAACACCATAATAGTAAATCAAACTAAAAAAAAAGTAAAAGAATAATTTATTTTTTTTAATCCGTCCAAAATAATCCGAGTTCTAAAAACTAATAAAATCTGGAATTATATCTTGTTTATAAACAGGCATAATACTGTAAAATGGGTTTTTATCATTATTATTAATATAATTCCCTTCATTAATGATCTTCATTTCTTCATCGAAAACCTCCCATTTCTCTGTTATTATTGTCTTCAATTTGCTTTGACTCTTGTGTTCAACAATGGCGGCAATATCTTCTTCGTTATTACTGTTATCATCAGAAATTCCATTAATTATACGTTCAAGATCTCTTATATCTTCTTCTGGTATATGGGTAACTTTAGGAACTTCCATTGCATTAAAGACACCAAATTCCCTGCAAAATCCAAAATACAAAGCAAGATCTTCACCTTGAGTCATTGCCTTTTGAAGAATTTCAAGTGCAATTGAAGCTTCAGGTTTCCCAATTGTGTAAATTCTCAATAAAATTCTTGCAATCCCATTACAAATTCTGCTATAAATATCAAAAATTTCAATAATTACACAATCCATAGCTTCAAGAATTAAACCGTGTCTCATGTTGTTAGCCACAGGTTTAATTTGAAGCAACAAATCGAGTAAAGATTGCAAATTTTTCAACTTATAAAGATCCTGTAACAGAGGATTCTCTGTTTGCTTCCTCTGACTCTGATGATATAAAAGGGAAGATCTTTGATCTAAAAAACAATAATAACTACGAATGAAAGAATTGAAACCCCACATTTTGTTGGGTTTGGAGTGTCCGTCGGTGAAATTTGATAGATCAAAAGGTAACCTTCCAATTCTCAGAACAGCTGGAGTTTTACAACAGAAAACTCCATGTATTAACATCAAACCTTTAAGAGCCACAACCCAGCCTTGTGTTTTATCAATTCTTGTAGTGAGAGCCCAAATAAAAGGCTTCATGCTCACCGGGGAAGCACGGATCCAAGCAAATACTCTCTGGGTATTCTTGTAATCAACGCAAGATTCATTATGACTTGTTGCTTTAATGATCGCCGATTCAAGATTTGGGTTCCGGTGAGATTTCCGAGGAGAAAGGTTGGCTACCAATAAGCTTTTCTGGTCTTTGAGGGCCCCGGTGGCCCTCATCCAGAGTTTCATGTCCTAATGGTTTTCCTAATTCTTTGTCGTAAAACATGATTTAAACTCTATGTTAATTTGGCTATTATTGGCTGGCCATAACCAAAATCCTTTGAATTATCAAAATTACTAAGACTTATTAACTAATTAGAGAGTTATAATGGTGTGGTGTACCATTAATGCTTGTTTTGTGGACACCAAACTCTGCATTTTGCCTTCAGATTTTGAGCTGGCAATGCTTGACTTTGTCATTATTATTATTATTATTTTATTTTTCCCATCATCTAATTTACGAATATGTGTTTATAAGTAATGCATCACTTGCACCAATGAAGGACATGTGTCAATAACAAAAATTTTATTGAGATTTATTTTTTTTCAAATTGTTATCTCCTTTTCTTTCTTTTTATTCTTTTCAATTTTATTGTTAAAGTTTAAAAAATATCATGTGATTTTACATTTTTACAAATTAAAATTAATGAAATATATATATATATATATATATATATATATATATATATATATATATAAAATTAAGTGTGTATTTTATTCTATTTGCTGTTAAGAATATGACATCTTAATATCATTAATTTTTATATGCTGATGTGATATTAAAGACTAATAAAAAGTAATTATTTGATAATGTAGCCCTAGTAAGCATAGTGAAATCTATTAGAAATAAAATAAAAAAAGTATATATATATATATATATATATATATATATATATATATATATATATATATATATATATATATATATATATATATATGCTTTTTATTAAAAATTAGTGCCATAATAATTGAGATTGATAATATTAAGATGTTAGACCATTGTGTTAATAGAATAAAAAATAGACTTGATTTTGCAAAAAAAATAAATTTTACGGACTCTTATTTGCAAAAATGAGTAATCGTACTTTCTAAATTTTTTTTTTTAATTTTCAAATCCAACTTCGTTTTCAAAACGATAAAGGCGAATAATCATAGATCAGATATCCAATCGATGCAAATAAAAAATAATTAACTTAATATTAAATAATATTTTCAATATATGAAATATAAATTTTATAAGTAATTTAATAGAATAGTTTGATATAAATTTGAATACAATAAATTCTATTTATTAAATATATAAAAATAATTTTAAAATTTAAGATAGTAATAAAATAAAAAAAAAAAGAATTTTAAAAGTAATAAATTTTTCATAAATAAAAAAATGAGAGAAAATTTAATTTTTTGGTTCTAGAAGAACTTAAATTTATTTTATAATGTATTTAAATTTTACTATCATTAATTTATTGTAAAAATTTAAATTCGGATAAGATTGTTTGTGGAGAAAATTGTTCAAGACTATGCTCAGCTTAAATGGTTGGGAGTGTGGTATACCTCAAAGAAGTCTTGGTTTTGAGGCTAGCTGTAAGCAATATATATATATGTGTGTGTTAAATTGAATGCTAGCTTATCCGTTGAATTGGCTCTTAGTCAACTGGTTCGTTTAGTTTAATTGATCGATTCATTTAGGTTGAAGCTGATTCTTTATATAATCAGGTGATATAATTTTACCCAACTGAAAATAAAATTATTTCTCGATTGACTATATTTAATCTTTTAATCTGATCTAATTTTGATAATAATACTTTTTATTTTTTTAAGAGTGATTCATCCCAATTCAAATTGATTCTTTATCTATCCTATTGATATAATTTTATTGGACTGAAAATAAGATTGATTCAAATTAATTTAATCGACAATAATTCTTTTTATTATTATTATTATATTATTATTATTATTATAAGATAAACATTCCATCACCGAATCAATAAACTAAATTCTGTATATTTGAATTATTGAATAGTTTTTCTTTAAATTACTTACCAATATGGATTTTTTTTTTTTTTTTTTTTTTTTTGCCATATCTCTTAAAACCCAACAGAAATTGCTTCTTTTTTTTTTTTTGTCATTTCCCTTCCCTGCTCCCTACTCATTTCTTCAGATTCTTCAAACCTGGTGGGTATTATGAAATGGGCCTCATTTAGATGGGGAATGGACTAAACATCAGTATTGTATTTGAATGGGCTTCTGTAACTGAACTATAAAAACATATATGGGCCTCTTTTTTCATATACCCAAAGCAATCCATTTTATTTTTGTTGTTTAGCCCATTAAGCATAGCTGAGTTATCTCTTAGGAAAAAAAAAAAAAAAAATTTCAAACGCTCCATTTTAATGTTTTAACTATCAACTGATAGTTCATACTATATTATATCATCCCTATTAAAAATTATTATTAATGAAATTATTTTTCTCAGGTGATACGTTTATCTATTATTCTTTAAAAAATAAAATAGTAAATTATTATTTATTTGTAATATTTGAAATCATTACTCTGTTCACATTTTTAAAACATATTACAAAGTATCTATAAAAAATTAATTATAATTTTTTCAATTAATACTTTTTATTTTCACAATACATGTATATGTACATATGTAAAAATAATTATATTTTTATGACCATTTTATATCTTTGCAGCCAAAACTACTAAATTTTTACCAAATAATCAATATATATTAGCTAATAACTATTTTTAGTTTGTTTTCAGCCTCTATTTTCAGTTTGTTTCTAACCAGTGAAAAAAAAAAAAAAAAAATCTTTCCCCCTTTCTTTCATCTCTCTTTCTATCCTCCCTATTTCCACATTTCCCAAACAAAGGGTTTATTTTTTATTTGTATTTGATAAAGAGATAGAAACATTGAGATGTGACAAGGCAACTTATCTAATCATTTAGGTCTAAAGTTCATATTAATGAACTAACCCCCAATAAATTTGTTTTAATTTATTGGCCATATCTATAGCCTCATGTAGTCACAGCTAATTTCCTCTTAAAAAGTTGCTTGTAAACTCAAATTCTTAAATCATAATTAATCAAACAATTTTTTTAATGACTGCTCTAAGAACATTAGTTAAAAACAATTATTTTAGATAAAATATAGTTATAAAATAGTTATTTCAGATAAAAATAAATAATTAATATAAAAAATTGAAGATTTTGAAAGAGTTATATTTCATTATAATAACTATCATTCTAAGTGATAAGTTAGAATCTTCACTTTTCACTCATTTAATTTATTTGTAAATTTATTTATTTAATTATGTATGAATTCTTATTTCTTAACTAGTACTCTTAAGGCATTCGTTACAAAAGTCATTAATCAAAATATAAAATAAATCATTGAGATGAAGTATTTATCCATACCACAATAAGTTAATTTATAATAATAATAATTGCACTCATTCTTGAAAAAATTTCAAATACTTATTATAATCCAATGCATAATTTGTAACTATGATCCCATATATGTTTTGATGTTGCAAAACATGATTAAATTAAAATTAAAATTATTTATTCTTTTTCTTCCAAGTGTTTGCTAATTTGCAGGTAGTAATGATAGTTACCAATATGTCACCCCGATACTCTCCATTGAAATTTTAAAAATTTGAGACATAGACCAAAATCAATGCCACCCCGTTACTCTCCATTGAAATTTTAAGAATTTGAGACATAGACTAAAATTAATGCCATTACCAACCTGACACACTCATTACTAACTTGTTAATAATGAGAGTTACCATTCAGTAATGATTGTTACCCTTCTGAAAGAAGAAATGGTGAAACTAATATAATACTGAAGTTAGAATTCTCACTTTTCACTCATTTAATTTATTTGTAAATTTATTTATTTAATTATGTATGAATTATTATTTCTTAACTAGTACTCTTAAGGCATTCGTTAGAAAAGTCATTAATCAAAATATAAAATAAATCATTGAGATGAAGTATTTATCCATACCACAATAAGTTAATTTATAATAATAATAATAATAATAATAATAATAATAATAATAATAATTGCACTCATTCTTGAAAAAATTTCAAATACTTATTATAATTCAATGCATAATTTGTAACTATTATCCCATATATGTTTTGATGTTGCCAAAACGTAATTAAATTAAAATTAAAATTATTTTTTTTTCTTCCAAGTGTTTGCTAGTTTGCAAGTAGTAATGATAGTTACCAATATGTCACCCCGTTACTTTCCATTGAAATTTTAAGAATTTGAGACATAGACTAAAATCAATGACATTACCAACCTGCCACACTCATTACTAACTTGTTAATAATGAGAGTTACCATTCAGTAATGATCGTTACCCTTTTGAAGGAAGAAATGGTGAAACTAATATAATACTAAAGTTATCCCTGTTACTAGAAAGCTCATCACCATTACAGCATTTAGTAACTCTCATTACTAAGGTATAACTTGCTTATAGATACTATAAGAATTTTAAACTTTTTCAAATGGATGTGAAAAGTGTCTTTTTAAATGGTTTTATTCAAGAAGAAATTATGTTAAACAACCTCCCAATTTTGAAAATGATAAATTTCTAAATATTTGTTAAACTATATAGTTTAAAACAAATCCAATAACTTGGTATGGATGATTAAACAACTTCTTTAAAAATGGTTTTTCTGAGGATAAAGTTGACAAAACTTTGTTTATAAAGCATGGAAAGAAGAATATTCTAATTGTTCAAATTTATGTTGATGACATCATATTCGATGTTACTAATAAGTCTCTTTGCAAGGATTTTTCTAATTTTATGTAAAGTTGAATTTGAGATGAATATGAAGAGAGAACCCAACTTCTTGTTAAGACTTCTTATTAAGGCTACAAATCAAATAATTGGAGAATGGTACATTAATCAATCCAGCTAAGTATACTAAGGAGCTTCTCAAAAAATTTAGGATGGATAATATAAAAACACAACTCCCTATGAGCACCTCATCAAAGATGGAAGTTGATGAGAAAGGTAAAATATTGACTTTAAGCTCTATATAACCATTATAGGATTATTATTCTACTTAACTGCATTTAGGCGCGACATCTTATTTAGTGTATGCATGTGTGTTAGATTTCAATCTAATCCCAAAAAATAAAAAAAAAATCACACATTGTTATAGTCCAATCTTAGGTTTATGGTGTTTTAAGAGATCTTTATTTGATTTGATTGGCTACTCCAATGTAGATTATGAAAGAGCACTAGTAGTATATGTCAACTCTGGGGAAGCATGCTAGTTTTATGGTTTTCAAAGAAACAAAACTCAACTATTACATCAATTGCATAAGTCGAATATATAGCAACTACTAGTTGTTGCACTCAACTTTTATGGATGTGAACCAAACTTGAGGATTTTGGACATGCATTATATGGTATTCCTATAAAATGTGACAATAATCTTTCTAAAAATTTTATTCAATATTTAAGGTTAAAGCATATAGATATTTGACATCATTTTATTAGGGATCATGTTAGTAAAGTCACATTGCCTTGAATTTGTGGACACTAAATACCAATTGGTGGATATCTTCACCAAACATTTGGAAAAAAAGGCATCCTTTTATGTAAAAGAGAACTAAATATGATTGATATATCTCAGGTATAATCTTTCCTTAAACCTTTACAAATTGAATGAAAATTGTGACACATGCTTAATTATCTTGTTATGCATACATTGAACTACATAGATTGAGAAATAAATGATAAAATTCCATGAATTTATGTTACTTTACCCTCAATCCACATTAATCAATTGCTAAAACAATGGACTATAAGCATATGGACAAAATTAGGTGAGCTAAACATTTAAATATATTAATTTCTTGACCTATTGTTCAAAATTTGTAAATGTCCAGAGCAACCCCGTTACAGTTGTGTCCTTCTTATTACCCCTTTTGCCAAAATTTTGTATTTTTAAATGTAGGCAAAAGTAACACTCATTACTAATCTGTAACATCATCCACCCTTCACACGTCATGTTAATTATAGTTTGGTAACCCTTGTTACTCTTTCAAATTTGCCATTACCTTAACTCTTAAAATTTCCTCCTCTCTCATCGACCTCACAATTTCATACCAAAATAGGCCCAAACTCACCTAAATCCCTCTCCAAGTATATCTAGTAAACTCCAAATCCATCATCATGCTAAAAAATAAGCATAATGTTAAAAGGGAAAAAATAATAACAAAAGGAAAGAT
The DNA here is from genome assembly GCA_947687605.1 of Reutealis trisperma. NCBI lineage: Eukaryota > Viridiplantae > Streptophyta > Magnoliopsida > Malpighiales > Euphorbiaceae > Reutealis > Reutealis trisperma. The sequence goes on from CANTUT010001351.1 coordinate 198,400, forward strand.
ATTGATATTAGGAACTTGCCAAAACATGAAATAAATCGATGAAAGCAGTATTTGGGCTCTTATTTCCTATTGCTGAACTACGGGCTCGATTTTATGTCATAAAAAATTGGTAGTGGTCATCTTGTTTCTTTTCATGATTTGAAAAAGCTAGGGTTATATGAGTTTGTTTAAAAATACTACATTGATTTCTTTAGGAATATGTAATTTGTTGGGATACATGAAGATATATTTGCCAATTATGTGTATGAGTTCTTTACAACTTTGAGAGTAGAAGCTATTAGAACAATGAAATTTAACTTGAGAAAGGTGGAATGCACACTCACTATCACATAAGTTGAAATCTTTTACCTTAAAAATGATAGCTTACTAAAATTTTAGAGGATTAACTTTAACTTGGGAAAGATTTATTAGAATTAGACCTTTAATGCTAAGTTCTCTAAGGCCACAAAATTGCATGATGTGTCTCTTAGGGTGCTTCACCAATTTCTGACATATACTATTTTCGCTAAAAGTGATACCAATGGTATTGTTAGCTAAAAGGAACTCTTTGCATTATGTGTTTGGTTGAAAATAGGACATTGCATTACACGTGATGTTTTGTGGACTCTTTCATAAAAATGGCAAACAACATTAGGGGCAAGCTTCTCTTTGGCATGTATGTCACCAAAATCATTGATCACTTTAAGGTTCTTTAAAACTCGGATAGATAGTGATTCATCATCTACATCACTTCAAGGGACTTACTTGATATGACTATTTTTAAGGATATGAAAAATCATAGTCAATGATAAGGAGACTAAGAAATGGAGGTTAACTCGCCCTTCAGACTTCAAGGATATTTTTTCTAGTAAAGATCAAGAATGACATGATGAGGGTGTTGATATTGAAGTAATGGTTGAAGGTACTAGTCCATTAAGAAGAAAGAGGAGGATGAGCCTCAATCTACCTCACAACCTACTACAACTGAAGATCCCTCCTCTGATTTCATGCTTAGACAAGTGCTTGGCAAGTTGTCTCTTTTTAGAGGCAAATTTGAATCTTGATTTGACATATTTGAGAAGAAAGTGGATGGGTAGCATGCCTCTCTTACTATGCGTAGGGATGAAATAAAGATAAGCCATCAAACCATTTGAGAGCCCATCCATACTTTAAGTTGAAACTTTATCGTTACTGGTGTTTTGGAAGGGATTTCCATTGGTCTCTCCCATCTCCAACCCCAAGACCCAACCTAAGACTAGCCTTGGTTCATGCACACCTTATGATTTCTTTATGATTATAGTCCTTTGGCACATTTATATATGTTTTTATCTACTTTGTTAGTATTTTGGCACTTTTGTTTGAAACTTTGGTATTTTGTCTTTAGTTCCTTATATATATGTTTTGCCTTGGTAAATTTAGTCATGTCTCTATGATATTTGCCCTTTTTTTTTTATTACTTATACAATTGCTTTAGTTGGCAATTCCTTGATCCATTTTGTCCATGAATATTTTGATGATCATATTGAACTTGACCTCATATCTTTTTTATTATGACAAAAAGGGGGAGAATATGCTTGTGTGCTTGTTATGATCTCAATTTTGTTATTCTTTATACAAAGGAATGAAGTACATGTTAAGAGGGAGAATTATACTTATAGGTATATGTAGATATACATATATATTCTTTCGACATCTTTCTTTGTGAACATGTATGTAAAGATAATTTATTTAGACTTAATGAACTTAGTTTTATCATCATCAAAAAGGAAAAAATTGTTGCCCCCATATATGTTTTGATGATGACAAAACTTGGATAAATTAAGATTAAAATTATTTAATCGGTCTTCTAAGTGTTTACTTGGTCTATAGCTAATAACAAGCATTACCAATATGTCACCCTAGTACTCTCCATTTAAATTTTAAGAATCTGGTAAAAGACTAAAGTCACTAACGTTACCAACATGCTACCCCTATTAGTAATAGGAGTAACCATTTGACAATTCTAAAGAAAAAAATGGAGAAGCTAATCAAAGACTAAGGTTATCCACATTACTAGAAAGTTCACCACCATTATAGCCATTTAGTAATGACCATTACCAAGGTATAATGGGCTTTACATGTTGCTTTTAGGCGAATTTACAAAGTATAAAAGAGCCATTTTTCATTAATGTAAGAGCGAAAAAGTCCTTTTTGCATCATAAAAGCTATATTTTTTAGCTGACCATTATATATAAGAGAAAATCTCAAATGAAAATTAAGATATTCTAAGTGGTTTCAAGTGTAAAAACTCAAAATCTTTCATTGCTCTCAAATGCACTATTTTTTACCACTCTTCACTCAGAAGCTTGTATTCTTTACATTCATTTCTTGTAAAACTATAAGCCTAAATTCTTATTCTTTTAATAACTTACTGTAAAGTCTTGAAAGACTCAAAACCTTAAAACCCTTGTTATAATTCTTGTATTGTTAGGCACAATCCTATATCACTAGTGTAAAATGCAAAATCCCAAAATAAATAAAAGTGTAAGAGCTTTAGGTTCAAACTTGATTGTAATGTAACCCTAAATCAAGGGTTTATAAGAAGTAGACATAGAAGAAGAATTTTGCTTCGAACCACTATAAAAATAGTTAAGAATTCTCTAACTCTTGCCCCTTTTATCTTATTTGTATTTAATTGATAGTATATTGTATTTGGAGTGTAATTGTATTAGAATTTTTTAATCTCCTATTCACTCCTCTAAGGGCTTAGCCATATAGGATTTAATTGTAACATATTGATGAGCATAATTTAATACATATTAATAACCCTTAAATTTATTTTTTATTATTCATTTGTTAAATAAATATTTTTATTTAATGATATTTTTATGAAATAGGAAATAAAAATGGTGAAAACTTGAAAATTGAATAAAATTATAATCTTTTACTTGTATGAATAACAATAATAATAATAATAATAATAATAATAATAAATTTTGTGAAAGAAATAATTTTTCAATAAAATCAACTAAGCAATTTTCTTTTCTTTTGAAAAATGACACCATCTTCAAGTGTGCAATAGAGACTAAAGAGCTTACCAACCATCTTTATGCAAGCTAACTAAGGAAAACAAAGGATTCAAAAATCAAAGTCATACATTTGATGCTAAAGAAGAAAATTTGCAAAAATTCAAGTCATCACCAACCATCCTTATGCAAGCCAACTAAGGAAAACCAAGAATTTAAATATCAAAGTCATATATTTGATGCTAAAGAAGACAAATCATTTGAAAATTGATTTTTTCATCAACTTTCCATCTAACCATTTATGCTTATAAATAGAAGGGAAATGGCCTAGCAAAGGAGGAGTTGGTGAGAGAAAAAAAATTGAGAAAATAAGGAAGAAGTTGAGATTTGAAGATTAAAGATCCAAATTGCTAAAATGGGTTTTTTTTGTTTATTTTGTTGTTTTAATTATGTCTTTATAAGTTTTAATTTTACTAAGATGGATGATAAAACCATCTTAGATTATTAATTTCTATTATGTCTTGATTCTAGATATTTTGCAATTTAATGTTTATAATTTTGGTTTCAATTATTGATAATATCCTTTCATCAATTCTATCATGTATTTTTTATTGTTAAGAAAATTATCTATACTTGGTTTTTATTGAAAGAAAAGTAATTTTCTTTGATTATGTGTTTTCCTTTAAATTATATACATATAATGCTTAGAAATTACAATTTTGAAGTGAAGCAAAATCTATTTGAGAATTTAATAAAATTGAGCTTAGTGATAAAATCAATAGAAGATAAAAAAAATTGATTTCTAAACTATCTTCTGAAAATTAGAATCAATACATTATAAAAATTATTAATTAAACATTGGTGAATTCTGAAACCTTAGTAATATTTTATCTGAATTTTATTTCATAAGTTCAATTACCTTTAATTGTATTATTTTGATGTCTCTACTTTAGATCTCTTTATCATTATCTTAAAAAAAAATTATTTGGAACTATATTAGAATTAAATTAATATGGTTTAATTAAGTTTTTCTATAATTATTTTCATAATTCTCTCCGTGGGAACGATCTTGTTACCACTTATTTACAGAATCAGTGATTCATATGCTTGCGAGTATAAATAAAATTTCACAACAAGTTTTTGGAGCCATTGCTGGGGAGACATTGAAAAGAAAGAAGAAAATTCATTAGATCAAGGTTTGTTTAATTCTTCTACTAGTTAAATCTTACTTATTGTGAATTTTTTATTTTATTTTATATTATTATTTCATAATTTTTTTAATTTTTAGTCATAAAATAATATTAGTTTTTGTTGTAAAAATTTTCTTGTTAGTTTTTGCATATTTGAAAAAAAAAAAATTCAGTTTCAATAGTACTGAGTTAAGTTGAGTTGAGTTGGAATAGTGTAAAAAATTTCAATTAGGTTACTGTAGCAACCCGGTTACTATTCACGTGTTTTGCATGGTTCGGTATTTTTTTTTGCATAGTTAGTTAGTTACTATAGATAATTAATTTATTTTTGTGCAAAATTTTTTTTTATTTTCAATATTATTATTATTGTTATTATTTTAGCTTTTGGTCATAAAGTTCCACGTTTATATATATTTATATTTTTTTATTATTTCTTTTTATTTCTAGAATCTTTATTGTTTAAAAATTAAAAAAAAAAATTAGAGTTAAATTTTTTTTTTTATGTTACATTGAATTATTTGAATTTTTTTTTAGTTGATTCACATTTTCTATTTTATTTTTCTTTCTCTTTTGGTTTATGAGTGTGATTAAATGCATAATTTAATAAGCTCTGTCAAAAAGGTCAATTATTCATCTGCTAAGAAAACTGAGACTTAAGCGGTTTATTGTGACCCTTTAATTTTTTCTAGGAGCTTTATTAGTTGTACATTTTTTATTTTTATATACTTTGAAAGAGATATTTTATTTTATTTTATTTTTGTTGTATTCTCATTATTAATATTTTCAGTTTTATTTTCGTTTGTTTCATTTTATAGTTGGTATTGAAATAAGTTAATTTAATTTTATTAGTTTATGCTAGCTTGGGATCGTGATTCAAAGTGTTTTTTGGTTAAAAAATAATTATCTTTAAGTGACATTAAAATTAAATCATCAATAAAAATGTTTGGAGATAAAATAAATCATGAAAATATGAAAAATTCAAGAGATAATGATGTTCATATTGAAAGAGAAAAAACTCTTTTAAAATATTTTCTCCTGTCACTGCCAATTTTTCCTCTTGCATAGTTTTACCTGAAACTAATGTAACTCATTTTGAGCTTAAACCAGCCATAATTCAATTGTTACCGTCTTTTTATGGTTTAGAGAGAGAAGATCCATATGTGCATATTAAAGAATTCTTGGATATTTGTTCCACATTTCGCTTTCAAAATTTTTCTAATGATTCAGTAAGGCTGAGACTATTCCCATTTTCACTAAAAGATAAAGCAAAAACTTGGTTAAATTCCCTTCAAGCAAGAATAATTACTAGTTGGGATCAACTAGTTAATAAATTTTTGTCAAAATTCTTTCCTATGTCCAAAACTGATAGTCTTAGGAGAGAAATTTCTGAATTCTACCAAAAAGAGGGAGAAGAATTTTTTGAGTGTTGGAAAATATTTAATGATTTGATCTTAAAGTGTCCCCATCATAGTTTTGAAATTTGGAGATTGATAAAATATTTTTATGATGGTTTAATTCCATTAAATCGTCAAATGATTCAATTCATGCATGGCGGAAAATTCTTGCATTTGCAAAGTAGTCAAGCTTGGGATTCACTTGAAACATTAGCTGTAAATTCTCAGCAATGGAATTGTTTAGATCTGAGAGCCAAATCCACTCGTGTAACGAAGAGAGGAGGCATGTATGAGATAAGAGAGAGAGATGAAAGTGATTTGAAAACTACTCTAGCTAGTTGTCTAGGAAAGTAGAAGCCTTAATATTAAGTCAATCCATGAATTCTCAAACAAACACTAGGAGTGAGTTGTGTGCCTTATGTTCTAGTACATTTCATACTGCTCAATTTTGTCCTTCGATGCCAAATTACCATGAAGCATTCTCTAAACAAGTAAATGCACTCCATTCTTATGGAAAATCATTTGATAACCCATATGCTGCCACATATAATCCAAATTGGCGAAATCATCCTAATTTTTCATGGAGACAGAACCAACCTCCAATGAATCAAAGTCATCAATATAATATGTCCAATCAGCACATTGGTCATTCAAATCCACCATATCCTCAAAATGCTTCTCAATTCTCTGCTCCATTACATAAGAAATCTTCTTTAGACGATACTTTACAATAGTTCATGCAATCAATCCAACAAGTTTTGCAATCAAATTCTCAATCCATTCAAAAAATTGAAACACAATTGGGCCAACTTGCAACTGCTATAGCTGAAAGGGAAAAAGGAAAATTTCCCAATCAACCTGTTCTAAATCCAAAAGGTCAATATGAGGTAGGTTCATCAAGTTTTAATGAAGAAGTTAAATCTATAACTACTCTTAGGCCTGGAAAATGCATAGTCAAACCTGATTATACATCTGAACCTCAAAAAGAGAGTCAAAAAAGTCATCTTGAAATTTCATCATCCAAAGACTCATTTGAAAAAGACAATCAATCATTGCCTTATGTTCCAAAAGCTCCTTACCCATAAAGACTTGTCTCAAAAGAGAAAGGTACCCAATATAGTGACATTATAGAGGTGTTTAAGTAAGTTAGCATTAACATCCCTCTTCTAGATGCTATTAAACAAGTACCTGCTTATGCCAAATTTTTGAAAGATCTTTGTATGGTAAAAAGGAAAACAAATGTTCCTAAAAAGGCATTCTTGATTGAACATATGAGTTCCATACTCTAACATAAAACTCTTATTAAGTATAAGGATCTCGGTTGTTCGACAATTTCTTATACCATTGGTAATCATGAAATCAACTGAGCTTTACTTGATTTAGGAGCAAGTGTGAATCTGTTGCCATATTCTGTTTATCAACAACTTGGGTTAGGTGAATTAAAACCCACGACTGTGATACTCCAATTAGCTGATAAGCCTATCAAAATTCCTAAAGGTTTCATAGAAGATGTTTTGTTCAAAGTTGATAAGTTTTACTTTCCAGTGGATTTCATTGTTCTTGATACTCAGCCTATTGAAAACACAAAGGATCAAATTCCTATGATCTTAGGAAGATCATTTTTTGTCACATCCAATGCAATCATCAATTGTCGAAGTGGTGTTTTGAAATTATCATTTGGTAAAATGACTGTTGAACTTAATGTGTTTAATGTTGCTCGTCAACCAATTGACAATGATGATTTATGTGAAGTTAATATGTTTGAAAGTGTGATCAATGATTGTTTTTTGGAAATGAATAAAAATGATCCATTTGAGAAATTTTTAACTCAATTTGGCATGAACTTAGATGTTGAAAATTCAAATAGTGAGGTGAATTCTTTATTAGAATTTGTTCTACTAATGGATACAAACGAATGGAAAGCCAAAATTAAACCTCTATTTCCCACAAAATCTGAAGAGTCAATTCCTGAATCACAAAAGTTAAACTTGAAACCATTGCCTGAGTCATTGAAATATTCATTTTTAGCACCATCAGAAACTTTGCCCATTATCATAGCATCTGATTTAGAGGTTGAACAAGAAAATAAGTTGATTGATATTTTGAAACATCATAAAGAAGCAATAGGTGGGTGGACAATTTCAGATATTAAGGGTATTAGTCCTTCAATTTGCATGCATAGAATTCATTTAGAAGACAATGTTAAACCTAGCCGTGAATTCCAAAGACGACTAAATCCCAATATGAAAGAAGTTGTTAGAGCTGAGGTGATAAAACTTTTAGATGTAGGTGTCATTTACCTTATTTTTGATAGTTCATGGGTGAGTCCTGTGCAGGTAGTTCCAAAGAAATATGACATAACAGTAATAAAAAATGAAGAAAATGAACTAATTCCCACTCGAATCCAAACTGGATGGTGTGTTTGTATTGATTATAGGAAGTTGAATGCTGTCACAAGGAAAGATCATTTCCCACTTCCTTTTATTGATCAAATGTTTGAGAGATTATCTGGTCATGCATACTATTGTTTTCTTGATGGTTACTATGGATATAATCAAATCCCAATTGCACTTAAAGATCAAGAGAAAACCACTTTCACTTGTCCTTTTGGAACCTTTACCTATCAATGCATGCCCTTTGGGTTATGCAATTCACCTGCTACATTTCAACGATGCATGATAAGTATTTTTTCTGATATGGTTGAGCATTTTCTTGAGATAGTCATGGATGATTTTTCTATCTTTGGTTCTAGCTTTGATGAATGTTTGCATCACTTGACCTTAGTTTTGATTAGATGTAAAGAGAAAAATCTTGTGTTAAATTAGAAAAAATGCCATTTCATGGTTAAAAGGGGAATTGTTCTGGGTCATGTAGTGTCATAACAAGGAACTGAGGTAGATAAAGCAAAGATAGACTTAATCTCTAGCCTTCCTCCACCTCGTACTATAAAAGAAATTCGATTCTTTTTAGGTCACGTTGGTTTTTACCATAGATTCATCAAAGATTTAGTAAAATCTCTCGGCCCTTGTATAACTTACTTGCGAAAGATACACCTTTTATCTTTGATAATGAATGCCTTCAAGCCTTTGAAAAGCTTAAAATCTTGTTGACATCTGCACCCATTATTAAACCACCTAATTGGAATATTCCCTTTGAGATCATGTGTGATGCCTCTGATTATGCCCTTGGTACTGTTTTAGGCCAACGAGTCAATAAGCTACCTCTCATGATCTATTATACAAGTAAAACTCTTACTGATGCACAACTTAATTATTCAACCACTGAGAAAGAGTTACTTGTTGTAGTGTTTGCCTTGGACAAATTTAGATCTTATCTTGTTAGATCAAAAGTCTTTATCTATACTGATCATGCTGCATTGAAATACCTTTTATCAAAAAAAGATGCTAACCCTCGCTTGATTTGATGGATTTTGTTAATACAAGAGTTTGACCTTAAAATTCGTGATAAGAAAGGTTTTGAAAATGTTGTGGCTAATCATTTGTCTAGACTAATAGTGGAATCTATTGATAAGGATTATCCCATCAAGGAGACTTTTCCTGATGAACAACTCATGTCCAAATCACAGTTACCTGGGTTTGCTGATATTGTAAATTATCTTGTTACTGGTCAAATACCAAGCCATTGGAGTAACCAAGATAAAACAAAATTTTTAGCTAAGGTAAAGAAATTTTTTTAGGATGATCCTTACTTGTTTAAATATTGTCCTGATCAAGTGATTAGGAGATGTGTGCCTAAAAGTAAGCAAAAAAATGTTATCTCCTTTTGTCATGACTATGCTTGTGCAGGCCACTTTAGTGCAAAGAAAACTGCTGCAAAAATTTTGTAATGTGGATTTTATTGGCCTACATTGTTTAGAGACACTCATGTGTATTGTAAATCTTGTGATCGATGCCAAAAATTAGGAAGTATTTCCCAAAGAAATATGATGCCTTTAAATCCAATTCTTGTGGTTAAATTATTTGATGTTTGGGGTATTGATTTTATGGGACCTTTTCCTAATTGCTTTGGTAATTTGTACATCATTGTTATTGTTGATTATGTGTCCAAATAGGTAGAAGCAAGTACATGTAAAACAATTGATCATAGGGTTATGGTGAAATTTTTGAAAGAATACTTTTTTTCTAGATTTGGTACACCACGAGCAATCATTAGTGATGGAGGAAAACACTTTTGTAGTAGGCATTTTGAGCATTAATGAAGAAATATGGCATTACTCATAAAGTAGCTACTCCTTATCACCCACAAACAAGTGGTCAAGTTGAAATTTCAAATAGGGAAATCAAATGCATTCTTGAGAAAACAGTTAACCCCACTAGAAAAGATTGATCTTTGAAATTACATGATGCATTGTGGGCTTATCGTACAGCATTTAAAACCCCTATTGGAATGTCCCCTTTTAAACTTGTTTATGGAAAACCATGTCACTTACCAGTAGAATTGGAATATAGAGCATATTGGGCAATCAAATAATTAAATTTCTCTTTAGATAAACCTGGTGCTCAATGAATGCTTCAATTAAGTGAGTTAGAGGAAATTAGAACTGATGCTTATGATTGTGCAAAATAATATAAAGACAAAATGAAAATTTCCCATGATAAAAATATTTTGAGAAAATCTTTTACTCCTGGTCAAAAAGTCCTTTTATATAATTCTCATTTGCATCTATTTCCTGGAAAGTTGCGTTTTAGATGGTCAGGCCCATTTTTAGTTCGCACTACATTTCTATATGGAGCAGTTGAAATTAAAAATCCAAAAAATGGTGATGTATTTAAAGTCAATGGACAAAGATTGAAACCATTTTTAGAGCTGGAACCAACAACAGCGGAAGAAGTACTTTTGAGTGATCCTATTTATTAGGATCAATTCAATTCATTTATGTCATTTTTTTTTCTTTCTTTTCTTTTCTCTTTGTATAACTAATTTTTTGTTTAACATTTGTTCTTTGTTTTGTAAGTATAGAATACAAACTTTTCAGCTAGATATGGAAGCATCTCTTGCTACACTCAAAAACAGGTTTCCAACTCTTCCCCAAGATGTACTTAGAAAAATTGACAAATGTAGACTGGAAAGAATGAAGTCATTTAGACATCTGAATCTTCTTGAAGATATTCGCTGGATCATAGAAGCCAAAATACGACTGGCAGGTGAATTAAATGAATCATTTGTTAAATGTTTGCCAGGTACAGGAGAAGTTCTTACTCAAAGAAGAGAAGAGCAAAGAGAATGGGAGTTTGCTACAAGTATGCAAGATGGAATTGCAATACACACTATAGAAATATTAGATATGCATCCATAAATCGAGAAGATAAGATTCAATTCATAAAGGATGGACTGAGTAAGGAGTCTTTGGATAATATCCTACAAACTCTTGAGATGCATTCATGTGGACAAGTTCAATGTACTCTTTTAGATTTATGGAGCTTATTCAAAGAAGAGAAATAATGTTACAGTCTAGGGAATCTAACATTAAAAGACCATGTTTGCCAATTAATAAGAAAACTGGATGGGAAGCATATCCTCGACTCATAGAAGGCGTTTAAGCCGTTACTGGACGTAAAACCAGAGGAAGATGTGAGCCACAGTCATAACTACTGTTCATGATCAGGTGTATCACTAACTTTTTTACTTCTCTGTAGTTACTTTTTGAATTTTTAGCACCTAAATTTTCGTTTTCTGTAGATTTTTCTATTTTAGTTAACTTTTTAGTCTTTTAATGTTTGCTTTTAGCTTTTCAATGTTTTCTTTTTGACATTTATACACACAACATTGATTATTTTTATTTGTTATTGTTATTTTTTATCTTTATTTTTTTCTCTGTCAATAATTATTTTACCCCGTTGAACTATTCTTTTACTATGCTATTTTCTTTATATGCACATTCGTTATTTTCAATATGCACACAACTTCCTGAAGGAATCTGTGAACCAAAAAAAAAATGGCAGAACCCTCAATACACAAATTCAAAACTATTTGTGTCTTTTGTAGTCCAAACTCTAGCAAAAAAAGAGAGTACTTGATAGCAGCTAATGAACTTGGTAGGATTTTAGCTGAACAAAAAATTGATTTGGTATTTGAGGGAGGTAGTTTAGGGTTAAGGGGTTGTGTTGCAATTTTTGCATATATTGGAGGTAGCAAAGTCCTAAGAGTAGTTCTAAAGACTTTGGCTCAAAATAAACACATTACTAGTGGAATTATAGGTAATGAGTTACAAGTCATGAGCATGTATGAACGAATGGCATATGAATCTTAATACTGATGCTTTTATCGCATTACCTGGTGGTTTAGAAATATTTGAGGATATCTTCACCATTGCATCTTGGACCCAATTAACAGTTCTTCAAAAGCCATTGGGATTACTTAATGTTGATGGTTTTTATGATGGTTTGCTATCTTTTCTCGATCATGCTGTGGAACAAGGTTTTATGATACCGGCGAGTCGACGCATCCTAGTATCTGCTTCAACTATTGATCAATTGATTGACTAACTGCAAAAATTTGTATCCGAACCCGATCCATTAATGGCATAGGTAGTTCGGCATCCTAGGGCCAGTAGCATCAAGAAGCGTGGACCAGACTTGAATCTTCAGTTTTAACTTCCCTAACTCTTATAGTTTTTCTTATTGCTTTTTTTTTTTGTGTTACACCTGATCAAGTGAAGTTCTCTACTCCTTATTTATTTATAGTAGACATTGGGGACAATGTCTCAACTAAGTTTGGGGGTGGAGAAACTGTTATTTAATAAAAAATTTTGTTTTCTCAATTATTTCTAAGGTCCGATTCACTAAAATTTCAGATGGCAAAGTAAAGAGTTACTTTGTTACTCTTGATACGCATCTGTATTTTTTGTGATTTTCTTTTCTTGTTTCCAAAAAAAAAAAAAGTATTTTTTGTGATTTTCTTTTCTTGTTTTAAAAAAAAAAAATCCAATTACTGTGATGAGAATTGAGCTTTAATGTTATGGCTTTGACTGGTAATGAGTATTGATTTGAATTTTGATGACATTCTTTAGTTAATTTATTTTCACAATAATTATACTCAATTTTTTTTCTCACAATAGCCATGATTGTTCTGTAGAAAGACAAGTATGCTAGAATAGGTGTGTTCTTATACCTTTACCTTGATGATCATTTTAATTTCAATTTGAAAGAATTATATATTAGAATTTTCCCTTGAGGTTTTTCGAGGCAAACGATTGATCGAGCATCACTTGTGAAATGATTAAGACATTAGGATTATCACCACAAAGCCAAATAAACCAGTTCCCCAATTGATGTTCCAAGAGAACATCCCTTTAGTGAGTCAATTTGAGCCTATATTGATTAACTGTTTTCTTTGGTAACCACATCTCTCACCTAGCCTAAATATGATTATATCTTTACCCTGATTCTAAAGATGAAATAGAGATAAAAAGACAAATATCATGATCAAGAGACATTTCTTAAAAGTTTTAGACAAAATAAAAAAAAAATTTCTTGATTCTAAAAAAAAAAATTATATAAAAAAAGAGTAAAAAAAAAAACAAGTAAAAAAAAAATCTTGAGTTTGAAGATCAAAGCTTTGATATTATAAGTGAAGGTTACAATAAAGTAAAGGTCAATATAATAATAGTTGGCTACATTTTATATGTTTTTATGAGTTTTCAAAAGTGTCTCTTATAAAATACTGTGATATCTTTAATTCTGTGAAGTCTTTAAAACTTGTGTAATCTCCTATCCCTTTCATTCTTTAGCCACATCATACCCCACGGCCCCATTACAATCAATATCAAAGACCTTTTGATCTCATGTGATGCCTTCAAAGTAGTGAAAATTTGTACCAAATGAGAAGCTTATGATACTTAATTCTTTATTAGAAATTGAATGATTATTATTGTAAGGTTATGAGAATTTTACCTGTTTGAAGCATGCAAATCACATTTATTATTAATATTGGTTATTTCACACACTCACTTGAGTATGATTGTTGCAAGATGAATTAACTTTTGAATTGATATGTATTCAATTTAATACTTATTTGATTTCAAAGTTATGATATCTTATTGTTCTCTGAGATAAATAGTTGGAAGTTTAGAATTTTATAGGTGTTTGTGGGTATTACCGCTAAAAGCCCTCACGAGACTACAACTTGTCCTCTATGGGCCACCTAGAGGTTTAAAGGCTTGTTACATATGCTAAATGCAATCGTGATTTCTTACGAAAGTAGACTAGTTTAGATTTTGTTTTTGCTCAAGGACTAGCAAAATCTAGGTTTGGGGATATTTGATGAGCATAATTTAATACATATTAATAGCCCTTAAATTTATTTTTTGTTGTTCATTTATTAAATAAATATTTTTATTTAATGATATTTTTATGAAATAGGAAATAAAAATGGTGAAAACTTGAAAATTGAGTAAAATTATAATATTTTACTTGCATGAATAATAATAATAATAATAAATTTTGTAAAAAAATAATTTTTCAATAAAATCAACTAAGCAATTTTCTTTTCTTTTGAAAAATGACACCATTTTCAAGTGTGCAATGGAAACTAAAAAGCTCACCAACCATCCTTATGCAAGCCAACTAAGGAAAGCAAAAGATTCAAAGATCAAAGTCATACATTTGATGCTAAAAAAGAAAATTTACAAAAATTCAAGTCATCACCAACCATCCTTATGCAAGCCAACTAAGGAAAACCAAGAATTTAAAGATCAATGTCATATATTTGATGCTAAAGAAGACAAATCATTTGAAAATTGGTTTCTTCATCAACTTGTCATCTAGCCATTCATGCTTATAAATAGAAGGGAAATGACTTAGCAAATGAGGAGTTGGTGAGAGAAAAAAAATTGAGAAAATAAGGAAGAAGTTGAGATTTCAATATTAAGAATCCAAATTGCTAAAATGGGTTCTTTTGTTTATTTTGTTGTTTTAATTATGTCTTTCTAAGTTTTAATTTTACTAAAGTGGATGATGAAATCATGTTAGATTATTAATTTCTATTATGTCTTGATTCTAAATATTTTGCAATTTAATGTTTATGATTTTGGTTTCAATTGTTGATAATATCCTTTCATCAATTCCATCATATATTTTTATTATTAGGAAAATTATCTATACTTGATTTTTATTGAAAGAAAAGGAATTTTCTTTGATTATGTGTTTTCCATTAAATTGTATACATAATGCTTAGAAATTACAATTTTGAAGTGAAGCAAAATCTATTTGAGAATTTAATAAAATTGAGTTTAGTGATAAAATCAATAGAAGATAAAAAGATTGATTTCTAAACTATCTTCTGAAAATTAGAATCAATACATTATAAAAATTATTAATTAAATATTGGCGAATTCTGAAATCTTAATAATATTTTATCTGAATTTTATTTTACAAGTTCAATTATTTTTAATTGTATTATTTTGACGTCTTTACTTTAGATCTCTTTATCATCATCTAAAAAAAAATTATTTGGAACTAAGTTAAAATTAAATTAATGTGATTTAATTAAGTTTTTCTATAATTATTTTCATAACTCTCTATGTGGGAACGATCTCGTTACCACTTATCTACAGAATCAGTTATTTGTGTACTTATGAGTATAAATAAAATTTCACAACACATATTTTTTTAAAAAAAAAAAACTTTTACTAGTTTGAATATTTATATATTAAAAAGAAAAGATATTTTGAAAGTTTTCCTTTTTAGTAAGTTGGAATATTAGATGAATTATGTGAGATGAATGATTCCCTTTTTTCATAATTTCCTACTTTTTCGGATTTTGTTTTCCTTAAGAACTCTTTTTTTTTTTTTTTTTTGGATGGGATTTCAAACTTAGATTTTTATGAAAAATTACTATTAAAATAAAAATCAAGTTTATCACAATCTTTTTTGAATTAGGTGGGGGGAAAGAACTTTCATAAAGTTAATAGAATGCTCGAATAGCTTCTTAGTGGGACCTTCACATCTCTAAGCTCTACCCACGAAATAACTATTTTTTCTTTCTTTTTTTTTTTTTTTTTTAAATCCACGAAATAATTAATTAAAAAGCAAGAAAAGATATTATCCAACTTTTTTGGCTTTTTTTTTTCTTCCTTTGCTTCAGAGTAAGTAGAAAAAAATTATTTGATTAGACAATGGTAATAAATATTTAAAATAAATATTTTAATTTTATTTTTATTTTCTCGTATGAAAAACAATATACATATATATATTATTCTCGTCTTCTAGAAAATATAAAATGCATGAATAATAATTCTAAAATTATAAAGAAATAAAAAATTAAATCAAACGTGACATTTTCTTTATTTTTTCCGCAATTATTGACTGAAAATCCTCAAATTTAAATATATTTATTTCAACTCGGGAGATAAATTACTAATATTTTTTAGTGCTAAACAAAATTTAAATTCACCAGCAGGGAATATAAACAAGTAATGTAGCCTAAAAGAGAAAATAGAATTTCAAATTTTTATGTATTTTCTAACACCCCAAAATGATCAAAACAGGAGGTTTAAATATGAATTTCGAGACCTTAATATAAAATATGTCTAAAATGATAAAATTATAAAATTGCATCAAATGAAAATAGACAATAAATAAGAAGAAAGCTAAAAAAACTAAAAATAAAATTGTAGTTGCAAACTAAAAGTTGTGACGAAATAAAAAATTTTTTATAAATAAAAAAATATCTATTTATAGAACCAAACGAAGAAATTTAACCGAAAAATGATGTCACTTGTTGTTAAAGGCGATAACTTTAAATCGTTGGCCCATTTTCCTTTCGATTATATATTTACAAGACTCAAATCACAACTATTTTAGTTAATATTCATACGCTTTGGTTGTTACCTGTACAAACTACTAAGAAACCTTTTCGAGAGCACCTCCACTTCACCAAGTTACAATGAACCTAAAAGTGAAATCTTTTTTCCAAACTCTTTTTTTTTTTCTTTCTTCCTTACTTTCTTTTCTTTTCTTCTTCTTCTTTTTCATTTTTTTTTTTTTTTGATAAATTTTGGGGAAGTGGGGTTCATGCTGGTTGGCGTAGAAGAGCTTAATTGAGGTCATGGACATTTTTTTTTTGAATTAAATATTACCTCATTTTTCTTGAACATATTTTTGTAACTTTTAAATGTTAATTATTTTACATGTGAAATTTATTTTTATAATTTCAAATAAATTTCATTTACATGTGTAAACATATCATTTCTCCCTTTTATGTGTATCAAGTGCATTCAATATTTTTTTAATTTTTAATTGATTAGTTATTTTTTAAAAAAATAATTTGAAAAACACTCTTTCCTTTTCCACTGTTTTTGTTTTCCTTACAAATTGTAAACCAAACTATGGTCGGAGGAAGGTAGCATTGATAAATAAAAATGAATAACGGTTCTTTTGTTTGAATTTTTATGTGTCAAATCTTGGATTTTTTCATTATAGATATTTTGATGTTTTTATGTATTTACAATTTAAATTAAATTATATTTTTTTTTATTAAGGTTAAGAATAGACTGTAACGTCCCGGACCACTCGCTAGTGAATATTGTCCGCTTTGGCCTGGGCCTGGGGAGGCCTTGACCTTCCACCCAGGTTTTTCCCCAACCGGCCTCACGGTTTTAAAACGTGTCCTCCAGAGTAGCACAGTTTCCATGCCGTGGGCCCCACACTATCTGGGGATATTGTCCTCTTTGGGTACGTGGCCTTAGGTCTCCCTGAGCCCAAGTTTATCCACCACAACCCTCAAGGTTTTGTTTCACGTTAGGCCTCGCCCAACGGAACGCGTCCACTAGAGAAAAATATCCACACCCTATATAAGGCGTGCTTCGTTCTCCTCTCCAACTGATGTGGGATTTCACATAGACTGTAGAGATCATTATGATCATTTCAAATATAAATGTGATATGAAACTTTTAGAGGTATTTTAATAATTTTACCATAGAGTATATAATTGAAATTTTAGAAGAAAAAAAATAATATATGTAAAATCTCCTAATGAACCAGGTAGTTCATTTATTAGCTAAAGCTTCTGACTCTTTGATTGATCTCTGAGAGTGAGTAATTATGTCTCCGTCTTTTATTCTAAATATATTGAATTTTGATTTGAATAAAACTTCTTGATTAGCGTAAATAATTAATAATTGATAATAATAATAATAATATATGTATATTTATAATTTTTTTTCTTGTAATATTAGAATTTTTTTGAAGTGAGATTTGAACAACTTACCTTTTTTTTTTTTTGGAATCTTGTTATATAAATTACTCATTTAAAAATAATAATAATAATAATAATGTGGTGACTGCCGACAAGGAAATCTGAAATGTGGAGATTGTAATCTGGAGTTGTAACATTCCCACGTATACAAACTGAGAGAATTTGTTTTATCACATCTAACAAACATTACACAGCACAACAGAAGCAGAGAATTATGTTTTATCACATCTACAAGAGGGGCCAAAACTTTTGCATTTTTATTTATTTCCCATCAAATCATTAGGCCTTCTTTTTTTATTTTTATTGGCAACAAGTTTATCTCTTCCAATTTGAGATTTTTTATTAAACATAATTGATCCTTTTATTAGTTGTTTTGATTCTTTTGTTGTTCCTATAAAGATAAATCAATGAATCCATACACTAATTAAGTGGTTTAAGTAAGCTTAACCACTGATTTGAGATATTAAAAAAAAATAAAATAAAAATAGACATGCCCAATGACAATTGAGATGATTTTGAAATGACTCGATTGGAAGAGCCGTTGGGAATTAGAATTTATTATTGTTTTTAGAAAAAAATATCTCACAATAAATAATATAATGATCATAAATTTAAAATTTAATAAATCAATAAATATAATAACTAAATAATTAAACACTCACAAAATGATTTCTCATAATTTTATATAAAAATACTTTATCTATACACTTTATATCTCATACACACTATCTTGACTTAATACTAAGCTTTTATTACAATCTCTACAATAATCAAACTCACTACAATTATATAATCTTGACTCCTCACGTGTGTGTGTATATATATATATATAGGCGTCTAACTAAATTCAAATCAACTTTGATACTGCTTTATCTATTTTAATCTAAATTCTACTTGATTACTACTTCAAATATTTTTTCATTATAATCTAGCAAATCTTTTTTCAATTAGGAATTTTGATCACTAGGGGTGAACAAAATCAAACCAAAACTAAAAAATTGAATCAAACTAATAAGTTTAGTTCGGTTCGATTTGGTTTTTTAAAAATTTCGGTTCTATTCAGTTTTTAAAATAGAGAACCAAATTAAATTTTATTTTGGATTGGTTTTAGTAAAAAAAAAAAAATTTGCACCAAACCAACCAAAATTTAATATATATATATATATATATATATATATATATATATATATATATATATATATATATATATATATATATATATATATATATATATATATATATATATATAAACAATATTTTATATATAATATAAAATAATATTATATACTATTATGTATATATATAATAATGTAATAATTTTAATATATATATATAATATATATTATTGATAAATATTGTATATATAATTATTCTATAAATAATAAATATATATAAAATAAAAAATATCCAAACCGATTAACCAAATTAATTTTTTTTTATATTTGATTCGATTCAGTTTTTATATAAAATTCAGTTTCGATCCTGTTATTATAAAACATAAATTTAATTTTTAATTTTTTAGTTTGATTCAAATTCAAACCGAATCGGGTGTTTACACACCCCTATCACTATAACTACCAACTATTAACAGCTATCACTTGTAACTGTTGAACTAAATAAGCAAAAATTGCAAGTTGAGATTATCTACTATGAGTTTTATCCAATTCAATTGGCCTAATGTAATAAAATATATTAATTGATGTATTAATATTTTGTTATAAATATAATGGAGAAAACAAGAACAAAAAATATAGAAAAGAAAATAATTTTCTAGTTTTTTCATTCAATAGTACTAGGCTTTTTATATAGAGTACAAAAGAGAAATAAATAGACAGTTTTTCCAATAAGAAAAATACAAGAAATAGGAAGCTTTTCCAATAAGGAAAATACAATCAATACTAATATGGAAACTAGAATATTCATGTATATGGAAAGATATCAATCAAATCTTATAATATATCATAACACTCCCTCTTAATGTCTTTTATAAAGAATATGCCTCGTTAAAACCTTACTAAGGAAAAATCCTGTGGGAAAAAAAATCTTAGTGAAGAAAAAAGAGTATATTATTCTTGTAGGGATTTGCATCATAACACTGCCTCGTTAAAAACCTTGCTAGGAAAACCCAAAAGGACAAAACCTAAGCTAAGAGAAAAAAGAGTACAGTATACTAAAATCTCCCCCTCATGAAAATATGATTTCTATCAAATATTTCTTAGCCGACGCATGCTAATTTTGTTGACTAACTTTTCAAATGTGATTGTAAGGAGTGCCTTTGTAAACAAATCTGCCAAGTTGTCAAATCATATACTTAATGATATTTAAGTAATATCCACATATAATAATTTATTTATAGTACTCCCTTAGGATATTACTTGCGCTATGAATATACCTCGTTAAAAACCTTATTAGAAAACCTAATGGGAAAAAACATAGCTAAGGAAAAGAGTACATTTCATGTGCTATTTTGTCATTGCACAAATTGTCTCATTAAAACCTTTGTCCAAGAAAACCATGTGGGACAAAAACTTGACTAAGGAAAAAGAGTACAATCATATACTAATTCACTCCCCCTGATGAGAACAGATTTTAACACGGTGTATACTAATCGATGAAACAATACTGTGTGAAAACCACACTAGGTAAAGACTTAGTACATAAGTCTATTAGGTTGTCACTCGAGCGAATTTGGTGGATATCTCTTCTAGAGCTCATATATATAAGAATTTGAGTAAAGTTTATATGTCTACTTCATCAATCTTGATATATCCACCTTTAGTTTGTGCAACGCGAATTGCATTGTTTTCAAAACATAATGGGAGTATCTTTAATTAGGTACTTCAGGACCATAAAAACTTTTATAAAATTATAGTGTCACTATATGTGAATACATAGCGAGTCTAAAATCTACCATAACATGGATGAAACAAATAACCAATATTCGCATATAGACCAATTTCAAATATGAATCAAAATATAATCATAATATTAACAGTACATTGAAGATAACTTTTTACACCACTCTAATATCTCTTTGTAGGTGCAGAGCTATACCTAGCTAGGAATTTTTCTTGCAAATGCAATATCAGGCCTGATGCAATTTGCAAGATACAAGAGTGCCCTATATCACTTATATATGGTACTTCAAGACCAAATAGCTCTTTATTATCTTTTTTAGGTCTAAAAGAGTCTCTTCACTTCTAGTGAGCAGACCACCTATTGGTGTGCTTGAGGGAGAAGATTTATCTATGCAAAAATTGCTTAAATATCTTTTCCACATAAGTATACTGGTGTATTATGACTCCTTAATAATCAGTCTGCAAGTCGATACAAAATTTTATTTCTTTTAAATTTTTCATCCCAAACCTATTTTTCAAATAGGTACATACTTATTTGAGTTCATTAGGAGTCACATTGATATTTAAATCAACTTATACTGCAATAATAACATATACCATTCTATGGTCTTTTATGAATACAAATAGACATAGTATATTATTCACATATCTTTCTTTCAATAAGAATTTACTCAAACAATCATACCACATGTCCATATTGCTTTAATCCATAAATAGATTTTTGCAATTTAATGAAATATATGTCACATGTTTAATGTGCATTCATTTATAATATACTTAGTCTTTCTAAGACTCTTATTGCTTTCATAAGACGTACAATAAGCCTTTTATTAACTGTCATATTAATTAAGTATCGGAACATTATCATTTCCATAATAAGAGAATTATTTTTCTCATAATCAATGATAGAACGAGTCTAGCTCTACTGTAATTGCCTCATTTCATGATGATCAATCATGTTTATGCTAATATTCAGTTATACTTATAGATTATGGATCTATATTTTCTCTTGTAACAGTAAGAGCTATTGTTGAGATAAATTTATCGTCAACGATAATTAAATTTCTATCAATTCTTTCTTATATCACAAAAATAATTGAGATCTCATAGTTTTCATTTATATGATCATCAACTCCAAAAGTCATATCTGGAGAATCTACTTGTTCCGTTGTCTCAGTCTGTGTCTTATAATTGGCTATAGCTCTTTCACTGAGATCTTTCTCTTTAGGAGGTTTCTCTTCAAGAGATTTTATGAGTGGCGCTGCTTTTTCTTTTCCGCGGATTTTTGTCTTTAGTTCCAATTTACTATCCACGTTTATGACGTGTAATGAGATTGATTGATTTTCTATTTTCAATTGGAATCACAACCCTTGCTAGGGTATTAGCAGCTGTAATATGAGACTTTGTCACTCTTTTAGCATCTATAAATGCATTTGGCAGTTAAGTTGCAATTTGTTGCAACTATATTATTTTGTGAACTTCTAGTTCACTCTAACTTGTACATAGGCCAAAATTATTTAAAGGGTTTTCCTTCCAATAAATTTCTCAACATTCTTTAGCACTGCAGGTGCTTTTCCTCTCTCGAATGTTGAGAAATATGTCTCATCAAAATAAATTTTTAGTCTCTTTTGTGGACCCATTATCGCACATTAAGATAATGATATTAATATATTCATGGCACAAAAAAAAATTTATGGCTCATATCCTTATACAAGTTTCAAGGGAGAGTATATATGATGTACACAATGGCATTCATGCCAAACATTTAAGATTTAATTATTGAATTATAAGTTCAATGTTTGAACTGTAGGTTCAACGCAATATATTGTGCATGTATAGTGGGAATAAAACAATAATGAAATAATTCATTATAATACACAACTTGTAAAATCATTGCAAATTACTCTTTCAAGAAGTTTACATAAAATCATCAATATTGAATTGACTTGTGTCCTCTATATGGGCGGTTCCTCTTTCAGAATCTCATGATCTACCAAATGATTTGTAGCGTTAATTTCAGGGAATATAGTTGCACTAGTGGACATTATTTGATGATTTCTTATTAGCAATTATTCTTTCAGAATTCTCATTATCTACCCAATGACATATAACATTCACTTTAGGAAATACAGTTGTACTAGTAGACATTATTTGATAATTTCTTATTAACAATTATTCTTTGCAACCACTAGAAAAATAATATTTGTTAAATTTTCATTTTTTATACTGCTACTATAGGAGTATGTAACTTTGTTGCCACACAATTTTAGCTGTGAAGTAATTTTAAACATGGTTGAATTATATTCTCAAATAGACTTCAAGTCTTGTAGGCATAAATTTAGCCAATCATATTGAGCTTGTAGTAGTACCACATATTTCAAGTGATTATATCAATCTTTAAAACTCTTCTTGTAAATATAAAAATTATTAATAGCGAGATATGCAACCTTTAAATCCTCACTTAAATGAGGTTTAAGTAGATAATAGCTTTTGCTTTTGCTAGCATCTAAATGTATTTCATTATCAACAACTCACGTAAAAAATTATTTCCATTGAATTTAAGAGCATATAAAAATTATCAACCAAACTTTAATTCACTATACTTCACTTTATTTAAATAACTTAATTTGCATATATTTAAAATATATCTAAATAGACCAATTAAAAAATAAATTAATTTTAATTTTAACAAATATTAAATTCATAATTTATCCTACCAAGAAAAGGTAAGTACTAATTATGCTTTTCTATACCAACATAAATCCAACAATAGTATGCAATCCGAGAATAAATTCATCAATTCACAAATTAACAAAACCATGTTACTTATATAATTTATATTCATCTCATCTCACATTTAAATCTCTAATTGTTTTCACATCTAATACATATTGACATAAGTAAATTCAAAATATATATAACACACACAACTTTCTTATAGGCTATTCAACTAACAATATATATATATATATATATATATATATATATATATATATATATATATATATATATATATATATATATATATATATATATATATATATATATATATATGAGAAGTGTATTGTCCATAAAATAAATTTTGAGTTGAGATATTAAGACCGAAGGATATGTAATAATATATATACTAGTAGAATCAATTTTAATTTCATGAATCAAGTAAACCTATTAATATGAACGGAAGATCATATTTTCCCCACAAAGCAAGTCAATCAATCAATAAATGAATAATTTAGGGTCGGATTTCATGCCAAAAAAAAATTGTAAGCCATGATTTTAAAATTATGCATAAAATATGTTGTTATAATTGATAACCAATTAAAAGTTGCAATTTGGTTGGTTAATCAAATAGGTCATACCCATCATTCCAATACATATAAATAACAATGAAACACCCAAAACAGAAAAATCAAAGCAAAAGGTTTTATCTTAATATTATGGCCATACGCAGGTACTTTATTGACATCCAATTTATTAAACAAGTGTAGCTTAAATCAAATTTATTAGTTATTCAGGAACATAAAATATCAATTTTTCAGGAATGTCTATTTTATTTATTTCAATACCCGAATAAGTGACACCAGTATAAATAATTCTTACTCGTGATATCGAGGGCCATCAATTAACATTGTCTAATATAAAATCATAATAAAATCAATTTTTTAAAGACTTGTAGACAATGCATTTAGTTTTTCAAGAACATTTAATGATTCTTTAATGAATTTATATTTGTTTATTTTGATTAGTTTTTTAGGAACTATATAGAATATCAGTTCTTCAGGAACTGTAGAGAATATCAGTTTTTCAGGAACTATAGAGAATACCAATTTTTCAAGAACTGCAATTATTATTAGTTCTTCAGGAACTTATAGTTTAGTTATTTATTTAATTAGTTCTTCAGAAATTATAAATAATACTAGTTCTTTAGGAACTAGAATTTAAAATATAATACTAGTTCTTTAGGAACTTATAACTTAGTTATTTATTTAATTAGTTTTTTAGGAACTATAAATAATAATAATTTTTCAGGAACTAGTATTTAAAATATAATACTAATTCTTCAGGAACTAGAATTTAATTGATTAATCATTAAATAGTATATCAAATCTTTATAAATCTAAAAAAAACGATTTGAGATAAATGATTGTAAGAGCGAAGAAAAAAATGATTTCTTCAAATTAATTAGTCCAATATGTTCAAACGATTTTTAAAAAAAAACGATTTAGTTTTTTTTTTCTTAAAAAAATGTATTTGATACATAAATATTAATAATAATAGTAATTAATTAGACAAAAATTGTTTACCATAAATCTTAAATTTTATTTCTTCAAATTTTTCGCTTTAGCTGGGTTGTAGCAAACCACAAGCTATCCAAAATTATGAATAATATTATAAAACGAATCGTGCTGATAACGTGTTATAAATATAATGGAGAAAACAAGAACAAAAAATATAGAGAAGAAAATAGTTTTCTAGTTTTTTCATTCAATAGTATTAGGTCTTTTATATAAAGTACAGAAGAGAAATAAATAGAAAGTTTTTCTAATAAGAAAAATACAAGAAAAATATGAAACTTTTCCAATAAGAAAAATACAAGAAATATGAAGGTTTTTCAATAAGAAAAATACAATCAATACTAATATGAAAACTAGAATATTCATGTATATGGAAAGACATCAATCAAATCTTATAATATATCATAACATATTTCATTAATTTTATTTATAGGTTAGCCAAATTGAAATATTTTTAAATTCGCTTACGTGGGAGGTGAACTTATAGGGAGGTTCAGACTAAACCATGCTCAAAAAGAAAACTCATTGTGCAACTCAACAAATTAAACACAAGGGGGTCAGATGAATATGCACTATACAGCTATTTCTAATATTTTATATTATTTCAAATGAAGAAAAAAACTTATTTATTAATATAATTAGCTTATAAAAGATGATATTATACATATAAATATATATGGTATTAAAAATTTTAATACTTATTATAAAAATATTTGAATTAGTTTGATGACCCATTGGTCAAAAGAATGATTAAAATACTAATTTTTTATTATATTGCTTCAACTAAAAAATAAAAAAAATTAAATTAGTAATTTAAATACAGAAAAAGAAGTTCAAATATTTTTGTAGAGAAAAAAATATAAATTTATCTGAAAATGACAACAGAAAAGAAAAATATAAAAAGTGATAAAACATAATAGAAGAATAAATAAATATATTGAAATTTAAAATAATTGGGTGAAATGAAAAGATTTTTAAGTGGGTAAAAAATTTATTAAAAAGTCAAAGAAAAAAAAAACTAAACCCTAATATACTTCACAACGTACCTATTATATTATTTTTATGATAGTTAAACTTAAACTTATATTATCTGTTAGTTTCAAAAAACAAAAATTTATATTATCCATTTAAAATTTAAAATCAAAAACTTAAAAAAGTAAGCCATTTAAAAGTTAAAATTAAAAAATTAAAAAAAAAATAAATGTAAGTGCCACATTGATATATTAATATAATGAAATCTTTCCTTCAATTTATTTTAGTCATTTTGTTTAAAACAAAAATTATATGGATATGATTTCAACAATAACTTAACATTTAATTTTTGTTTTAAACAAAATGACTAAAATAAATTGAAGGAAAGGTTTCATTATGTTAATATTTCAATGTGGCACTTACATTTAATTTTTGTAATTTTTTTTACTTTAACTTTTAAATGGCTTACTTTTTAAAATTTTTGATTTTAAATTTTAAATGGATAATATAAGTTTTATTTTAAACCAATGGATAATATAAGTTTAAGTTTAACTATCATAAAAATAATATAAAAGACACGCTATGAA
Source organism: Reutealis trisperma (assembly GCA_947687605.1). Lineage (NCBI taxonomy): Eukaryota > Viridiplantae > Streptophyta > Magnoliopsida > Malpighiales > Euphorbiaceae > Reutealis > Reutealis trisperma. The sequence continues at coordinate 224,896 of CANTUT010001351.1, forward strand.
GTATATTAGGGTTTAGTTTTTTTTTTTACTTTTTAATAATTTTTTTTACCCACTTAAAAATCATTTCATTTCATCCAATTATTTTAAATTTCAATATATTTTTCTATTATATTTTCACTTTTTATATTTTTCTTTGCTGTTGTCACTTATCAGATAAATTTATATTTTTTTTCTCTACAAAAATATTTAAACTTCTTCTTCTTTTGTGTTTAAATTACTAATTTAATTTTTTTTTAATTTTTTAGTTGAAGCAATATAATAAAAAATTAGTATTCTAATCATTTTTTTCTACCAATGGGTCATCAAACCAATTCAAATATTTCTATAATAAGTATTAAAATGTTAATACCATAAATATTTATATGTATAATATCATCTTTTATATACTAATTATATTAATAAATAAGTTTTTTTCTTCATTTGAAATAATATGAACTATCATAAATTGTTGTATAACACAAATTTAATTGCTTGGTATAACTATAAATTTTTTTGGCTAGCCTGAGCTGATAGAGAAATTTTTTTTTGGCACGGATCTCTAAAATTTAAATGAATAACATAGTATTTAACATAAAATATACATGAAATTTAAAATAAATTTCATTAAAAAAATTATTTTATTGAATATAATTTATAGAATTTATTTCAAATAGCAAATTTTAATAGTTTATATTTAAAATTTATTAGTTTCAATATCTTGTATATTTTATAAATTCTATTAATTATAGTAGGATTTAGTTCAAGTACAAATATTTTCATAAAATTAAAAATGTAGAATTGTAAATGAGTTTTCATTTATATCAAATATGGAAAAGTAGATTTATAAATGAATTTTATAAAATTTTATCTAATTTATTTATATCAAAATAAGTTCAGTTTAATTTTAAGTTATTAATTAAGTAGGTATAGTTTTATTATTTCATTATTTTTTGGCTTAAGTAAATGACATGATTTATTTGCTTGTAATTTTATTTTATCGCAGCAAAAACTTTATAAGAAAGACATGATATTAAAGGGAGTGGACCTACTAGCCAAGATTTATGCAAATTTACTAACTAATGAGCAAGGAACAGATAATTCATTAATAACTTACTATTTACTCTCTCTATTATGAAAAAAGTGGTCAACAACTAAAAATCATTATTTTTAAAGTAATAATAACTTTGTTATAAATTGTCAAAAAGATCTATATTAATTGCCATATAAATTTGTGAAACATTTCTCGTACTTGAAAAATGAAAGGGTAAATTAACCATTTTACTATATATTTTTTTTATTGGGTTGCTAAATGACCATTTATTTATGAACAAAACTTATTTTCTTAATTGCCACTTTTTTCATAATGGAGGGAATAGTTTGGCCAGAAAGTTAATCACCTTAATTATGGAGTAATGGATAAGAATAAATAGGGATAAAATTGAAAAAAAATTGAAATTTTATTTTTTTAAAATGACAGATAATTTGAAAAAAAAAATTCTTTTAAAAAGTCAAATATTAAGAATTGGAGAAAATATAATAGTTGCCTCCTTTTTTATATTTAAAAGGTTTTTTTTTATCAATTCATGAATCTCATACTTGCTAATTAAATACCAAGATTACTTATACTTCTTAAAAAATAATATTTTGAAAAGTTTACTTTTTGAATGGTATATTTTTAGAAAGTAGATCATGTGATATTAAATGATACAAAAATATTTATAAAATTATACATATTTAATTTAATTAAGACAAACACGTCACAATATTTTAAAAAATTGAGAATTTCAATTTTATTTATTATATATTTTAAGAAACAATAATGTTTCTTGGATCAATTTGATCCGGATCAATAGGGGTATATTAGACATTTTCATCATTTAATCGAGGATATTATTGTCATTTCAATGTTGTAATAAAAAAACTTGTCTATAATACCCTTAGATAAAAAATTAAGATTTTCATATTTTAATTAAATTTTAGTCTCTTTTTTTAATAAAAGACTTTGGAACTTACAATTTGTGTTAATAAATAATTATAATCTCTTTTTTCATTAAAATGCTTTGAAATTTACAAGTTGTGTAGATTGGTTAAAAATAAAATATATTGACTTCAATTTTGCCCAACACCATTGAACAATCTAATAAGAAAAATAATTTCTAGTGGAAATGAAAAACTATAGATAAAAAAAAATTTTATTTCATCTCTAAATGAAAATCAAGAAAAAGAGAAAAAAAAAATATGTTGTTTAATTTCTATTAGAAATCAATAACAAGAGCAAAAAATTTTACTTCATCAAAATAAATAAATTTAAAAAATGTGAAAAATAGTATGATTTAGTAAAAACTATGTAGTAGCATTATTCATACAAGTTCAGTTTAATCAAAATATAATTGATGAAATATAATAAAAATTTAAATATAATCACATTTTATTTGATTAATAAAAAATTTTAGTATAATCATAATGTAGTACCATTTATTTAAGTTTAATTTTAATCAAAGATCAATTGATAAAAATATAATATTTGATGATAGTATGGAATATTAGTTAAAGTCCAACTGATGAAAAATTGTGATTTGATTAATATATAATATATTGTGGCATTATTACTATTAATTTTATTGAATCAAAATCTAATTGAACAAAACATGAGATTTGATTTATATATAATATAATATGGCACTATTATTATTAGTTTAATTGAATCGAAATCCAATTGATAAAATTTATGAACTTGATTAACATAGAATATAATACAGTACTATTACTATTAGTTTAATTGAATAAAAATCCAATTGTTGAAAAATGAAAATTTAATTAATATAGAACATCATATGGCTTTATTGATGATAATTTAATATTAATCAAAGTTCAATTATATAATACTAAAATTTATTGTATAATTTTCACGTTATATAATAATTATACGATACTGACACTCTCTGTAATAGATTAATTAAAGTCCAATAAATTAATACTTAAATTTTAATTTTAATTATCATATTATATAATAATAATCATATGATAATTAAATAATTTTTCATCATTAAATTAATTATTAATTTAATAAAATAGTTAATTAAATTGCATGGCACTGTAGGATACCTTGCAACTAATCTTGCGAATCTCTGAAATTTTTTTGTAACTACTTTTAATTAATAAATACAGTCTATTAAAAATAATTTTAATATATAATTTAATTTACTTGGACATATATTAATAAAAAATTCTAAAAATAATTAAATAATTTTTTCAAATTAATTATAAAAAGGTTTTCTTTATTTTCAATTTATCCTAATATATTTATTAAATATACGAAGATATAATCAGTCAAAAACTAATTTAACTTTAAGAATTTTATTTTATAATAAAATAATTATTATCTACATTAATTTATATCAAGTTTCAATGTATTGGTTTGAAATTTTATAAAACTAAATTTATTATTTACCTTAACTAGATATAAAGATTATATATGTCTTTTAACATATTGAATGAATGCATTAAATGCATTTGATCTGAATCAAATTGATCCAAATATTGACATATCTACATATCTACATTTTGTAATTATATTCATAAAGATATTTTTAAGTTTTGATTCCATTATAAACACATGAATATCTCTTTAATTAGTTATGAAATTAAGAAAGAGCATTAAAATTAAGAAAGAGCATTGTGTATAAAAAAAATTATATTATTATACAATATAACTGCAGTAATTAAAAAATAGATATTGCCTTTGAAAAATTAATTGCATGTAAAGCTTCAAAAATATTGAAATTTTATTGGCTAAATTTTCTCTTTTGTTTTGGTTTCAACCTTCTAGTTTATTCAAAAAATTAATTAATAAGTACAGTTTATTCTTGCATATTAGTGAAATAATTTTCTTGCGTATTTATGTTAATTTCTTGCATAAAAATTAATTATTAATTGTCTTAAATTTACTACTACTGAAAGTCTTTTTAAAGATTACGAGATATCATTATAATCATATTTATTAAGAAAGAAATTTAATAAAATATTTGTTATTAAATATTAGAATTCTTATTTAATGCTACACAAATTCTTATAGTGGTTATCTATAAAACCGTAACCATTAAAAATTCTTATCTATATGTGTGTGTGTGTTTGTAGTTTTAATGGTTACTATAATATTTACCATGGATGGTTACTACTTTTTTAACTATTGGATTAAAAATTGAAAAATGGGATCAAATTAATTGGTTCGATTCAATTCAATTTTTCGAGAGTTCATATTTGGTTCGGTTTGTAAAATAGTAAATTAAATTAATTTCAGTTTCGTTCAATTTTTACCAAAAAAATTCAGTTTAAACCGAATTGACCGAAATATATATATATATATATATATATATATATATATATATATATATATATATATATATATATATATATATATATATATATATATATATATATATTAACTGTATTACTTATTTATCATTTTTAAAGAATTATAAATAAAAATATCACATGAAAATAATTTAAAAAATAATTCCATTAATAATTAGTTTTTTATAAAGATAATATGATTAATATAATAAAAATACAAGATTATGTATTTTTTTTAGAGAAAAAAGTTTCAAAAATGAAGCTTTTTCAATCCGCAGCTGTTGGGACATTTATTGTATGTTTGAGATTGTTTCAGGGGTTTAAAGAATGCTTTTGAATTTTTTTATTTTATTAATTAATTTTATTATTTTTTATAAACTACTTTTTTAAATATACTTTAAAAAAAAGAGCTTCTAAAATGTCCCAAAAATAATTTATTCTAATTAATTTGAAACCACTCAATTATGTAAATTTAATTATAGCCATTGGATCTTTTTACCTGCAACTTTCTTAATAGATTATTCTTTCTAATAAATAATTTTTTTTTTTGTTCTTCTAACCAATCTTATTTGTTTTCAATATGTAAATTAAATTTTAATTCGTTAATTTTTACTATCATTATTTTAATATTTATGTGAAATTATATATATATATATATATATTATGAATTATAATTAAATATATATTTATTAGTATATTAATAAAAAAAATTATTATTATTTTTATTAAACTTATCATTATTAATTGATTTTTAATGAATTTCTGATTCATTGCACTCCAATATAGTAAAAGTTAATTTTAAAAATTTTAAATTGGTAAAGTGACAAAAAATTGTGCAAATACTCTCTTATTTGGATTAAATTGCAATTACTAAAAATATAATATTATTAGAGTAGAGCATTCAGTCGATTAGGTTTGCGAACCGAAATGAAATAAGGAAAATTTTAAAATTGAAACCAAACCAAATTAAAAATATTCGGTTCGGTTCGGTATATCGGTAATCATATACATATAATTTTTGCTTTTAATTTCAAACATGATATTAAAGTCCGCTTGGGTGGATGGTGTATAATTAATTTACATGGGAGGTGTGGGTGAAATTCTTCAGTAATGCATAATTTCTTTTTTTTTTTAATTGTATACCCAAAAAATTAAAATTATTGTGTGTCGAACTTGAGACCTTAAAGTAATAAATGTCTACTTACCACCAAACTAAAAAAAAAATTATTAACAGTTTATGACATATTATATATATATGTATAATTCAGTTCAGTTCGATTTTTTTTATTTTTCTCACATAAAAACCGAACTGAACCAAAATTTATTAAAATTTTAAAAATAAAAACCGAAAATCAAACTAAATTTTAGTTCGGTTCGATTCGATTTTTTTATTTAAACTGAATAGTGCACACCCTTAGATGTTATTGTATTATTTCGACTTTAAATAATGATATTACTAAATTACTCTCACTAATTTTATTATTTATAATTTGAAAAACTTATATATATATATATATATATATATATATATATATATATATATATATATATATATATATATATATATATATATATATATATATATATATATATATATATATATATATATATATATAAGATTGCAAGTGCAATAAATAATTTTAATAACTTTTTAATTACACTCTTTGTTTCATAAATATTTTTTATAAAATTTTATGATTAAAATTAATAATTATAGTTTTATCAATAATAAGGACTAATACAATTATTAAATTTAAGAAAAAAAATTTATTAATCTATTTTGTTCAAATTATAGTTAATTAGCGTCAATTAGAAAAATATCAAAAGTAAAAGTAATATGTAAAATAACATATAATTTTATATGAAATTACATATTTATATTATAAAATTATAGATTTTATTAAAAAAATTCAGTACAAAACTATTTTTAAGTGTATTTTAAATATTTTTTACAGATATTTTTATATATTTTCTTTAATTTTAATTTGATTAAAATACATATAAAATTAAAATGTTCATAAAATAGAATTAATAGTTATAACTTGAACAACATATTATATTTTACCTCTTAATGATATACTATAATAGATTAAAAGAAGTGGAATAAATTATTTCTAAAATACTTTATAATTGGTCTTAAAAAAAATATTAATTTAATTGCTTCAAAAGTTGATTTTAAAAAGCAATTTTAAAAAAATATGAAAAATTTTATTAAAAAAATATTTTTTTCAAACGTAATTTCCGCCTTAACCAAACAACCTTTGGAACGAATTGATATGTACGACTTGAAATTAATTTTGGACTTGATTCAGACTTGGGTTGACCAGTAATGTGACCCAAACTCACATTATTCATGATAAGATTGGGAGAACGGGACTTAATTAAGTCCGCATTTATATTCAGGTAAGACCGGGACTGATAAAAAAAAAAATTATAAATTTAAAAATTAATATTTTAATATGAATTAAATATTCACAAAAATAATTTTAAAAAACTGAAAATACAAAAAGGTTAATTATTTTATAAAATTAATTTTTAAAATTTATTTATAGATTATTTGAAAATAAAATAAGATTAAAAAATTGAAAATACAAAAATTACTTATTTGTAAAATTATTTAGAAAAAGATATTTATACATTAGTAGTTTTTTCTAAAAAATTTTAGGCAACACTCAAATCTCGAACTCAAGATTGGTTCAAATATTAGGGTTCGAGTTCTAATATAGATAGATGCAGCAATTTTGAAATCCAAATTTGATCTGATTGCAGCACGATAAAAAGAAAATTAATTATTAAAAAGTTATTCTCTCCGTTTCAAATTAATAGTTATTTTGGAAGAGTGCACATATATTAATAAAATCATTTAATTATCATAATTATAAGGTAAAAAGACTAAAATATCACTTTTTGATTTTGATGCAAAGAAACAAAAATAATTAATTTGAATGTTTAATAGAGGGATAAAGAGTGGATAAAATTAGAAAATAATTAATAAATTTTTTCTTAAAATCCTAAAATGATAAATATTTTGAAACAAAATAAAATTTTTAAAAATATAATTATTTTAAAACAGAGAGAGTATTAAAGATAAAAGTGTCAAATTATTCAAAAATAATTAGTAAATAATATCTTTCTTACAAATTTTGGTTCGGGTTTTAATTTCTATTTAATTTATTTTTATATATAGTTTTCTTAAATTCTAAAATTGAACCCTATATATAGATATATATATATATAAAAGGAATGTAATAATATAGTATGGAGATGGACTTCCATACCTAAAATTTGAGACGCATTATTCTCTGGAACTAAAATATTAAAGTATTTCATTCTATGGCTAATAAATAATAATATCCAAATCCAAACAAACCAAAAAGAGGAGGCCACGTAAACCGACACACATATTCTGTCTTCCTCTCAACCTGAATTAGCATCACATCTTTAATTGATGGAAGATAATATATAATTTGATTTAATTATTGTTGTTATAATTTTAGCTAAGAACAGTGAAATAAGTGTAGAGATTATGTTGTGACTTTTTTCTCTGTTAAAGTAAATGATAAAAGTTTTAAAGCTTGGAAATTTACAAAATTAATAGGAATGAATAAAAAGCTTAGAGCTTAAGTTTGTTGTTTGCTTGATAGCCTTGTGATTTGAGGTTTTGGTGATTGGTTCTTTTTCACATGGAGGCTTTTTCTATTTTACAGTAGCTGATAAGTAGTTAGACTCCTTACTTTTAACTTCACATTTAGACTCCTTAATTTTAACTTCACATTCTCCACCAAATTATAATTGCTCACACTTTCTATAATTTAACCTCAAGTTCCACGATCAATCTCCCCGTCTCTTAGTTTTCAGTCCCATGTTCTATCTTCCAAGTCTTCAATCCACTTTTTAGCCTCAATGCCACGCTTGCTTTTAGCCCTAGCCTTGAGCCTAGTACAGCATGCCCATAGTATGGCTCAGTCTTTCTAAAGTCTGCCGCGTGCTAATTTTAATGGACTCCAATTTAATTACTTAAGCCTAATTTATGGGCGTAAAATAATTAATATCATTTTAACCCAATATTTAACATCTAATAATTTAAGACTAAGTCTACTATAAATATCGGTCCAACAATTACCCTCTCATAGATGTTGGGCTGAGTTAAGCCCTGCATATGTTAAATCTCATTTTAGTTTTTGATCCATCTTCATTCCAAATGAGGCCTCTAGTTAAGCTCATTCCATATGGCTTAGGAGTACCAAAAAGGAGAAATGGAGAAAACCAAGGCCAAATTGGCCTCTTACCCAATATTAAATTCACAAACCAATCCAAATCATACTCCTAATCAAAATCTCATTCTATGCTCAAGTTCAAATTTTAAAAATATTTTCTCCTTTACCAACAACTTATTTAAATTTAAATTATCCTTATTTCTCTAACTTCTCTTCACAAAATCTACCTATCAACTTCCCTAGACCTTTTCCTCTCTTTGATCCAAATTGCTTATACTTAAACTTATTTACAAATCCACCAAGCTCATTTAATAATCTAACTCAAAACAACCAAACCCCAACTCCATCTCTCCCTTTCCCTAATTTTGGACAAGCCCAAACATCACCATTGATTACTGCCAACCCATCCATCACGCGATTAGCTGCTCCACTTGCCTTCTCTCTCTCCTCACTGGCCATCAAACAAAACCAAATGGGCTTCTTTCTTCTCTTCTCACTTTCATCATTCTTGATTGTTTTTTTTTTAATTATTTTTTTATTTTCCTCAGCTTCCATGAAGACTGACAATCAGCTCCAGTAGGAGGAGGACTTGTTGCCATCATTCTGTTCACTATTGCCCTGCACAAATATGCCGATGCTTCTCCTTTTTGGTTTTTGGCGATTTTTATTTTTGCTTTTTTTTAATAATATATATACATATAAATATGTAAATGGATATTGAATATATGTAGAAAAATAAAAAGAAATACTAAATAAAAGGAATTTATATATATGTATGTATGTATGTATTGAATTTATTGAATATATATAAATTTATAAATTTATATATAATATAAAAAGAGAAATAAAAGTAGAAACTTATACGTGGTTAAGTAAATTGACCAAAAAATTAAAATATAAAACTTAAATAATTCTAGATTACGGATTGAATTTAAAAGCATATAATGATTGAAGAAAGGAGAAAGTACAAAAGAAAAATATCATATAATTTGACCCTGTTATATTTTGAGGTTTGCAACTTTTTTTGACAAAATAGAGGTTGAAGTTTACACCTTTAGTAATTTGGGTTTCAGAGCACTAATGGTATTAATTAGTACTGACATTATGCTTACATGGCATAAGTGCCACTATTATTACATAAGTACCACGTAAATAGACGCTAACAAGATTAGGCTATAAACCTCAAATTACTAATTGTGCAAACTCCAAACCTCATTTTATCAAAAAAATTGTGCAGATTCCAAAGTATTAAAGGGTCAAAGCACATAATACTTGTTTTTTGCTTTTTTCTTGAAGAAAAAGCAAAAAGAATTTATTATTTAAAATAGGATATAACTAGAAGTGAGACAAAATTTGATAAAAATCTAATATGTATGGATAACATCAAGAATGAACAAGTAGGGTAAACATAAAAATTGACTAAAGACTTAGGTAAAATTTGTCCAAAATTAAAAAATAAAAAAAAAGATTGTGAATTTGAGATTGACCACTTCAAAAGAATTTATTTTCAAAAATAATGTTTGGTTTGAATACTTATAGAAGCATGTGAGACTTGAAAGACTTTGAATTAAAATAATTCCTTAGGTTTTAAGTAGCTCCTTAGATTCTGAATTTGATCCAAGTTTTTGGGACTTTTCTAAAACTCACACAATTCTTTGACTCAAAATGTATGGAATTGTGGATATTTGGTTGATGTGGATTTGTTATTCAGGCGACCTTCTTTTTAACACCACTTTCATCCATTAAACTTTCAGATGTTTTATTTAACCTCTAACAATTCCAACTCATTTTCTTGCAGACTACTTCAGTACCATGTTATAGGTCTTGTAGACTTTGCATATCCTCCATATTCTCCATTTTCTCTTAAAAAGAAGGAAGAATTAGTCTTGGGAAATTATTCTAGACCCTTTTGTAGACTAAGGCTTGGCCTAAGTCTTTTAAGAATTGGAATATATGGATGGACAGAGTTGCACCTAAGTATGGAAGCTAAAGTTACCCGAATGTACAAAGAACTCTTCTCCACTCCTATCTTTCGAGTGGACAACTCTACTATTGTAGTTTTGAGTTCCTTTGAGAAATGATATATGCTTAGATATGATAAGCTAATTCTAGTCTTAAAGTCTAAGCGTAGGCCTCTCACCTTTAGTTGCTTTTCTATTGCAACTTTATCTTTTCTATTTGACCATTTATTTATTTTGGAGATAATGAGGTCAAGGATAAAGATGAAGTATAGACTCTCAATCTCACTCTAGAAGCCAAGGCACTGCTAATCCTTCATCTTTTTAAGACAAAGAGGAAGAAGAGGCTACTCACCTCTTAAAAAGAAGAAAAAGACATCTTAAAATAGGATGTTACAACCTCAAAGAAGACTCCAACGCTCTACTCCTTCTAAGACTTTCAACAAAAATGCACCAACTTAACCTAGTACTACTTCTTTTGCCAGCCAATTGAGAAAGTCTTAGTGAGTTAACAGTTTGGTGCGCTCAAAGTGTTTACTTCTCAGCACATACTCATTGTGTCTGAATTCGTTAATCCCTCAAATGGCAGTGATGATGCATCCATTATCTCTTTATCAGAAGAAGAAAAAGACCTTTCTATGGACATCATAACTATAAGGTCTATTTTAACATCCTTTGATGTCTTAGTGGATCCTATCACCACTAAGGATATAGAAGCTGCCGCCACACTAATGAGTGTTGCTACTAGACTCATAAGTTTTAGATGACTCCTCCATCTCAGTCCTCAGATATGAGTCCTAATATTTTCCTACTTCTACTACTCCTCCATCATGAGAGCTTGCCTTACTCCTATCAGTCTTCTCAACAACCTTGCAACTAGTTTGCACTTCTTTTTTCTGATATATGCAACTTCTAGCACCATCATACAGGTCTCCTCCCTATTCTTGAGTATGTTATAGCAGCTTGAACCATTTTTAGACAATTCTTTTCCTTGGAGCTTTTGATATTGACAAGTGTTCAAAGAGACTCCATACTTTCTGCCATTTCAATACCAAGATCAGCCATTTCATTAGGATTTTAAATATTGATAATTTGAATCATATCGGTGTCAAAATCAGTATAATTGATAAATCAAACTAAGTTGACATGAATTTTTAAAAATGATTCATAAATTGATCTAAATTAACAAGAAATTGGTTGTAACGTCCAAAATATAATATATTAAGTTAATAAACACTTAAATAAGTATAGTCTATACTAGAAAAGCTCAAATTATATAATATATTTATGAATAATGCATAATAATAATAATTAAGATATATAAAATTTTAATAGAATACATCTTGACTTGAAAAGTATAATTTTTTTTGATAAATTAATTTTATTTTATTAATTCATGAGGGGAAAATCATGTTATTGAAGATGAATAAGATAATAAAAAAATCCCTCCCAATTCTAAGCAAATAAGACAAAATTAAAAAATAATAGACCAAAGATTGACTAATCACTATTAAAGAGAGTGTCGTAAAGGATTTTGATTGTTTTGCTTGCTATTAAATTCATTTGCATTAAAGACTATCAATAATATTCTAAATATATTAAAAAAGAAAAAAATTTTACACAAATAATTAAAAATAATATATCCATAATTTACATTAATAAAAAAACATAAAATATAAAATAATAGTCTTTTTGGATAATATATCTATATTTTACATTAATAAAATAAATGATAAAGTACTATTTAATTCTTGAGATTTGCCTAAAATAATAATTTCGTCTCTAAAGTTTAAAAAGTCACTATTTAGTCTATAAAATTTGATTCCATCAAAACACTTGATCCTTACGTTAATTTTCTTTACCTTTTCCATTAAAAAATTAAAAAAATAAAATAAAAAAAATTTTACTCCAAAATACCCTCAACTCTAAAATACCCTCGTATACTCTCTCTCTCTCTTTCCCCCATAATATAGCATTATTTAGATTTAAAACAAAATGGTAAGAATCAAAAAATATCTATGCGAAAATTAGCCATTTTCTCAAAAATTGGAAGGAATTTCAACTAAATTGAAAGTACAGTACAAACAAACTATCAATTCAAAGAAATACATGTATATAACGTTCACAGGGAGAGGTACCCCCCTATACCCCCTTTATTTGCACTTTATCATCCATAGTCTGAACTTATGGTCTCGAACTCTATCATAGGATCCAATCTCCAATTGCAAACCCTTTACTCAATAATTATACAAATTTTAATTAAAAATTAAATCATTAAAACAAAATCAAGGGACACTAACCATGTAAGAAACTATAAAGAAATAGCAAAACATAATGATTGTCTCAGATTCACCTAATGGTGATCGACGATGGAGAAGATGACCAGAGCATCTAGGTTGGGTTGTCAATGACAATTAGCATGAAGCGATGTTGTTGGCCAAATCGGAGTTGCGATCGAGTTTGCAGCTATTAGTAATGATGGGCACCTCCTTCTTACAATGTTTATTGAACTTCATTGATTAATCTACCAAAAATTTGTAATTTCATCTGATGATTGTTCAATAATTACCATAACTAGTAACTATAATTGGTTAAGATGTGCTTGATTGGATGCCATTGAATGGATTTTCAATGTTTGCAATTATTTCCCTTTTTTTTTTATTTTTTCCCTCTATTTTCTCCCCTATTTTCACATTCTTGAAAATTTTTTTATTCTGTTTTTATTTAGACAAGGTAAAACTAAAATCCCTGATTTTGATTAATAAAATTGAACCTTTTGATTTTTTGTGTGGGTAATTAATTAGGGGATTTGTGACTAATGGGTAGATACTTTTTTTGTTATTTGAAGGATGGAAATTTGTGGGCTATTTGATTACTATATATTGCATTTTACCATTAGAAGCAAAATTGAAAGATGGATTAATATTGTTGGTTTTGGAACTCTTGATAGAGATTTTTCAATTGATGTGAAACTTGGAAATGGCAAAATAATTTTTGGTGTGAGTGCTTATGGTGGACCAAGATTAACTCCGAAGAAATTATATCCTTTGATTTATTTCGGTAATAAAAGTATTGGAGATAGGTATTCTAGTTCATTATGTTTAGAAAGTTCTTTAGATCCTAAAATTGTAATAGGAAAAATTGTTTTGTGTCATAGAGAAATTAATGGGAAATATTGGAAAGCGTTTTAATTTACTCAATTTTAATTTTGTATTAGTAGCTGAAATGGAAAATTTAATTACGAATTAGTAGCATTTTAGACTTCTCATAAAATTTTAATAGAAAGATTATTTAGTGAAACATAATCAAACTACATAGACTAAATGGTGACATTTTCAAACTGTAAGGATGAAGTCATTATTTTAGGCAAATCTCAGGGACTAAGTAGTACTTTACCCTAAAATAAAAAATTTAAAAATATAAAATCATAATCCTTTTGTATTGATACGTCACACTCATATCGCTTTGTATTAGCCGTATCAGTTTATTTTGGGTGATTCACTTTTGATTCATGACCAATTCCCACTAGCCCATATTTAATGCCTAAATAGGTTTAATTCAATATGATATCATTATATTGATTCTAATATTGATATGATTCACATTATCGCTATTTAAAACACTGGTTAGAATGATCTACTAAAAAGTCTGCCAAAATATATCCTTTTATTGACTTTGAGGAGAATATGCTAAGGAAAATTCTGCCAAGGCAAGAGACTATTCACCTATATGACTAGTGATGAAGGGTTGATTCAGCACGTACTTCATCAAGTCAATCTATAAGACTTTAAAGACTCCTAACCTAATCAAATAATGCTAAAGCTTTGTGAATAAAAAAATACAAAGCAAGGCACATATTTTCCATTGGTGAGTACTTTATCTCTTTGACTGCCAATCACTCCATGGTGTAATCATGTGTTATTGAGTGTTAGATGCTAGAGACAAGATGTCTTACATGTTACTGAGAGTGAAAGGAGCTCTAGACTTTTGACTTTGATTGTTTATGAGTTGTATCCTTTCTTTTTTTTTTTTTTTTTTTTTATTTCTTGTGGATAATTAGTTTGTCTTTAGTCTTAAAATTTTGAGTTTTTTTATTTATTTATTTCCTGCATCACATTTATGTTTGGTATTTAAATTTAAACATTAACACAAGACTTTTGCATAAACTGTAAATTTGGCTTATCTTTTTTATTTTATTGGAATAGTGGCTCAAGGTCTACTTATTACAAAGTCTACTCGTATGCCTTAGATATGTCACTATATATAGAAAACTGTTTTTTATAGATGATAGCTTGTTATATGGCTGCTTCCTATGCTTGTCTCATTTCTCATATGGCGAGAAAATATTTCTTGAGATATTTGCCATTGATTAATCTTTTGTGAGGCTTTCTTTGCAGGGTTGATAACCAGTAAGCATTCTCCTTGGGTACTTTATAGATTTGAAAAGACCTTTCCAGTTGGAAGACCAATTTGCCAAACTCCCTATCCTTGGTGCCTACCTATAAGATCAACTTCTAGACTAGATCTCCTTCTAAAAAGACTTTCTTTTTAATTCTTTTATTGTATATTTGTTTGACTTTTTTTTTTTTATAGACCACTATATGATTTAAAGCTTGTATCCTTAATTCTTTTAGGTTTTCTAACTCCATCATTATAGCTTAGTGATAATCATTTGAGGTAAGACTGTGATGCTTGGCTACCCTCAATAATGGAACTACCACCTCTATGAAAAGGACAACATCATAATCATATGTAAGAGAAAAAAGACTTACATCTGTAGCACTTTTCTTAGATGTCTAGTAAGCCCATAAAGTCTCTAATAAGGGTCTATGCTAGTCTTTAGGGTTATCCTCAATCATTTTTCTAAGATATTGATTAGCACTTTATTTGATACTTCTGCTTGTCATTAGCCTAAGCATAATAGGGTGTTAAATTGACCAATTTATTTTTAGTCTTCTATAAAGTCTTTCATTTCTTCACCTATATGCATGGTATCCTAATCTAAGGAGATAGACTAAGAAATACAGAACGTGTGAATAATGTGTCCATTGATGAACTGGCAACATCCTTTTGCTTCACCTTTTTCATAGGTACAACTTCCACCCACTTGGCAAAATATTTTGTTACCACAATGATGAAGTTGTTCCTTAGATGATTCTATATAAATCTTGCTGATCAAATCAATAGTCTAATCCTTAAAAGGCAAAGGCTTTATTGCAAAATGTAACTCATTAGCATGTATTATTTGCATACTTCTATATTTTTAACATTGTTTACATCCTTTGACATAACTAAGAAAGTCTTTCAAGATGGTTGGCTAAAAATAGTCATGCCTCCTAATTAACTATTTCATTTTGACTCCTACCTGATGTAGGAATAATAGGGTGTGGCCAACTTAATCCCATAGTTTTCTAGAATGTTTTCCATTTCTTTACCTATAAACATGGTATCTTGATCTATGGAAATAGACTAAGAGATACCAAAGTTGTGAATAATGTGTTCTTTGATAAACTGAACAACATCCTTCTGCTCCATCTTTTTCATAAGTACAATCGCTACTCACTTGATGAAATATTTTGTTGCCACAATAATGAAGTTTCCCTTTAGATGATACTCGATAAATCTTATTGATCAAATCCATAACCTAACCCTTAAAAGGCTAAGGCTTTATTGTAGAATGTAACTCATTAGCATGTATTCTTTATGCACTTTCATACTTTTGGCAATGTTTATATCCTTTGGAATAACCAAAGAAGTTTTTTAAGATGGTTGGCCAAAATAGTCATGCCTCCTGGTTAACCATCTTATTTTGATTCCTACTTATTATGCTCCACAGATTGCTTTTATGCACTTAATGCTCCACATATTCCTTTTATGCACTTAATTTATAACTTTCATAAACTTTAGAAATTCTACAACAATATATTAAAGCTCTTATGGTAAAGCTCCTCCTCTATCACATAAAGTCTTAAGTTTGTACTTTTAGTCGATAAGGAATCTTTATAGACAAATTACTTAGGTAAGTCTTCAAAGGTTGTCTTTAGGCTCTAGTAAGATTTATGTTTGTATTAAAGGTGTTGACTAGGATGTCTCCCTAGGATGGATGGATGATTGTATTTTTTTATGAGGATTATCTTATGGGTAAGTTCTTTCGACATTTTTAAACCAGAAGCTATTTGAGTCAATTCATTAGCCTGTAAGGTTGATTCTCTCATAACATATAAAATGATATATCAACAAAATCTTCTAACAATTGAATTATTGCTATTTATTAAAGAGCCAATGCAAGGCTACAACACTTGTACTCCCCATAAAGTTGCCTTAGCACCAACTACGAATCTTCCATCATCAGCACCTCTGTTGCACCAAGTTCTCTTAGTATTTCTAACTTGATTACCAAAGCTTCATACTCTCCTTAGTTGTTAATGTAATCAAAATTCAAATTGAAAGAAATAACAGTTTTAGCACATGAGGGGGATATGATGATGATTCCAGCACCTATAGACTTCTCAGTATTTAAACCATTAAATTTTAGCACCCAAGGAGTTTGCTCAGCATCATAAATTGGTAAGTCTACTTCTTCTCCTTCTTTCATTTTCATATTAGGATGGTTTGATAAAAAGTCTGCTAAAACCTATCCTTTTACTAACTTTTGAGGAGAATATGCTAACAAAAATTTTCAAGGCAAGAGATCACTTGCCTATATGATCAATGATGAGGGGTCGATTCAGCATGCACTTAATCAAGTTAGTTTGTAAGATCATAAAGAATCATGATCTAATTAGGTAATGTTGAAGCTTGGCATGGAAAAAACAAACTTATGCACATTTTTTCCACCAGTGAGTACTTTATCTCTATTGGTATGAGAGATCTACTGAGATAATAAATAACTTGTTCTAGACATATGGAATTATATTTAGGGATGGGAATAGGGTGGCCATGGGACACATTTATCATTAATCACCCTACCCCATCTCGCTAGGCTAATTTTGAAATTGCCTCACCCATACCTTAAGTAGGGCAGGAGACAAGGCAAAGCGGGTAAGATGGGTATACTCGTTTATCCACTGAGTGTTTGTTGATATATAAGGGAAACTTACTTACACATTTTAAACAAATGTTATAATCAATTGAATTCTAAGAATTTTTTACAGAGAGCAGAGTCACATAAGTTATATGTTCTGAATTGTTCTGAATGAATGTTATAATCAATTAAAATTTCAAGAATAACCTTTCTTATAAGAAATTCATGTTTGTTACACATATGTAATGAACATTACCTATAGAGGTAAAATTGGACTTCTAATACAAAAGAGAATATCGTGCTTATTCATGGAAGTCACTAATGTGACCAAAGCCATATAACAAACATTACCTATCATTTTATATAATTGGTCAGATACAGGTAGGTATATACTTAACCCATACTTAACCTAAACTTGTAATGAGTTTTACATTTAAAACCCATACTTGCCCCATCATTAAATGGGGAGGGTGCTAAATTGGGTATCCCCTAATCCAATCAAATTATCATATAAAGTAATACTTCTCAGCATTTGAAGAATCCACAGGTTATCTCCTAGAACAATACATTAAGGCAAAGTGAGTAAGATGGGTATACCCGTTTACCCACTAAGTGTTTATTGATATGTAAGGGTAACATACTTACACATTTTGAATGAATATTACAATCAATTGAATTCTAAGAACTTTAGATAGAGAGTAGAATCATATTAGTTACATGTTCTGAACAAATATTACAATCAATTGAAATTTCAAGAATCACCTTTATTATAAGCAATTCACATTTGTTACACATATGTAATGAATGTTATCTATCAAGGTAAAATTGGGACTTCTAATAGAAAAGAGAAGATTGTGCTTATTTATGGAAGTCACTAACATTACTAGAGCCACATAAAAAATGTTACCTATCATTTTATATAATTGGGTCAGGTATGGGCATTTATATACTTAACTCATACCCGACCTAAACTTGTAACAAGTTTTACATTTAAAACCCATACTTGCCCCACCATTAAATGAGGAGGGTGTTAAATTGGGTATCCGCTAGGTCTGGTCAAATTAGGATCCTTAATGTATTGTGCTAGGAGACAACCTATGGATTTTTCAGATGCTAAAAGGTATAAATTCATATGAACACCCTCCCTTGATGGCATCGAGACTGGAGACTTGCTAAGATACTACTTGATCTTCTCAAAAGCCTGTTGGTGATTATCTTTCCAAATGAATTCTTCTTTAGACTTTAACTTAAGCAACTCAGAAAAGACTCTAGACTGTTCTGCTAAGTTAGAGATAAATTTTCTCAAGTAATTCACTTGCCCTAAGAATCTTTTTGGTTGAGTCTCCATAGTATGCGTATTTTTAAAAAGAGTGAAAAAACAATAGATGTTGTCCCACTAGGCAATGCTAAAATTATGTTGTTATAATTTTGGCTTCGAACAGGGGGATTGTTGTATTTGGATAAGAGTGAAAGAACTGTAAATATTGTCCTACGGAGCATGCCAAAATTAATTTGTGTCTTTTTTGGCTAAAATAAAATTGAGCATGCAAAAGACTATTGGGAGTCTCACTCATATCTAATTACTACCAACTGACTATGCAAGAGATTAAGGGATCTTAAGTCTCTAAAAGAACTTGGATAAACTGGATGCAGATTCTCCAATTATCATAAATGAACCAAAATCTTGTAATGATAAAAGTATTTTTTTTATATATATTAATGTAAATTTTTCAATGATTAGTTCCTTCTTCTTTGAAGGCTTCTTATATTTATAGTGGCTGATAAGTAGTTAAACTCTTTAATTTCAACTTCACATTCTCCACCAAATCATGATTCATTTACTTCCTATTATTTACCCTCAAGTACCACGATCAATCTCTCAGGCTCCTAGCCTTCAATCCTATGTTCTAGCTTCCAAGTCTTTAACCCATGTTGTAGCATCAATGCTACACATGCTTCTTGCCCCCAATCTTGAGTCTACTACAACTTGTTTATAGCGTTGCCTAGTCTTTCAAAAGTTTGCCAAGTGCTAATTTTTATGGACTTCAAGATTACTCATACCCTAATATGTGGGTTTAAAATAATTGATATCATTTAACTCATTATTTGACACCTAATTTGATGCTGAATCCATTGCAAATATTGGTTGAACAACAATATTATTATGTACTTTTTACATTTGTAATTAATAATTAATATAATGTAAATAATATTAATCTTAATAGGTTTACACGATTAAAAATTAAAATAAGTTGCCATGACACATCACTTTGTTGGCAAAATGTTGGCTATCTCAATCTCACGAAATTTCTATCCAAGTTCGAATCTTCCTATTTTTGTCCCTTTCGTTTTTAACAATCTTTGTAACTAATTTCTTGTGTGGATGAAACAAGAAATTAATTAATGTTTGTTTCAATACGTACTATATTAAAAAAACCTTTCTCGTGAAGATTTAATTTTGTTTTCATTTTTTTCTGCTAAACTAGTCGAATAAAAATATTACTCTTTTTATTAGTTGATAGATTAAGTTGTTTAACTGTTGGGGTTAATATTTGATTATATTGAGATTAGAGTGTTTGATAAATAATAAGTTGCTTTTAATTTTGTGTTCAAACACCAGAGGTTGAAAAATATAACTAAACACTTATATATATCTATATATATAAATGGTAGAAATTCTATCTTTTGAATCCAATTGTAAACTTTTTAAGAAAAAAAAAATTATAATAAATATTTTCAATATTTGTAACAATTAAATGTTATTATGATTTACTTAAAAATTCCATATATAACTATATCTTTTGTTATTTTCAATATTTATTTTTTTTATAAGTTTGTATTTGTTCGTTTGTATATATTATATTTATATGCAAATCTAAACTTTTTTCAAACATACAATTTTAAATTATTAATAAGTATTTTTTATATAATTTATAATTTTATTTAAATTTAAATGTGTAAATTTTTATTCATAAATTAATTATTCAAATATTCAGAATTCTATATTTCAATACTATTTTTTTTGTTTAAAATATTTATCGTTTAAAATTTTGATATATAAATTAAAAAAATTATTAAATTATAATAACTTTTAGATAAAAAGATTAAAATATTTTTTATTGATTTTGATGTAAAAAAATAAAAATAATTAATATAAATATTTAATAAAAAAATAAAGCTTAAAAAATATGATAAATATCTTTTTAAAATTTTAAAACCAAAATGGAATTCTTGAATTAATGTTAGGCAATCCAACCAATGCCATATGTAATGTCCTGTTTGTCTGTTGATGATGTCATGCATGGAATAATTGTATTTACTTTTAGCCCTTTCTAGGGAAATTTCCAAATTATCTAATTCTTCATAATTATATATTTCTCTTATAATTATTAATTAAGAGCAAAATTTTCTTTTTTTTTTTTTTACTTTGTTGCCTCAATTATTATTATTAGGCAAAATACCTTTCATGAATAATTCTTTTCATGTAGATTGCATTCTCCTTGTCATGTTTTCTTTATCTTTATCTCTTAATTTTCTTTAAAATTAAAAGAAAAAAACAATTTTTAAGAAACATGATAGCGTGAATCTTGTAACTTATTATTATTATTGTTTTTGTCCAATACCTTGAACATTTATAAGAGGTTGCTAATGTTAATAGTCTAAGAATTATGCAGTCTCAAATGTAACTAATATGTCTAAGAATTAAACAATCTTGTAGTCATTTTATTTTTCCACTATTAAGTTTTAAAATATTAATTAAGAAGCAAGCCTCAAAAAGAAATCGAAGACCATAAAAATATAGTTTAAACTTACCAAAAATAATTAATAATAATATATGTTAGTACTACATTCTACTACTACTACCATAATTAAAATTAGCAGTGTATAATCAAGTATGATTAGACAGACTTTGATCAAAATTTAAAATTTGACAATATTTTAAAAACCATACTAGTAATGGAACCGATTAGATCACTGATTTGCACTTTCACAAATTAGATTATTTTTTTTTATTTTTAGTATGTTTTCTATTAATAGAGATTTAACCAGTTAAAAATCAATTAAAAATCAGTCAAAACAAATCAAAATTGGTTAAAGGGTGATTTAATTGGAAATTCGACTTTTTAGTGAATTGAACCAGACTAGCCAGTGATTCTTGATTAGGTTGAATTTTGAATGAAACATTAGAGAAAACTACAAATGTGCAACAGAACATTCCAGTTAGAATGGCATATTCTTAACACTAATCACAAGAATTTTTCAAATATATTATTAAAAGAAAGAAAAAAATAAAGAATATCAATGCAAAAATAGTGATCATACGAACTTATAACGCTCACATAATTGAGTATAATAATTAGATAAAGTAAAAAAAAAAAGGATGGTGTAAACCACCAATTTGCTTTGTCACAGATAGCTGCTGTGCGAGCTATATATAGGCTACCAGCAGCTATATTTTCTTTACGATAAATATGAAAAACAATAAAATTAATTTTGGAAACACAATAAATAAAACTAGAATTTTAATGTCTAACTCCAAATCTAACCTTAAGAAAAAATAATTTTAAGGTAGGGTTCAAATATTTTTAGTTTTGAATGTGAAAATTTATTTAAATCAAGTTATATATAAAAAAAATATTTTATACACTACATTATAAACTATAAATTGTATAATTATTTGTTGTGATGTATAAATAATATATAATTATTTGTTAATAGAACATAATTTATTATATAATCCATACATATAGAATTAATATGGATATGATGGTATAGATAAAAAAGTGTGATGAGTGAGTAAGTTTAATAAAATTAATGAGGAAAGATGACATAGAAATGACATAATTTGTTGACTATAAACAAGAATACTACTACTACTACAAACACAGCAGCATTAAAATCATTGAACATGTTGTTTGGATTTAGTTGTTGGATCAAATAGATAAATAGCATAACTACACATTACAAAGAAAACATACAAAGTAGGTAACTTGGAAATGGGTCCATCTCATTAAAATCACTTAACCAAAATGGTGGATTCAAATCATATTATATTCATAGGATCTCTTGTGTCCTAGTTAGTTACCCTAGAGAGAGAAAATTTCCTTTACATGCTTAACTAATTAAATGGGTTATAATATATTTTATTACCCTATGTTATACAAGTGTTGATTTAATTATTTTTTTAATAATTTATATTAAAAAATTAAAATAAAAATTTTAAAATTTATTTATATAATTTTATCTGAAATCAATTTTAAACTCATTCTTAAAATTTAATATATGAATTATGACAAATTTTTTCATTAATAACTTCATTACCATGCTATATATATATATGTATAGTGGATATTATAGGGTATATTTGTCTCTGTGATGGACCAAACTTTCAAGTACTTTATTGACTTTCTAGGAGCTTAGTCATACAAGTTTAATTTTTTTTTTTGTCTTACTTTAATTTTTTTTCCCTTTATATTTATTTAATTTTTAATTTTTTAATCTTTTAAGGTAATTTTTTTATTAATTGTTTATTTTAATTAATTAATTAATTATTATTATTATGCTTTGTTAGGGCACGTTGGCTTTTCAGAGCCACCTGACAGTACCCACCAAACAACTTGTCAGTATATATATTTTCTCTTTCTCGTTCACTTAACCATATACCAAAAAGAAAAACACAAAAATCTCTAGAAAACAAAAATGAAAGTTCCATGAAGGTTAGAGAAAACAAACAATCTCAAACAAACAAACAGACAAACAAATCTTTTCTATGCCTTAAAAGCAAGTGAAATTAGTTTATGTGATTAGGAAGATGAGAAGGTGACACTGCGTCTTTAATTGATTTCCTTTTATTTATTTATTTCATAATTCTAGTTACATTAATTACATTTAATTTTCATGGATTATATTAAATTTAATTTTTAAAAATTTAATTAAAAGTATATCATTTCATTTATATCCATACTAAAGATTTTATAAATCAAAAATATTTTCTTTTTTATTTTAATTCATAAATTAAATCTTTATCTCAATAAAATGAAATAAAACTCTTCATTTGATAATCCAGCTAACTTTTTTTTTCTTCTTTATTAAATTTGAATTATTTAATTTTTTTTACAAAAAAAAATAATTAGGTATATAATTAAATAAGTTATGTAATACTTTTAGCAAATATACTACACAAAGACTATATTTAATTTGCAAAATAAAATATATAAAAAATAAAATAATTATTTTTAAAAAATATAATTAATTAAAAATTAAATAATTATTTTAATTTCATAATTTATTTCACATAAATAATTATAATATTTTTATAAATTAATTATATCAAATTTTATTTAAAAAATAATTTAAATACATAATAAATATTTACGCACATTATAAAACTAATTAAGCATGTTATTTCATTCTCTGACACGAATTAATATTTACGATCATTATATTT
Organism: Reutealis trisperma; assembly: GCA_947687605.1. Taxonomy (NCBI): domain Eukaryota; kingdom Viridiplantae; phylum Streptophyta; class Magnoliopsida; order Malpighiales; family Euphorbiaceae; genus Reutealis; species Reutealis trisperma. The sequence continues at coordinate 248,875 of CANTUT010001351.1, forward strand.
ACTTACAGATCAAAAATTTTTTTTTTTATTTTTCATATATATATATATATATATATATATATATATATATAATTTAAAAAAAAAAAAAAGAAAAAAAAATGGTGTATAAATAGACGGTGACATTGATTTGAATGGAAACAAGGGCAAAGCAGACAAAAGGCTCAGGTTTCAGTGCAAGAACAGAGGGCCATTACTAAGGCATGAAGAAATAATTGAGGGACGCTTATTATCTGTTTTTGATTTTACATTACAATTTTTTGTTTCTTGTCTTTTGCCTAACCCTTCAATCATACCTCTGTTGAACCTTCAAATATTTGTCATTTTTTTACAACACAACTACTTGGAATTATACCATTTCCGAATTATTGCACTTTCTTTTTTTTTTTTTTTTATCATCATATCTACATATAATAAATATTGTTGTTTTTTTCTTTAAAATTTTCAAATAATTCACTCTCTCTCTCTCCCTATATATATATAATATATATATATAGAGGGAGAGAGAGAGAGTGAGTTTTCAATATATATATATATATAACAAAAATTTCTTTAAAACTTAATATTCCCCGTTCGTATATTAATTAATTATTTTATTGACTAGATTATAACGATATACTAATTATTAAAAATATATTTTATATTAATTAAATATAAATATATTAAGTATTTAATATAGAAATTGACTATCCAACATCAACAAATTATATAAAAAAGTTCATATTAATACTAATAGTTAATATGATAATTTGAAAGATTTAAAATTTGATAATTTCTATTTCTTTTTAAAATTTCTAATATAAAAAATATTTTTTTGGTCAAGAACATATATATATATATATATATATATATATATATATATATATATATATATATATATATATATATATTAATTTCTGAATTCCTTTATAATTGAATTGAGAGATTAGATTAAGGGTAAGTTTAATAATGGTAGTGAAATGTAATTAAATAATTTTTATATAAATATAATATAAAAATATATTTAATTATATTATATTATAATGATTATGATATAGAGTAATGCTAATTGCTAAGTGAACTTCCTCACACCCAGTTGGCTGTGAGTTTCCAAAAGAGCATACAATAAAGAAGTAAAGTTAATATTCTGGAATCAAGCCAATTGAACTTTCGCCAAAAGTCAACAAAATCAACACTTAAGTAGTACAATTTAATAATTAATTAAGTGATTAATGAATTAATTAATAATTAGATTAAGAAAAAGATGATTAGATTTGGGAGTCCCAGGACAATCGGGAAGGATGATTGCCACCTACCTTGCTTTTTTGGAAGAGAAGCATGTGTTGAGAAATGAGAATCCCATCTTCCATATTATCCTTTCCAACTCAACAAACAAAGTATATAGGCATCTTCCCCCATTTTTTTATTTTTTATTTTTATTTGTCATCATTAATTTATTTAATTATATTTTCTCATCGTCACCCCTCTCTTTCTCAACAATCTTTATTTATTTTAACCAAAAATATCATTTACAGTATAAAACCACATATCCAATCCTAATAATCAAATTATAAATATAATTCAAATTCAACATCAACATATGTCAAATTTGAGATCTCTTGAAAAAGTAATGTCTCAACTCTAATATTATCACTATGCCAAAGCTTATTAAATTTATTTATTATTTACGTATTTAATTTTTGCCTGTTTAATTCATTATTTTTTTTTTGTTCATTATTCAATTAATTATATGTTTACTTCATATCGCCCAAGTAATAACTCACACAAATATAAATTGTGGTCAAACTATGATGCATTTGTAAGTAGTACACTGTGCACTACAATGACATCAATCTTGACTCTTTATTATATATACTAGTGTTTTAAAAATGAATCAGACCTATTGATTTAATTGATTAAATTGAAAATTATTAATCAGTCTAATTCAATTCATTATAAATTAGAATTCCTATTAAACTATTATTTGACATTTTTTTGACTAATTTTAACTAATTTTTAGCCGTTTTTAACCAGTCAGATAGGATGTTTTACAAAATGATAAAAAATAATTTTATTTAATCTATTGGATCAATTCAATTGATCCGACTAATTAAATTGTAAGTTAATAACTTGACTAATTTAATCATTAGTCCGATTTTTAAAACAATGTATATACCAATTACACATGCATGTCCAATTTTTTTTTAGGGAACCAAATATTTTTTTTTTGGAACCAAATATTTTTTTTTACTTTATTATTTATTTGTAATTTTTTTTAATGAATCAACTAAAAGTAAATCAAGTTAATCATACAAAATACAAATTTAAATTTTACATATTATGAATAAAATTATTAAAAACATTATAGATATATAAGATTGACCGTAAATTAAAAAATATCATTATCATTATAATTGAAGGCGTGAATGTCGTCAAGACAACAAAAAAATTTTGAAATTTCCTGGCAGAGCATTATGAATAATTTCTTATGGATCCCACAGATCCTATAATTTGATTAATGCTTGCAATAGAAGTTTCTCTTAGTTTGCAAAACCCATTTAAATTTGAGTTTTTTTTTTTTTTTTTTTTTTTTAAATTCAAAGAGATTTAAATTATATGAGTTAAAAAATTTTTATGGCAATTCTTCTTCTTTTAATAAATGAAAATCATTTTAAAAAACTTCCAAGTTGATTCAATTTTCTCAACAAATTATATATGTTTAGTGCAAAAACTGAAAAATATATAATAAATGCTCGTATTAATGCACACCAAGGTATAGCATTATAATAAATACATACATATAAAAATAGATTCAGATTCGATTCTTTCTCTTCTGCTAAATAAATAAATAAATGCTTGTATTAGCCGCTGAACTATAAATGTTCTTTAACAAATTTTATTGGCTAAACTAGATATAAACCTCTATACCTCTAAGAATTATATATAAAAAATTAAATTAAATAAAGGATTAAATAAGATACCTATAGCAAAAAATGTAATAATGTAATTCAATATACATGTAATACCAAGAAATATATATATATATATATATATAGAGAGAGAGAGAGAGAGAGAGAGGATTGGATTAGTCAAGGGTGACCCCTGAAGCTAAGAGGTCCTAAATTCGACCCTGCTCTGAATGGGAAATATTTTATTTCCTGTTTATATTGAATTGTAAAATTTATGAGTTTAACACTTGTGTTAAAGTATTTGGATTAAATATAAAAATATTAAATAATTAATATAAAAATAGATTTTTTAATTTTAATATATAATTTTTAAGGTTAATTTTTTTAAATTTATATTAAAAATTTAATATGGTATCAAAATAGTATGGTTTAGTGATTAATATACAAATAAATTAAGATTAGTTCTGCCAAATTTATATTAAAATTTTAATAACTTAATATTTATAATAGATATTTGCACTGTATATAATATCTTTAGTCAATAAACAAATAATTAAAGCTAGAATAAATATAATGATTGTAGAGGGTAAGGGTGAGCAGTGCTTGTTCAGAGATTCAATGGACGTAAGCAGAAGTCTCTGATATCTTCCTAATTATAATAATAGGTGAAGAAGGTTTCTTTTTTGTGTTAAAAAAAAAAACAGAGAGAGAGAGAGAGAGAGAGAAGAACTGAAGAAGAAAAAAGTTTTCTATAAGCAGTTGATCACTTTCAAATCTGAGTTTTGTATCAGAAAAAGTTACAAATACATATAATCCCTGCATTCAAGAAGAGTGAGGAATCAAAGTGAAAAAAAATTACACAAGTCCTTAGCAATAATTCTGTACTTGGCTATATATATACACATATAAAATCCTGTACTTATTTCAATCAATCACTTACAAAGAATTCAAACATGCAATTTCACATATACTGACTTGACAAAGCCAGCTGCTTCTTCTGAGCTTATTCTATAGAAATTGTGTTTCAGATATGTCCAGTTCTTTTGGCCCCATTTCCTCACAGCCATTATTTATCATTTATTAATTGTACCTATGTTAATTATTTTTCATAATGACTTACTATAAATTTTTAATAAAATTTCTTATATTTGTTATTCACTTGCCTATTCAATTTTATAATTATGGTTTAATTATAATTAAGGCATATTTGATTTAACTATTACTTATAACTAGTAGTAGGTGATAATTAAATATATGATTATTTAATAAAATTTTGCTCGCACTTATTACTTATCATTTATTAATTGTAGCTATGTTAATTATTTTTCATAATTACATACTATAAACTTTTAATAAAATTTCTTATATTTATTATGCATCTATCTATTCAATTTTATAATTACAGTTTAACTATAATTAAGAGCATATTTGATTTAACTGTTGTTTATAACTAGTAGTTGATAACTATTATGGATAATAACAGATAATCAGTAATTAATAGTTAAAAATATAATCATTCGGTAAAATTTTGATTACGGTTACGAAAATTATTCTCTATTTTAATATATTGTCACATAGCTTAGTTATTTTTCTTTTTTAATGTTGAATATAAGTTAAAAGAAAAATCAAATTATTAATTGCAATTAATTATTTATTACATAATTATATTTTTTCCTAAATATGAATATATAGTAATTTTTATTCATTATTAATATAATATATAAAAATTAATTTAAAAAAATATTTTTATTAACAATAATTTTTTATGGGGTAACATAGTCTAAATTTAAATTAGCTGCCACCAAAGTGAGAAAAAACATTACAAAATAGAGTTTTTTACATCAACAACGGTTTGGATTCCTAACTACTATTAGCTGTTATTTTATTTCATTTACTAAACATGTTGATCTAATTGTTAGGCCAAAAAGCTAATAGTTGGCTTCTAATTGCTAAAACAAATATTTGCTAGGAGCATATTTAATTTAATTGTTTGTAACAATTGATAGTTGTTACTAATAAGTAATAGCTGATGTCGTTTGGTAAAATTTTAGTAGTTGCTACTGTTAAGATATAAAATGACTATATATATATATAGTTGGGAGTCTCGTATAGTTGTCTTAATTATTTACTCTACTGAATCGTAATTAAATATAATATAATTTTGAAGCATTTTAGTAATTATAAATTTCCTAGTTCACAGTATTTAGAATGATGCTCATATGGCTTATTCATGTAAATGTAACATAATGGGGTCCACCAAGTCATAATCATATTGAGCTTTATATGCTGGCTATGGATACTTTTATCTAATGTTTTAAATCTTCTAGCTATAGGTATCAATTAATTAAAGTATAAATAATTAAGGATTGAGTAATGCTAATTAAACATCTTTCTTTTCAAAGAAGAGAGATTGTCTTAGTTATTGATTAGTGCTAATTATTATTTAGTTGCATATGTGTTTTGTTTGGCTACTTATAATTTGTATTATCCTTTTTGCATGTAATGATATATTTATGAGCCATATCATTTCATTGATATCAGAATCCAACTACCAAATTATTTATGTGAATTTTTTTAGAGTGAAGTATTTCAATTTATATGTCAATTAAAATTGAATATGTGTTTATTTTTACATTCAATGCATAAATTTATCCTAATTTAAAAAAAATTATCTAAAAGTTAAAATATAATTACATAATCACACAAATTTTAGGATAAATTAATGCATATTAACCCTTTTGTAATGCTTCAAGCTTTCTAAAGCCCAAAAGGGACATAATTTGGAGCCCAAAGGATAAAATTTTAATATTTAATAAAATATCGTTCAGTTTAAGAAAGGATTGTGATATTTTTTTTTTTAATTTCAAAATTATTTTTAATAATTTATTAATTTTAAAATGAATTCAAATAATAAATTTTTTAAAATTTATAGATTTCACAGCGCATGAATTTAAAATTTATGAATTTTATTAAATTTATGAGTTTAACCAAGCCTATATATGTTTTTTTTTTTTTTTTTTTATAATTATTAGTATTATTTATATAATGAAGTGAAAGACATATAAAATGTTTACCCTAAAATTTGAGAGCCAGGTCATGCAAGTATTAAAGAGGCAACATTTGGTTGTAACTAGGAAGGGTTAAAAATTCCGTTGTATAAATGATTACGGACGGCCCCTATTGAAAATGACTAGACGACTCTTACTTCGCCTTTACAAAAGCTGATTTTCAAAAATAAAAAATAAAAAATAAAAGTAAAAAAACTAACCAATTTTAATCTTGGATTTAGCTGATAGCTAGCTCTCATTAAAAACACAGTAACTTTTTCAAACTCTACTTCTGCTTTATTTATTGTTTTTTTTTTTTTACCATCTTTTGCTCTCTTTTTACATACGAAGCAAAGAAAAGAAAGGAAAGGAAAGGAAAGGGTCATGTGAGCAGGAGAAGGAGGATGTGAGGTCACGTGTAAGAGAGATGACCTTGGCCTGCAATTGCATCTCAATCCATGCAAAATTACAGTGTGATATGAATAATGACTGTTTGTTTTGTTGTAGAGAGGATGTTTTTTTGTTTCTGTCCAAATGCCGTGTGTGGGCTCAAAGTTTCAAGCAATTGGGATTGGGTCAGCCAAACATGACCCAATCCCCTCTCTTTCTCTCTCTACCTCTATATTTCTTTGTCCAAAAAACAACTGTAGAGGTAGAGAGAGCTTTATATACAAGAGAATTTGCTTATAACCCCTTACCTGCATAAGGGTGAAGGGAAAGGAGAGGGAATAGAGAGGGAAGAGTGGGGGGTCAATGAGAAGAAAAGAAACAACAAAGCTAAAGAAAGCTAGCAAAGCCCATGGCAAAAACAAAAGCTAAAAAGCTTAAAAGCTTAAAGAAAGTTGATTGCAGAAAGCAAGAGCTTTTCTTTCTCCACGTTCTCTCTCTTTCTCTGTCTTAAAACTTTTCTTTCTTTATTTTTTTTTTCTTTCCTTTCTTTCTTTCTCTCTCTCTACCCATTTTCTTCTATCTATCAGTAAAGCTGAAAACCCCACTACACCAAAAACTTCACCACCTGTACAGGGTAAAGATTGATTTCTTTCACTTCACCAATAACAGCATATAGTCTCCAAATCCCAACAATCCATCCATGCTAGACAACATCACCACCACCATCACCACCACCTCCACCACCACTTCAAGCGCTGCTCCTTCTCCTTCTTCTGATCCCTTATTCTCTGCCTTGGATAATGGGCTCACCAACAAAAGAAAAAGAAAACCTGCAGGAACCCCAGGTAATTTTGTATTCTATCTACTAACTCCAAGAAACAAGATTCCAATTCTTGGGTTTTCTTTCTTTCAAGAATACAATTCTTGTGTTTTCTTTCTTTTAATCATTTCTTTAATTACTATTCAAGATTACAATTCTTGGGTTTTGTTTTAATTGGGTTTTCTTATTTTTGTTTGTTGAAATATAAATAAATATAGATCCAGATGCAGAGGTTGTATCTCTATCGCCAAGGACCTTACTTGAGTCAGATAGATATGTATGCGAGATCTGTAACCAAGGATTTCAAAGAGACCAGAATTTACAAATGCATAGGAGAAGACACAAAGTGCCATGGAAGTTGTTGAAGAGAGAGACACAGGAGGTGAAAAAGAGAGTTTATGTGTGTCCAGAGCCAAGTTGTTTGCACCATGACCCTTGCCATGCTTTAGGAGATCTTGTTGGTATAAAGAAGCATTTTAGAAGGAAACATAGCAATCACAAACAATGGGTTTGTGAGAAATGCTCTAAAGGTTATGCTGTTCAATCTGATTACAAAGCCCATCTCAAGACTTGTGGTACCAGAGGCCACTCTTGTGACTGTGGCCGTGTCTTTTCCAGGTAAATTATTAATTTCCTCTCAATTAATTACATCTATATTATTCCATTCACAAACCCTAAAAATCCCCATGAAAACCCATGGTTTTTTTTTTTTTTTTTTCAATATAGATTTTCCTTTTTTCAGTTTTGTTTTTGTTTTGTTCTTGTAAGTGATCCCATATAGAAATTAATTCAATCTCATACTCTTTTTTTTTTTTCCTAAAGAATAAAAGAAAAAAGAAAAAAAAAGGAATTTTGATCCACAATATTATTCTAAATAAATCCAAGAATGACTTCATTCTTGGCCTTGAATGCCATGATGTGATCCAGGCTAGGCTTCTCCCAACAAGAGTTTCCATTGGTTAAACATAAGTAATTAACAATAAATAAATAAATAAAGTAATTTGCAAACTCATAGACCCCATCTTTTTTTTTTTTTTTTGAGCTTGTCTATGTAGTTAATTATTATTTAATATATATTAAACCTAGTCATCATATAAATCCATGGTACAGATCCTTAATCAATATTATAATATTTGTTTCTTGGCAACCCTACACGAGTAACATAAACCTTATTAATTTGCCTGTTGTAATTGCCAACTTGGTTATTGTAAGAATCTATATAGATATATATATTCATTATTCATTTGATAATCTGTTTGAATAATTCCCAAAAATTTATTGTTTTTGCAGGGTAGAAAGTTTCATCGAACACCAAGATGCTTGTACAGTGAGGCGAACTCAGCCTGAATTACAGGCATTACAGCCTGCTTGTTCTTCAAGAACAGCTTCAAGTACTAGTCCTTCGAGTGATGCTAATTTTAGCATCACCCCATTGCCTGGATTGCCAATACCAAAACCAACTGAACCTGTTTTTCTATACTCATCTTCTGATAGAAATGATGCATCTACTTCTAATCATCATCATCACCATCACCATCAACAAGAACACAATCTCGAACTTCAACTCTTACCATCATCCACAACAGCTCGATTATCGCAAAAGCCTGATCAAGAACGTTACCCTACAAATTTAAAGCTTTCAATAGGTTCAAGTGATCGAAGTGGGGTGGAAACAAATAATGAATCAAATCCAACAAGTGTTGCGAGTAGAGAGATTGAGAAAATTAGAGCGAATGATCCAAGTGTTGAAGCTGCGAAGCTCAAAGAGTTTGCGAATGAGCAGTTGAGGTTAGCAATGGCAGAAAAGGCATATGCTGAAGAAGCTAGACAACAAGCAAAGAGACAACTTGAAATGGCTGAACTAGAATTTGCAAATGCTAAAAGAATAAGACAACAATCTCAAGCAGAACTTGAAAAGGCTCAAGTGTTAAGAGAACAAGCCACCAAGAAAATAAGTTCTACTATCATGCAAATTACTTGCCAAGCTTGTAAGCAACATTTTCAAGCTTCAGCAGCCGCGGTGGCTGCATCGGCTGACGAGACATCGCTTGCCATGAGTTACATGTCCTCAGCAACAACTGAAGGAGAAGGAGAGTAATTAATTAATATAATCCCAATTAAAAAAATTAATAATTGGGTTAATAGCAAAGCAAATTAAAACCCTTGATGAAGCTTTTGATTTGGTTTTTTTTTTTTCTTTTTTCTTTTTTGGTTGTTGATTTATATAAAATATCTTGCTCTGGCCATAATATTCAAGTAGGTGTTTTTAATTAATTAACCATTGTTAAATTAATTAATTAAATTTGGAGTGGTGCAAGGGTTATTCTTAATTATTATTGTACTGAAATTTAAAAGAAATTATTATATATAATATATATAAATATATGCCTTCATTTGTTTTAATTTAAAGAAAAACCAGACACCATGATTTTTTTTTTTTTTTTATTATAGTACATGTGGTGCATTATTTACATGAAGATTCCCAGGAAGAGAAACTGAAATTACACTCAATTATGCTCATTTAGTGAGAGATGAGACCATACTCAATTATAGTCAAAACAGCTTATTTTTTGAATTTTTTTTTAACTTTTTAATTAGCTTTTTGATTGAGAGACAATAGCATCTAATGATATATTTTCTTCATTAGCATATATATATAAAGTTATTGAGTGGTTTTTTCATTTTTTTTTTCCTTTACCATGATGGAAAATGTTTGAGAGTTTCCTCTTTAATCACTTCACCCCTCAAAAACTTAAATATTGTTTGATAGACCGCAATGACATGTAATATAATATAATTAAATATATTTTTAATATAAATTTATATTAAAAATATATTTAATTATATTACATTATGGTTTACTAAATGTATCATATTATACAAGCTATTTTAAATTATTCATTTGACATAAATAATGGTACTATTAAAAGTAAAAAAGAAAAAAATGAAATTACTGAATTATTAGTACTAATCTAATAGCGAAATGATAAGCCTTTTTATTTTCACTAATGGGTGAATTGTTATTGGGCATGTGACCGTTGGTTTTGAAAGGATTTTTGTTTTGCAATTGGGTTATGTTATGTTATGTGTTAAAGATTATAATTGTGTCAACAAAAAAGTGTAATCATTAGGGACATGAAGAGGTAGAGGAAGGGGGGAAAGAGCTGACTTTAAAAATCAATAAATTATTTAATATACAAAAGGATGCTGTCTACATTTCATATCCAACTTTAATTTGCCTTTAGTTGTTGAAACCCATTAAAAAAATAAGGTTTCAAAGGTTAGGCAAAGGCATGCATATAGATATATAATCTTGCAAATTTACTATAAATTATACATGTAGACATAGATGTGTGCATGCTAAGCAAAGATAAATAAAAGTAAACTCATAAATGTGTGACATATCTACGTAGTATGTTTTTATTTAACAGATGTCAAATCTTTTGATTTTTCTTAACAATAGAAAGATAATTTCTCAATATGCAAAAATGCATGAGAAATGGATTAAAATTTGATTAATTATTGTAATTTGAAAAATAAAAGGAGGGGACCATTTTACTAAAAAATAGGAAGAACTATTCAAAGTTGCTGACCCCTTATTTCAACCCAAATTCAATGTTTTATATATGTATGTGTTTGGGTGTTTGTGTGTGAGAAAGAGAGAGAGAAAGAGAAGGAAAAGGAATGTCATTTTCATTGCATTTGTGTCCCCTTTAAATGCTTATAAAAACGCCATGTTTTTCAGTGCCACAGTTGAAATGGTTATGGACAGGCACTCGTCCCTCTCAATTCATAAACAACACACAAAATCAAATATCGACTCTCTCTCACACACGCACACACATACTCTCACTCTCACACACTTATATATGAAAAAAAAAAAAAAAAAAAAAACTTTATCAGAATCTGCAGGGGACGGTGCAGTTTTTTCAGCGGAGAGCCAGAGAGAAAACACACACACACACTCAAAGAGAGGGATGGCAACAGTACCCTTCTCATTAATGGACACTCCCTCAGTAATTAACTTCACTATCTATTTTAAGACTCTTTGTAGTGGCTAATTAATAACCAAATTTAATTCAATTTTTCTAGTAGTTGATTAATATATATCAGTTAGGCAATGAGTTTTTGATTAAGTAGTCAACGTTATGAGATTTTAAATTTAAATTCTAATATCAATATAATATTTGATTGAAAATTACTATACATTAAAATTTTTTATGAGAGTGGAATATTGAATTCAAATTTCAAGTCAGACATAATTTTTTATTGAAAATTATTATTTTCTCCGTTTTAAATTGACAATCTAATTTACTTTTACATATAAATTAAGAAAAATAGTTAATGTCTTATAAATCTTATAAAATGCCCTTACTCTTTCATAATAACACATTAAATTTTATAAACTTTATTCAATACATACACATTAATTAAACATTTAATTAATATACTCTCTTTATTTTATAATAATAGTCATTTTAGAAAAAAAAATTTGTTTCAAATTAATTATCGTTTTAAAATTTTTATACAATATTATTACCTTTTTTTTTAATTTTACCCTTATCTCCAATCGTATTTTCTCTTTCACTTTTTATGCAATATTTATTATTTTTAATGATAAAATAATAGTATATTTGTTCATTTTAATAAAAATTGAAGTTATTTAATAATATGTGTACAATATTTTAAAACGACTATTATTATGAATTGAATGAAGTAACTAACAAAGGGTAATATATAATTTTTCTTATAAAACTAATATTTAAAAATAAAAAGTGAATTAAATTTTTGTACGAATGAAAAAAGAAATAATGGATTATCAATTTCAAACGAACGGAGCTCATATTAAAATTATTTATGAGAATAATATTACCGATTCAAATATTAGTTAATCAAAGTAAAGAAATGGAAATTTACGAGTTTGAATCTAAGTTAATATGAAAAATAGGAGTTTTTTTTTTAGTTTCAATTAGAATTCGAGATAGTAATCTCATAAGCCTATAAATGATTTGAGTATCATTAAGTGAAAAGATTATATATCGCTTATGTAATTAGATTTTTCTTTCATTTTTTATTTTAGGGTAAATTATTATTTCGTTACTAAGATTTTATATAATTAATTAACTCATTTATATTTTTTAATAAATAAATTAATTAGTCTCTCAATTTTTATCTGATCAATGAAATAGTTCTTGTGTCCATTTTTATTGTTAAAATATATAAAAGGAGTAAAATCCCCTTATTTTTCTTTAAATTTTCATTTATACCATATAAATCAAAACCAAAAAATTAAAATCAATGCATCTCTTTTCTTTTAATTTTTTTTTTCAAATCTAAATTCAACTCAAATTAAGAGGAAATCAAAATTCCAATTATAAAATGCAATAAAAACAATTAGAAGGACAACATCATTAAAAAAACAACAACAAAATCAGTAGAGTTTTTTTAAATGATGATAAGGCCTTGCAAATTAACAATTTTCAGTTAAGATTTTGCAAATCAACGGGGATGGTTCCAGTTTTCCTTGGCCGCCACCGATCGAAAATGCAATAACCTTAGCCTACACACCAGCCAGCTCGCAGCATTCCATTTCCCATCCCATCTTTTCTCCTATTCCCCTTCACGTCCTTATCATGCTAAACCCCATGAGTCCACCACAACTCACATCTTTCTTCCTCATTTTGTTGCTTCCATGGTATATGCTGTTAAATTTTTAACGTAGATTTAAGAGAAGTAACTTTAAAAGTTAGTTTTCAAAAGTTGTGATGTTCATTTTTATATTAATCAATTAACATTTTTTATATTTAATCAATATAAAATGTTCTGACACCCCTCCTTCAAATGATAACGAGATATTCAAAATTATCACTCAATACAATTAGTTACTTGGATAAACTGAAACTAGGAACTTGGGTATACTCAAATAACCGATAAGATAATTAGTTATTTGATACTTGATTACTTTGATATTTGATTCAACATGGTACTTAATTTACTTTGGATACTTGATTAAACATGCTATAATTGATTAAACAGAATTATCTCGTTTTTATATTATGATAAATTTTTAATATAAATTTGGGAGAATCAATTTTAAAAGCTAATTTTTTAAGATTAGGGTGTCTATTTTTATATAAACCACTTAACATTTTTATATTTTGATCAATATGAGATGTTTTAACAATACTTACAACATGGTCAAGCTTGATGGAGTCCAACATGGCCTTGTAAGCATTATTATTTTTTATTTTTTCTCTTACTAGAAAAGTTTGATTTTCAGTAGCTGGAAAGTTGAAGAATGTTTAAGAAATTTTAGGTTTAAAGTTGATGATATGTTTTTAAGTATTATTATTATTATTTATTTTTTAACATAATTTTGAAAAAAAAATAGATAGAATGATTGATTGATTTAATATGAAAAAATATAATTAAATTAATTTGTTAATTTTTTAAAAAATATATATGAATTAATTAATTAAATCAAATCTTATAATAAAATAATAATTTGTGTTTATTTTTATTTTGGGTGATTTTTGTTCTTTTCTCGCAATTTATAAAAAGTTGAAAACCAAAGAACAAAGGAAATTGCATAAGCAAAGATGAAGGAAAAGGGCATTTAGGCATTTTCTTGTTCCATTGGATTGGTAAGCTTCGTTTCCTTTATTGGGACCACGTGGTGCTCTTTCCCCACCTTTTAATGCACCTTCCTTTTTTTGTCCACTAGATGGCACTTTCGTTATTTTTCTTCTGTTTCTGGGCTTCGTTTTTCACTTTCTCTTCCTTTCCCTTTTTTCCCTTTTTCAGATGTCTCTTTTCTTCTCCCCAAATTATTAACACGTAAATTTTTAATCATTAAATTTTCCACTTTAATTTATATATATATATATATATATACACACACATCACATCCAATCCTAACACTGTGTTTAAGAATATGGAAAATAAAATAAAAAGAATTTTCCTCTACTTGTTTGAAAATAGGAAAATATAGAGAAAATTAGGATGTATATGGATTGGTTTGGATGACTTATGAGTCATACGTTAGACTAAATTAATATTTTTTATTTAATAAATTTTAAAAAGTGAAATCAAAAATTAAAAAATGATGTGAAATTAATAATTTCGAATTTTAATAAAAATTATATGGAATTTGATTTAAACAAAATTAAATTTTATAGAATTTTAAATTTGAATTGATTTTCAATAAGCACTTATTTTAACTTCTACAAATCATATATATATATATATATATAAAAGAAAAAATAAATTAAGAAATAAAAAAATATTAATATTAATTCTATTTAAAATAAGGTTATAAATGAAAATAAAAAATAATAAAATATTTTAATAAAAATGAGACATTATTAAATGAAATTACTATGAAATTATCTCCAAAAATATTATTAAATATTTTTATGAATTATTCAATTAATAATCTCTTTTTGTACTCTTATAATTTAATAATTTATAATACATTTTTATATATATTTAATATTTAAGTTTGTTTGACTATAATGATTTGAAATTTTATTAAATACAAATCAAATCAAAATTTTAGTATGCTAATTTGGATGGATTGATTGGTTTACTCAAGTTAAAGATTTTTTTATACAGCCCTAAAGAAAACAATATTTATTTTCTCTCCAAAGCAAATGGGAAGTTTTTTAAATTACATTTATAATCTTAAATATTTGGTTATTTGAAATTATAAAAAATAAAATAAAACAGGAGTTAATTATTTATAAATCAACTTTCCAGTTTTCCTCCTACCTTTCTTCCCTCTTATCCATACAGGAGAAGGTAATATGTTCTTGTTGAGATTAAAAAAAAAAAAAATTCTTTTTTCATTTTCTAATTTTATATTTCTTTTCTCAATTTTCTAATTCTTTATTTCCTAAATTGAAACTTGAAAAACTGAAAAACATGTTCATTGCGATTCTATATTCTCTATTTTTTATTTGGAAATATATTTTATTTTACACTTTTTTTATTAAATAACTTTTGTTTTACTAAAAATACTAATTATTATATGTGAATATATTGATAATCTTATAATTTGATCACTTAATTTTTTTTTAATTTAAAGATAAATTTTAAATATAAAATCTAAAAATAATAAAAATTATTTTCAAATTATATGGTAATATTTCAAAACTACGTAAAAAATTAATTTATTAACGTTGGCCAAAAAATTAAGCCTAATTACTAAGAAGCCCAATATGTATAGTTGTTTAAAAGTCAATTTTAACTTGGGCCCATTTCTATATAAAGAACCCATAGTACACTTCCTAGTAATGTTATGGTTTCAGTTCGCATTTAGAATTACTAAATAATCTGTGTAATCATTATATATAGACTTACAAAAATATTGTACAATTTTTATCACTCAATTTAATAAATTACTAAAATTCCTTCAATTTGACTTGTAATGATATCTTGAATTGACCGCTTCTTTTAGTTTAAATATTCACAAACTTTGATTAATGGTACCTGCTACCTATATATCTTACCTTTGATTTGACTGATTGATAACGCTAGACACTTACAAACTAGTATTGCCAGGTTACTTTTCTATACATAATCCTGAATCAAAAGTTGATGATCGACACTTACATACATTAAATTTAGGTTATTTTTAATTACTTCATTAAATATAAAAATATCAAAAAAAAAAGTAAAATCCCTTAAAACTGATAGTACTGATACATGAACCCAATTAGACAATGCAAAGGTTTTTTTTTTACTAAATTAATTAATCACCTAGGTTAATTATTTTTTATTTAAACATCTTTTTGGCATGCCCATTGAAACCTTCTTATTCAGAAAGATGTGAAACTCTAGAAAAATAGTGGGAACAATTCAGCCTCTCTAGTGATTGATGTACAGAGCACATTGAATACCCAGAACAAATGGAACGAACACGATTTGGAAACTTGAGAAGAAACGAACAACTCTAATGCTGTTGTATGAACTGCTCTAGCAAGAACCGCTCTGCATTTAGAAATGCCTATGAGGTAGATATCTCCAAGCTGGGATCCATCCACTACTGGGGACAATTGAAGAAACACTAGAGACTTTGACTACATAAGGCAAATGGTGCCTCAAAGGCTAATGACTCTTAATCAGGCCAATCAATTATCTATCATAGATGGAGTCTCGCGAGTGAACAATGACTTGTACTTGGGAATGATCGAGCAGATAATGGTCATGAGGCTAATGGTTGATGAGAATTGAACTGTGCAAAGAATTACTGATCGATCACTATACTACTTCACAATGGCCTTGACCCATTTTTGCAAACTCATGGAAGAGAGAAATGAAGATATGGCTGGGAGAAGAAACTTTGGCAATCAGCTTAGAAGGAATGCTCTTGATAATTGAAGGAATTAATTGATACATTGTCAAATCAATCTACTAAGGAGAGTCAGAATAAGAAGGTTATAGAGAGCACAGGGATTAACCAACTGGCTGAAATCAGCCAGGTAACAATCCCCTATATAAAAATGATATTTATAGAAAAGGTCATAGATATGATGACAGAGGCGTATAAGCCCAAGCCTCGATAAAGGAATGATAGGATGCCAAATCAATGACATGATGATCCAGCATATGATGATCAAGACTAGGATATAGAGAGGACTATTGCAACAATCAGCAGATAGGCATTGATTTGATGAGGACTCTAAAGAGTATGGGAGTGGACTTTAGAGATAATGATTAACCAATGTGCAAAGAGCCCTATACAAACATAATAGACTAAGTATATTCCTTTTTAGGAGGGTTCACAATCCTTGAGTTCATCCTGTTTTCAGGGGATGACAGCTCGAGTACAATGGAGCATATCTCCTGGTTTACTACCCAATATGGAAAAGCATTAGCAGAGAATTTCCTTAAACTTTAACTTTTTGGTAATTCTCTGACTAAATATACTTTCACCTGGTATACTAATATAATGGTAGACTCAATTACCAGATAGCGATATATGGAGGACAAGTTCCATATAGAGTTTTACTGAATTTCACCTATAATAATATTAGTCGATATGGTAAGAACTAATCAAATATTAGAGGAATCGACTGAAAAGTATATAGCTCAATTTAGGAAAATGAAGGCTTATTATAATGCTTACATATTAGAGCAAGAGCTAATGAGCATTGCATTTAGTGGCATGAATATAACCATTAGGGATAACTTTAAAGGCCACCATTTTAGGGATTTATACAATCTCTTAGACCGAGTAAATGGATATGAAAGGCTCCTCAAGGAAGAGACCAGAGGAAATCTTTGCTTATAGGTACCTATTATTATGATCCACTTAAGATTTTGGTTGTTTAGGATGAAGAGGAATTTGATGAGGAGGTGTGATTGGCCGAGGTCAAAATAGGCAATTTGTAAGAATGCTTGACCCTAAATAAGCCCTCAGTACTAAAAAATAAGCTTGCAGAATCTAATAAAATCACCAAGGAGTACTCATTTGATATTAGCAAGATCGATGAAATTTTTTATTGTTTACTCAAAAACCCTATTAGCTGAGCTCCTCATCCCACCTTGTGAAGAAATAGCCAAAAAATAATACTATAAATGGCATAATTCCTTCAAGAATAATACTGAAAATTGTATTATTTTCAACAATATAGTGTATAAGGCAATCAGCGAAGGAAGGTTAGCCTTCCCAAGTAAAAGGGAAAGTCTCATGAGCAATGGAAGCAAATGCAGTTCCTAAAGGGACAACAAACTTAGTTGAGATAAATACAATTGGGATCAAAATTTTAGGATCAAGGCATAGATAGCCAAAGTCGTTCGGCAAAAAGGAAAGGTGGATCTTCAGAATAAGGTAGAAGGTAAAAAGCATATGGAGCAAAGGGCGATCGAGTGCCCAATAGTTTAGCCTATAGAAGAGAAACAAGTCCAACCTTAAAGGAAGTACTTAAATCTGCGGCATGCCTAGTGTGTCCGTCATGTAAATTTAAGTTTCAGGTCATCCCTAAGAGGAAGGAGCTAGAGAAAGCTGCACATAAGGAAGATGCCAATAAATATATCTTAAAGCCAAGAGAATGGAGGCATATGGTGACCAGAGACTGAGAATAATTCCTAATCAACCAATAAGATTAACCAAAGAACCTCCTAAGTCAAGGCTACTGCCTAGACCTCTACTTAAAAGAGAAGTGCATTGACAAAAGGAGCGGCTAAGGGAATCCGTTACCTTCAAGCCAGAACCCTAGTATATTTATAACTATGAAAGGCATGAATCTCAATAGAAAAGGAGTGTCTTTGACAAGCTCGGCCCAAGAGAAACTAATAGGCTGATTATCATAAAAACATAGAAGGTTGAAGAAGTACAAATAAGCTCAATGAACTAAGCAAGCAATTAAGAAAAAGAAAGTAGCTAATAAGGTGTGAGCTCGAAGCAAAGAAAAAGATGTCGAAATTGAGGTTTGGCTACAACAAGATAAGGAGAAAAGGATACTATTGTAGGCTAAGCTGTGCCATCATGATGATAAGCCCAAATTTTATCAGGTTGAGGAAAACGGCTCAGTAGAGAAAGTGAAAAAAGGTATGGCTCCCTAAACTAAAGCAACCCTACAAGGCAGGTATAGATGAGTTATGCATAGTAGCCAGGGAAGGATCGAGCTCGAGGGCACCAGTTTTTGGAATAAGTATAAATCTTGTAACACTTATCGGATGACTTCCTCCCTAGCCCATCTAGTTATCCACTTTAGACCGAGATGTTTTAGAAGCTGAACCGCTAGAGGATGGTAAAGAAAAAGTTCGACAGTCAATAAGAAGAAGTTTGACAGTCACTCATTCTGGAAGAACCACTATCGTCTTTCACCCATCATATTCGGCCAATTTATATCAAAGATAAAGTGAATGTGATACCCATTAATAGAGGTTTATCTAATAAGAGGACATGGGTTAACATTTTAATCTTGAGACTTTTGAAGAAGCTCGACTTGAGTAAAGATGATCTTGAGAAGGCTGATGTTTCTATGACTGACTTTAATGGGGGAAATACCCTGGTAGAAGGATTCAGTACAGTTCAGATAAAGGCCAATGGCAAACTCAGCTTAAGGGAATGTTTATGGTGGACATCAAAAATAATTACAACATCCTACTTGGCAGAAATTGGATTCATTCTAATGGGTACATCCTATTCTTAATGTATTGAACATTGATATTATTTAAGAATAGTTATATGGAGATCATCCATATATATACCAACCCCTTTAAAGAGAAAGTGCATATGGCGAATTCTCTATTTTATGATCCTTAGACTCAAATAATTGAAGTGGTTATCAGAAGATGGAAAGTACAAGAGGAAATAGCTTGAGATAACCTCTTAGGATCAGTTAAGGATTTCGGCCAATGAAGTATTTTAGCCTAATTTCGTTCGGCTCTATAGTGGAGCATCCTTTTCAAACCAAGTATTAATGGTTAAGTCCAAACAACAAAAAGAATGTTTTAGGGGGATAGTAGATCTCTTAAGAATAGGGAATAGTTGAAGTCAAGTACATATATGAAAATGTAGATTAATGATATGATGCAAATTGGTCTAACTACACTAATGAAATAATAATTTGTTTTGTGTGTGCATGCATTCATTTCATTATAAATTGGTGCATTTAACTTTATTTTTAATTTTTGAAGTGTTTCTTAGCAAATATCAAGTTTGAAGGGTGTAAATGCTTGAAGAATGAGGCTTTTTACAAGGCTAAGACAAAGAGACAAAGTGTGCTGACTTGTGCCCCACTATGCCCACTCATGACAGTAGTATTTTGTTCTGACTCATGCCCCTCTATGCTGACTAGTGACAGTGATCTTCTGTGCCAAGTCGTGCTTCCCCTGTGCTGAGTAGTTATAGCACCCTTTCATGACATCCCTTCACAAACACTCCTTTTTGTAAAAGGCATCACTTGGGACACCTTGAGGCTTATAAATACATGTGTTTGGCCTCACTTTAGGGCATGTTAGGTTAGTATTTGATAGCTTTTAATTACAAATACTTAGTGCAAATTCAAGTGATATAATTAGTCTAAGATTGAAGAAATTTCAAGAGGTTCAAGGAAGCATTCAAAGGCCACTTTCTATAAAGTAATTTTCTGAAGAAGAAGTGAAGAAAAAATCATCAAGTTTCCTTTCCCTTGTCTTTTTGACTTGTTCCTTTGATGTTCTACTTGTCTTCTTGTCACTACTTTGTCATTAACACTATGGAATTACACTAAGTTTAAGTTATTTGAATTGCAATGAAGTTTTGATTTTAATTACTTTATTTTCTATATGCATTGAAAAATTTAATTTCAATTGAGTGCTTAATTATATTGTGTATGCTTGATTACCATATATAACTTGTCAATCAATTTATTCACAACGAGAGTTGGGATAATTTGGTGGAAAAGCAATTGAAGTTACTTAGGGGTTAGGATAGTACTTGGAGACAAGCAATCCACTTTAAGGGGATAAAAGAAAATGGCATAAAATTTAATGGTTTTGTTCTATCTCTATAATGACATGAGAATGCTTATAGACTCTAGATCAAAATACTTTTAATTGACAATGAGAATTGCTTTTAAAAACTTTAGGTCATGTTCTCAATCTTTGCATGCATATAACTCTTATAACTAAAATCAATCTAGATTTGTAATTCTAATAATTAACATTATTTATTCATAATTTAGGATAATAATAACATAATTTAGCTTAGATATAAATCTCTTTTTAATATTTTGTGCCTATCCATCTTAGTATCCATTTGGTTAATATAAGATTCCTCAAATTCCCTGAGTTCGACACCCTACTTACTCTATATTTAATCCTGAGGATTAGGATTATAATTTGACCCACATCAATCAAGATTCTTTCGACCAATTATAGCTTAAAGATCTTAAACTAGCATTTTAAAAGCTTCAAGATGAACCAACTAAAGTATACCCATTAAAGAAGTGAACTTAGGTATCGAAGCTGATCCATGATCTACTTTCATCAGTGCAAAATTAAATGCTAATTTCAAGGCTAAGTTAATAGCTTTATTGAAAGAATTTAAGGGTTGCTTTGCTTGGAATTATGACGAAATACTATGTTTGGATTGATCTTTAGCGAAATATCAGTTGCCCATTAAACTAGGTTTCAGGCTGTTCAAATAGCCAATGAGAAGGATGTCAAAAGAAGTTAAAGAGTTAGTACGAGAAGAAACTAAAAGACTCTTTTAGACTAGTATGAGAAGAAACTAAAAGACTCTTTGAGATTGGACTCATTAGAATAACCACATGTGTGAAATGGCTTTCTAATATTGTCCTGATAATGAAAAAAAATGGCAAATTAAGAATTTGTGTGAATTTTAGGAACCTTAATACGACCACACTAAAGGATGAATATTCCATGCCAGTTCTAACATGATGATAGATTCGGCAACGTACAACCTCATTCTCAATTTCATAGACGAGCATTCGCGGTACAATCAAATCAAGATTGCAGACCAATTTGGGGCTTATGACTGGTTAGTGACACCATTCAGTCTAAAAATGCTTATGCCATTTATTAGGGAGTGATGAACCTAATTTCATGATATGATTGGAAAATTTGTGGAAGTTTATATTGATGATGTAGTAGTTTATTTTCAACAGGAAAGCAGCATCTGAATGATCTTTGAAAATTTTTTAAACAAATAAGGGAACACAAGCTAAAAATGAACCCTCTTAAGTGTGCCTCTAGGGTTTCAACTGGTAATTTTCTCGGGCTCTTGGTCAATTAGAGGGGAGTGGAGGTTGATGAAAGTAAAGCTAAGGCAACAATTGAAGCTCAACCTCCTCACACTAAGAAATAACTTCAAAGACTAATTGGGAAGATTAAATTCTTAAGGAGATTCATTACAAACATAGCTGGGAGGCTTTATTCATGGAGAGGATTGCTGAAAATAAAGAATGATAGTGAGTTCATATGGATCGAAGAGCATCATACAATGTTTGATGAGATTAAAACCTATCTCATAAAACCTCCATGACCCCACATTAGCCTAACCATCCTTTGATTTTATGTATTTCAGCCTTAGAAGATTCTTTTGGGAGCATTCTCGTTTAGGAGTAGGAAGGCTTTAAACGGGCAGTTTATTACCTTAGCAGGAGTTGAACGCCCATAAGGTAAAGTATACATTGATTGATAAGATTTGTTTGGCTTTTTATTTTTATATGCACAAAGTTAATATACTACATGCTTCTTGTAGTCATCTTAGTGGTTAGTAGGACCGATGTTATCACGTACATATTGTCTCAGCCTTTTTTGAGAAACAAAATGGGTAAATGGGTCATGGCATTATCAGAGTTTGCATTACAACATATTTTCCAAAGGGTTATCTAAGGTCAAGCTTTAGTTTATTTCTTAATATATCACCTTACCAAGGAGGAGCCGATTGAAGATATTAATTGCATATTTAGTGGGAACTGGAAAATGTGGTTCGTGCGATGAAGAATTATAAGTTCAATTGGCACAAGCATAATACTAACCTCACCTGGGGACATCTCAACAAAGCTAAGGTTTGCACCCAGTTTTTCATTTATAAACAATTAAGCTAAGTATAAAAACTCTAATAATTGGACTCGAGATTTTCACCAAGCATGGAGTGTGTTTAGTAGATATAAAAGGGGACTCCTTGCTAGTTATAAAGCAAGTACCTAGAGAATACAACTATGAGTCAACTGTGCTTTAGCCATATTGTAATAAAGCCATGCATTCACTTGATAGTTTCGAGAATTTCTCTTTAGAATTCACTCTAAGAGCTTATGGTGCTCGATAGAATAAAAGAAGGGAAAAACTTATTTGAAGTTTATATTTTTGAAAGATAGTTCCTGAGCTTATAGATCATAGACTGGAATTTTTCCTCTAAGGGGTTTTGTGAAAATTTGAGCGAGCTCAAGAAAATAAGCTAAAAGCTAGAGCTAAACCATCCATAAAGGGATGGAAATAGTTACAAATGATTGAGGTTCTCCATCAAAAACAAAGGCATAGACACCTCCATATAAGTGGGCTAAAGATGTATGGGTCTAGTGCAAGATGATAGCCTGAGGCAAGAGCTACAATGATTTTAAGATATTCTTTGGTGAATTTGATAGAAGTTGAGTAGAAGTCGAATTTGCATAGCTAGTAGAGAAGAAAGGAGACATGCTTCTTAAAAGAAGGATCGGGATAACTAGTTTGGTTGTTGGTAAGGAAATTACTATAGTTATAGGCTATTTTGCCAAAAAGCAATGTCAAGATTATCTACTCCAGCTTCCATAGAAGCATTTATAGGTTCGCTAGTGAGTGATATGTTGAAAAGGATTGCCAGATCCAATAAAGTTAGGGACATAGGAATGAACCTAAAAGTTAAAAAATTACTCCTGGCTGACCAAAAAAGCAAAGCAAATAACAAGTCTTTTTAGAGGCCGATCCTAATTAATGAAAACTCCAACAAATTCTAAATGCCTAAGGATTCCCAAGTATTTGAGAATAATAGTTTGAGTCAATTATACCATGCAACATAGTCATCAAGGATAGTCAATCATGACCTAGGAGCCTTCCCATGAACCAAAGATTGCATAAAGTTCTTTGAATTAGATTGAGGGGGCATGTTCATGCTGAACAAAAATTTCACAAAAGAGGATTTTTGTTTGATTACGATGGGTCTTAACAATGCCAAATTTAATTTCAATGAGTACCTTAAGAGAGATCTACTTGTTAGATTCAGCTGTATTTTTTTTTTTAGTGTGGCTTGAAGAAATTTCCTTTCCTTTAGACTTAGCCATCTTAGTAGAATCACATCGTAAATGTGAGAAAGGAAGGGTCGAGTCATGCATAAACAAAAAATAATAAAAATCCCAAAGTTACAAAGGTCAAACAGTGAAAATGAAGAAAACTTACATGAATTTTTGAGATATTTTCAAGAACTTGTCCAAGGTTGAAGATGCTTAGGCCAAACTAGAGAGAATTTTGTTAAGGAAAGTTTTTACAAATGATGAATGTAAAAGATGAACTCTTTCCTATTCATAAAGCTATGTTAGGCAGTTATAAATGAAAAATATGAAAAGACGTAACATTTCAATTCCCAAGAAAGTAACCTAATAGTTTTAGTATTCGAATTCTCAAGTGGTTGTAATAGTTAAGTGATGGGAGATGAAGAGTCGCAATGGTTCAGCTTCTAGGTTCGACTGGCTTTTAAAAAGATGCAATCCTTCATCTTTTTAAGACTAAGGGTTGTAGGGAACGTTATTGACATTGATAAAAAAAAAAATTACATCTAATTTTTAAGAAATCCAATATGTATAGGTGTTTAAAAATCAATTTTTAATTAGGCCCGTTTGTATATAGTGAGCCCATTCAAAATGTACTCTTCCTAGGAGTGTTAAGGTTTCAGTTTACACTTGGAATTACTAAATAATCCCTGTATAGTCACTATATATATAGGCTTATAAAAATTTTGTACAATTTTTATCACTCAATTCAATAAACTACCAGAATTCTTTTAATTTGGCTTGCAGTAATCTCTCAAATTGGTTGCTTCTTTTAGCCTAAATATTCACAAACCTTGACTGATGGTACTTGCTGCCTATATATCAGACTCTTGATTTGACAGATTTACGACGCTAAATGCCTGCATACCAAGATTGTTATATCCCTGAATCAAAAGTTGACACCTATATATACTAGATTTAGGTTATTTTTAATTACATCATTAAATATATAAATACCAAAAAATAGTAAAATTTCATAGAACTGATAGTACTGATACAATAACTCAATTAAACAATATAAAGATTTTTATTACTAAATTAATTAATTATTAGGTTAATTATTTTTAGTGTAAACAAAACTATATGTGAAAGGATAATTATTGAGAAGAAAAATTTTGAAACATAATTGTATAAAACAATTGTTAACACGTTAACACTTTTATCTAAAGAAATAATAGATATATGACAAAGAAAAAGGAAAAAAGAAAAAAAGAAAAATAGCAATAAGTCATAGAATAAAAAACAGTGGCAACAAAGAATTCAAAAAAAAAAAAAAAGTAAGAATTCATGGAATAAAAATTGTGACAGAAAAAAAAAAGTAGCAGCAAGAATTCAGAGAAAAAAAACAGCAACAATTCATAGAATAAAAAATTGACATTGTTGGGTCTTGAAACCCAATACTATGGCGTTATAGTTCGATTTCTGTCATTCTATGTTTTTCATTTGGTTTCCAAACCAAGTTATTAGAGTGAAAGATGGAAAATTATCTAAACTAGTTTTTCATACTGTAGTTATAAATTAGAAAAGTTAGGAAATTTATCTGTAATTTTCTATTTGAAAAATATATCTATTTTTCTACAACTGAACATGATGCATTTTTACTTGAACTAGTAATTTCACGTATGAGGATCAGTCCCTTTATGATTCGAAAAATAAAGAATTCATTTCCTACTAGATTATAACTATGGGAAATCTGTTTATAAGTAAAATATTATAGCAGATAAATCCTCTCATAATAAAGATCTACATCATAAAATATCATCATAAATAGTTTTTAAATCTCCATAACTAAGATAGCTCCAAACTACAAACTCTATAATTCACATATTCTCCATAAATCATAATATTACTAACTTAAGTATCGGAGTAATTCTTCAGGCACATTGTCTAAGCCCTCTATTTTTCTGCCTTATACGTATCGAAAATCGCTTAACAATGTGCTTGAAATCAAAATTTATCTTGAGCACATCCATTAGTGCGATTAGCGTGAAACTCACTCTTAAATATCAATAAAACTATTGTGCCCAATGATCAGCGAAAATAAAGTTATAAAAGGAGCAATAACCAACGGTCTATCGCGTGATTATTGCTTTAATTTTTCAAAATATGACCTATAATTTTCAGTGCTTTCAATATTTTGCTTCCTTATGTTTCACTCATTCTTTTCCTTTCTCCCTTGCATGTTTCTCAAACATAGTGTAATAGTTGTAGTATGCATAGCTCATCATTAGTAGTAGTCAACTAATGCATTTCACAAATTGTATATTCTATTAAAATAACATTTCACGATTTTTTTAATTTTTTAATTATATTATAAAACCTAATGCATCTATGCCACCTGATTTAATTATTCAATATGTCTTAAAATATTAAGTATGATACATAGTAATTCTTTTGGTCTAAACACCTCTTAACATACTTAATATGTCTATTAGTTTGACTCTCCAAATTTCTGGATGTTCAAAAAAAGATTTAGTTATTGGTTTGCTTTAGAAATAGAATATTTATTTAAAAAAGTATTATAATTTTTAAATAATTAAATAAATGTTTTATATTTAAATTAATTATATTTTAATTGAATAAAGTTTTATTTTTAAATTAATTATTTTTACTTAAATTTATTATTTACATAATAAAAAATAATTTTATTTCAGCGATTAAATTTTTTTTTTTTTCATTTTTGAATAAGTTTGCTATACCCTGACAAATGGGAAATTTGTTTCCTGTCAATGTTAGGATGTTTTAGGTATTGATAAAATCGACTGAAAATGCATTTTGTACAATTATAAGATAATATCTTGAAAACCAGGTTGGCATGAATGACAACGTAGTAGTACTATTAATGATTAATCATTATTAATTAAGTGGAATAAATAGAAAGAATGAATGAAGAAAAAAATAAAATAAAATGACAAGTAAAGTAAAATGACCACATCGAGTGGAGTTTCAAGTGTGTGTGAAAATCTCACTTTAAAAATGTTATTCATTCAATTAATCCTTTTAGTATATATATAATTCGAATATGGATATGATATGGATAAATTATTGTTCGTATATGAGATGTGATTTAATTAATTAATTCATTCTTAATTTTTGAGAAACTAATTAATTTATTTTTCAATTTTAGTTTCATCATATTATTTTAACCTTTGGTCCATTTTTACGACTAAAACCTTATAAAAAAAAAAACTGAAATGCCCTTCCTTTACACTTGAATTTTTCATCTCAACTAAACTTAAACTCATAACAAAGGTTCGTTATGAAATTCGTTTCCTTTTTTTCCTTAAAAGCAAGAGTGGCAGTAGTGGCACTAGCACCAACACCTATAATAGGAGTAACAATGGTAATAACAATAGCACTGGGATCTCATTTGATGCCAATTTTGACACCAATTACTACTGGTGATTGTAGATGTTTGATCGACGATAGTAGATGATGAAGGATTGGTGATAGTAGATTGAAGGACACCGATGACAAGTTGATCAGGCTGATTAGATTAACTAGCGATGGCAAATCTGTTTGGTTGTGACTGAGGGTATTTTGGGTATTTTTTGTTTTCCTTTTTTAATTTTTAATGGAAATAATTTTTTTCCATATGCAATACACATGATTAAAATTATTTCTAAACAGGTGATTTAATTATTTTTTATTTTTCAAGTAAAGAGAATTAATAGTATTATCGTTGAAAAAGAGAACTAAATGTATGAAATTAAAAAATAATAGTAACTGTAAATTTATCATAAAATTTTTAATTTATTATGCCCTCAATGTTGTTGAATGAGATGAAACAATAACGTATAGCTCCTTTAGAAAAGTTGCGTGCTCTTTTTAACAACTGTAAAAAGTATTAAAGACAATTACATACTTTTATTTGGATTAACAAATGTATTAATACCACACCTTTAACTACACTATTAGAGATATCATAAATTTTATTCTTGTAAAAAAAGTTATTAAAATTTTTAACTATATGATTGAACATGGCCACTTGTATTAAATTTTTCAACTATATGATTGAAAATGGCTACTTGTATTTTTGTCTCTTGAAAAATATTAAAAAAATATTTTAGCATGATTAAATTTGAAATAGAAACATTTTGATCTTTGAAATCTTATATATTTTGAAAGTATAATCAATTTCTTGTAAAAAGTTTCTGATAAGTTCTCTCACCTCATTGTCAACTACTATGATTATCCATATTTGTCCATTACTTGTGCGACCAAAATAGTCTTCTATCATCTCTCTTAGGAGTATAAAAATTTTAATAATCCATTTTTTGATCTCGGTATATTGAAATAATTCTTTTTTACTTGATACAATAGCAGTCTTGTTTATTTCCTACATGCATAACAAATGTTATGTATTATTAAATTATGATCTATAAAAAAATGACGTGATAGTAACATTCATAAGCTAGATACAAATATTCATAAGCTAGATACATTACAATTATGTAAGTTACTGAATATTGAAGAGTATCTAAGAATACTTTAATTGCTAAAAATAGTGCAACCGTAATATAAACTTAAGAAAAGTCAAGAATCTAATTTATATAGTAATCATATCTACGTATGAGAAAGAGATATAGAAAATTTAGAGATAAATACAATTACTTTTTTAAATTTGAATTAATGTGATAAAAGGATTAAAATAATATTTTAAAATTAATGTTTTATTTAATTTAAAAGTTTTTAAAATTTACATAAATATATCACTTGTGAATTTAGATAAATATGTCTCTATTTTCTTTTAATAATTAATTAGCTATTAGTTAGTTTAGATAAATATATTCCAATGAAAAAATGTCACTTGTGAATTTAGATTAGATAAATATGTCTCTATCTTTTTTTAATTTAATAAGCAGCTACCATTAGTTAGTTTATATAAATATATTTAAATGTAAAAATAGATAAGAATAAATCTGCCAATAAATTTCTATTATATGATTATCTAATTTGAATTAATGTGATAAAAGGATTAAAATAATATGTTAAAATTAATTTTTTATTTAATTTAAAAGCTCTTGAAATTTAGATAAATATATCATTTGTAAGAGCTAGAATTTAATTATTAATTAGTAATATGTTTTTATATTCTTTTAATTTAATAATCAATTACTTATTAGTTAGTTTAAATAAATATATTCTAATTGGAAAATAGGTACGGATAAATTTGTTAATGGATCATTATTATATGTCCATTTATGAACAAAAATATTTTCCCTTTATAGGGACTTTTATATATAAAATATAGTATAAGTTATGAAAAAATTGGATAGAAAAACAGAGGGATTAATTATTTAATTTTTTAAAAAGTAAAAATAAATAAATTAATTAAATCAAATTTATAAATTAAATAGTAATTTATTCATATATTATTCATTAAAAAATATATTATCACTAAATTATCTTTTTTGAGCGATATCCAACCGAGTTTTGACAGGTAAATTATAGGACTAAAACTTGGCCAACCCCAGCCAAAGAAAATTTATATATATAAATATTTTTGGAAAGCTTATATAATAAATAAAAATTTAATAATAATAAAAGTGACTTTGTCAAGATGTCCTAATCTTCATTGATAGTGTAGAAAATCTCTTCCACAAATGCAACAGTGGGGGAGGGGAAGAGATAGAAAAGGACTACCCTACCTTAAGAAAGGTACATCCAATAGACATATTTCTACAACTGGACAAAAATATCCTCATCCTCCTTGGCATTCCTTCTGAATTGTAATGATGGGACTATACCTTTTTTTAGGAATTTTTTTATTATTTTATTTTGTATATCAAATAACAAAAATAGAATATGACATGAATGGTTGATACATGTTTCCAGTGTAATTTTTTTAAATTTATCATAAATGGCTTGTTCAGAAAATAATTTCCAATTTTTTAAATTGGACTGATATTTTAAAAAAGGATGACAACTACTAGTCATTTTTCTAAATACAGCATAATTTTTATTTTTATTTTTTTACAATAGGTAAAATATCATTTTTTATTATTAGTATTGGAAGAATGTCATTATTTAATAATTATTTAATATTAATAGAGTACAAAGATTTTTTTTTAAGTGATAAATGGTTAATATATCTTTATATTATACATAATCTCCCTTTAATTTAATATAAAAATTATACAAAGGATTTTTACAATAATTTTTATGGCATTTAAAAGAAAATTAAGAATTCTACATATGTTGTTATTGTAGTTTATAGAAAAAAAAAAACAAGTTATCATTGCTATAGTCTTAATTCTAATATCTTTTAGGCCAATTGGGCCTTCAATGAAAAAAAAAAAAGAAAATCTTACCATCTCATCAAGCAGGATATTATTGTACTGCTACATTAGAAATATTTTAAAATTAATGATTAAAAAATTCATTTTTTAAAAAATTATAATTGTTTTCAAAAATTTTAAAATTAATAGAAAGTTATATCCTAATTTTAAAATTTAATTACAATTATAATTATTTGACAAAATTAAAATTAACAAATTATATCTCATATTTTTTCTGATCACTCATTATTAACCTCAATTATACCATAAATGACTATTATTTTATTTTTTCTTTTAGTATTGAGGTGGGGAAATTTCAATATTGGTGAGATTTGATTATTGATGTATATTATTAAAATAATCTCATTTTACTATTAGACTACACTGTTAATTTTATTTTTTTATTTTCAATTAAAAAAAAATGATGAGTGTAATTTTAGCTAAGGTATCATTTGGTATATTTTTTAAGAAGTATACTTATCAACAAGTTATCTCTTAGAAATTAAACTTTCTAGGAAATAATTGTATATTTAATTTGTATATAATTTTACAAGAAATAGATTTTTTTTTTGTTTGACTTAATAGTAAAAAGACAATAATACCTTACTCCATTTATTTAATTTTATTTAATAGAGAGTAAATATGCCAATTTATTATTTCAATTTAAAAAGTCAAATTTCATTAACTCCTTTTAAGAAAGTGTATTTTACCCAAATTTAAAAAGTAATTTGGAAACTTTTTTCAATAATAATTACCAAACAAATTAAAATTTTTTATTTTTCAAGAAGGTCTACTTCTTTAATTTATTTATTTCATACCAAACAATATCTAAATGAGTGCAATTGTAATTAAATTTTGAAATTGGGATAAAATAATGTAATTATAGTAATTACTAATTAGGATTTAAATCATTAATTTTTTGTATTACGAGTGGAATACCCACTGGTTGGCGGTGCATTTTAAAACTCCTCTTTTTTTTTCATTAAAAAACCACCGAAATCCAGTTTGGACAAATTGGGTAACTAGTTAAAAAAGTCATAGATGATTGAAATGAAGCAATGTACAACAACGGGGCAATGTCGCCTTCGACTAAAGACTTTAAATGCATCTTGCATTCATCCATCCATCCATCCCTAGTGCTTCAACAATATCCCCACTTTTTCTCACTTCCATTGCTTTCCAACTAATTACCAAAATTCCACTTAGTGACATCTTAATGCAAACATTAATTTTTTTTTTTTTAAGGTTCATGTATAATATTATAAACTTTAGGCTTTTCACTTTCGCTTCCATTATACAAAAATTAAAAAATAAAAATAAATTGATATAGATCATCTTGATTTAGTCACTCCAAAAAAAACTATAACTCGCCCCCTTTTTTAAACCTAATCCTATTTTATCAGTATTTCAGCACTTAGAACTATCAACCAAACTCTGGTTTCCACCAGCAAATATTTGAATTAGACATTTAGATGGTTTTTCGCTCATCACCATGACCTCAACTTCAGGAATTTTTGAGATCACATCTCCCAATTTCTAGTAACTTAGTGGTTCTAAATTTTAGGAGCTTGCCCTTCAAATCTATCACTATAAATACCATCAGATTTTCTGAAGGAGGAGGTATGTTTTTTAAAGATATAAAAATATACTTCTCTCCATTAGAACATATACTAATTTAATCTCAAAGTGTTCATTCAGACAGATCACCTGAACACTTTATTTTCTTCAATCAATTTGATCACTTTTTAATGCGATATTGAAATTCATTCAGCTCATATCATAAATAATGATAATCTATTTAATTATTAATTAGTACGAGATATTGGAAATCTGTCCATAACAGGAGACCTGCTCCATCAAAAGAAATGAAAGTAATCATAGTGGAGTTGAAGGTATTTTTTTTTTTTAAATAGGTGTAAAATTATATTTAAAAAAATTTAATAGATGTAGAATTTAATAAGATGATAGCCCCAAATATGTTGAAATTTATACTTGAATTATTAAAAAAAATTAGATGAATATTTTTGTGACCTTTAATTTTCAATTTAAAAAAATCATAGCACAGAATAATGACTATATTATTAATATTTAAAAATATAATTTTAGTTTTCGTCCTTAACTTTAAGAATATAACTCTAGATCGGTCATTGAAAGTAACTATCAATAATATTGGATTTGTGTAAAAAAAGTTTTAGAAAAATAAAAAAAAAAAATATTCTCTCTCCTTTGTATTCTAAAAATATAATCGGTTTTCATTCATGATTACAATTGAAAATTAGCAATTCAAATAAGCTATTATGCAATTCCTAAGTCCTAGCTGTAAAAGTTCTACAGTTTATTTATTTATTTGATTCGTTCAAATGATTTTTCAATTAAAAAGTGTTTAATCAATTTGTTTGAATTAATGAGATATTAAACACAAATTAAAAATTATCACAAACCAATGAATTGTTCATATATGTGGGAGTTATTCTCATAGAATTTCTGTTCATACAGTGCAACAGCCATAATACATTCTACTACCACATAACTGAAGTGAAACCAAAATGCAGCCCAACTTGTTAGAAGAACTATGCTAGAGCTCAAACCTCTTCTTGGGCCAAGCCTATAGGTAGCTCAATTGATAAGCCTTGTCTCATGTTCATATTAAGTTATAAGTTGCATTGGGGCATTGGCAATTGCAAGATGAAATGAACGGAAAATAACAAATATTTTTGTTTCAGTTTTGGGTTCTTTTGGAAAGGGCAAGAGATGATTTAAGTGAAGAAACTCAAGAGAAGAAGAATGGCAAAGACATAACCCATGTTGAAGAAATCATCAAGTTGTGTTCTAATTTCAGAAAGTAATTTGTAGCCTAGTCTTTGCAAAATATTATCAAGATCATCAGGTTTTTTTTTTTTTTTTAAGATCATATGTTGCTCCAATCCCACTTGCCAATAGTGATAATATCACCTGTTCAAAATTGCCACAATTTATTTATCATTTTCTTGACGATTTCTACAAAAGCACTTGTTAATAGCAGTCATTTCAAATAGAACATGGTTATTCAACATTTATTTCAAATAAAATTAAGGATGAATTATTATTTAGTCCCTGAGGTTTGACTTAATTAACTATTTAGTCTCTGCATTTTATAAAACTAACTATTTGATCTCTGAAATTTTATTTTGTCAATAAAATTAGTTCTTCCATTCAAAATTCATTTAATTTACTATTAAATTAAGATGAAATAATGAAAATATAGGGACTAAATAGTTAATTAATTTAAATATCATAGACTAAATAGTAATTTAAGTAAGACTATTTTTGTCATTTCACCTTTATTTTAACAGTAAATAGGATTCATTTTGGATGGAATAACTAATTTTATTGACGGAATAAAATTTTAGGAATTAAATAGTCAGTTTCACAAAATACAGGGACTAAATAATTAATTAGGTCAAACCTCAGGGATTAAATAGTAATTTACCCCAAAAATAATTAAATTAATTTAAAAATTAGATGAATGAAAAAAAAATTGGAGATTTGTAAACAATTATTATCATATAATCGATACTCATTACTCATTTAATTTATATTTAAATTTATTTATTTATTATTAGTCAATTGTAATATTGTGTTACCTAAATTAGGCCATGATTTCAGGTTGTAAATATAATTGATTGCCATCTTGAATATAATTGATTGATTAGGGGTTTCCTTTTCTTTGTGTAATCACAGCTCTATAAATAGAGCATTTTGTATATTCTTTCATACATACAATACAATAATTCTCTCAAATCTATTCAGTATTATTATGTTCTTGTAACATGGTATCAGAATTATTCTATGATTTATTCTTTTGGTTTGCAAATTTTTTGGTTCTTGGGCAACTTATTTGGATTGATTTTTTGATTGTCATCTACCATTTATTTTCATGGTTGCTCACTGGAATCAAGTCCATCACCCGCAAAAGAAGTCAAGTGAAAATTTCAGGATGAAAAACCTCCGAACGCGCTATTCCTTGTCATTGCCTTTTGGTTGACTCGAACCAATTCAATTATGATTTTTTGGCTGGTCCAATCACTTCTGGTTTAGTTTTGACTAGTTCAAACTAGTTGTTAAGATTTTCAGGTGTGTTTAATCCTTTTTTGTGGTCTATTTTTTATACTTTGGCTTCTTTTGCATCTGTCTTGCATAATTTTGGGTATTTCTACTATAATGAACAAACTCTATATTGCCAGACCCATCACATTTCATTTGATGGGACTAATTATATTCTATGGGCTCAATAAGTGTCAAATTTTTTGTGAGGCCGCAAACGATGGCGTTATGTCACAAGTGATATTGTTCAACCAACATAGGCATTAGAAGGAACAACTGGAAGAATGGGATTATAAAAATTATCAAATCCTTACATGGTTCCACAATACATGTGAACCAACAACAAATGTCATTTTGGTTATTTTCAAAATGCAAAGGACATTTGGAATATGCTTGCCAAATGTTATTCCACATTTGATTTTGCTCATCAGTTTCAGTTACTAGAGCAATTACATCATTTGAAGTAGGAACCTGGACAATCTATAAATGATTTTCTCTCACAGTTGTAGGCTATTTGGGATCAATTTGCTACCTTTGATTCAAAATGGCATGATCCAATGGATGCTGAGTTGCAGGCTCAATAGCAGGATTGCTTGAATGTAATGAAATTTCTGATGTCTCTTCGCTCAGAATTTGAACTAGTTTGTGGATCTCTTCTCCTTTGTGATCCATTTTCCAAAATGGGAATAGTTGTTACTAAACTCATATATAAAGAAACCAGGTTGGCTAGTCTAAAATCCCATCATTCTTCTGACACTGGCTTGGCTATTATAGATCCTACATCCTCTCATCCTCCAAAAAAGGAAAATTATAATTATTGTAAACCCAGACATTGGATAGTGGACTATCCAATCAAGCTACCAAAAAAGGATTCTAAAAAAAAGTCTAGACAACAGTGATGCCAGTCTTCTTCTTTCACAGCTGTAATCACTAAGGATTCCACACTGGCATCCTCTTTTGAGTCTGATCTTGCTATTCTTCTCAATCAAGTTGACTTTACTACTCTTAAGAAGGTGTGAACCCTCATTTCAACACCTCTGAAATTAATTCTGAACTCACCAATACTGACCAAGATATTTTTGGCGTAATCAGATGTCTTTCCTATCCTGACTAGACCTTTTGCATTGGATAATATTTTTTCAAAACTGATTGGATTCTCTCCCAAACTGACTGCCTAAATATTCTAAAATTAATTCTGAACCTATCGACACTAACCGATTAATTTTCTAAGCACTAGAACTTCTGAAAACTGATTCGAAAGTCCGAAAATCTGGTCAAATAAAAAAGCAAAATTTCAATTGGCACGCTTATCAAGGAGCCATGGGCCCCACAGCCCCCACTTGCATTTCTCAAAATACCCCCTCCAGCCTGTTTTTTAGCCCTTTTTAGCCCTACCCTCATGGTCTTTTCACATTTTCATTATCTAAACTACCCTCATCCCCATTTGTCTATAAATAGGCGCTTCCACTTCTCATTTACACACACCCAATATTGATATTGATAGCTATCTATCAACTTTCTTTCTTCTTCTCCCTCCATTCACTCTCCAATTAATTAATTAATCATTTTAATTAATTAATTTTCTCACTCAAACCAAGTTAATTAATCTTTTTAATTAACTGATTTTTTTTTAATCACTTACAAGTTAATTAAT
The DNA here is from genome assembly GCA_947687605.1 of Reutealis trisperma. Classification (NCBI taxonomy): domain Eukaryota; kingdom Viridiplantae; phylum Streptophyta; class Magnoliopsida; order Malpighiales; family Euphorbiaceae; genus Reutealis; species Reutealis trisperma. The sequence continues at coordinate 284,795 of CANTUT010001351.1, forward strand.
TAATTAATTTTTTTAATTAATTAATTACTCTTTTAATTTAATCAAAAATCCCTTTTTTAAACTCATCCCCTATTTTAATTAATTAATTAATCTTTTTAATTAATTAATTACCATTTTTTAAAATTAAATCAAAAATCCCTTTTTCAACTCATCCACTATTTTAATTAATTAATTTACTCATCCATTATTTTTTTTAATCATTAATCAACTCATTTGTCCGGTCTGATAAAACGGAACTCTGGTCCGATAAAACGGAACTTTGTCCGGTCCGGCAAAATACTTTTTCCATTTCATCCATTAAAATCCAAGGTATTTTCATCAAACTCGTTCTCCAAACCAAAAATTATTTTAATCAATTTGTAAACCCTTCCACTTGATCGTGGAACGAACTACGTGGGTTTTGATCCATATTCAAATAGGGTACGTAGGCATGTTTGGAATTTAAGTCCAAATCTGAAATCCAATTTTTTTGAAATTAAACTTATTTTCCTTACTTTTCTTAGATTAATTATCTTTTTACAATATTTGTAAGGGAATATGTGGTCTTCCTAGAATCCCATAAGGGCTAGAGAACGCACTCCATTTTCTATCAATGTGATTACCTTAATCAAGGAGTGATCATGTGGTTCCCTTAAATCTTTAAAGATTAGAGGGAACACTCTTCTTCATTTGTAAATGTTTATTGCTTCATTAATCCCATGCATCCATCTTATGCCATATTCATGCATTTTATTTTGCAATTATTAATGTCATTCATGAAACTAATTTTTCAAGACAAATTAAATTTAGGAGCCAAATTTAGATTATTTAAAACCAAAAACCTATTCTCCGAACTCAACCTGGTTTGAAGGCTAGTGATTTTTATCCTTGGGCAAATTAATTAAAAAATTAATAAATTAGAGTCAATTTGGATTTTTTCTTAATATTTTCCCAATTAAATAAAATTAAAGTGGCGAATCCTAAAAATCATTTTTAAAATCAACCAAATCCAAACCTGAGGGTTCCATTATGAGTCTAAACCCGAATGAGCATCCCGGTTTCCTCTAACAGACCGGGCTGGTGCTCGGGCGAGACCTCACAGTAGGCACTACTTTCTTCTCAATCTGGTAATTCTAAAACCTTAGTCTATCTATCACACCAGGTATTCACTTTTCTTGGTATCTTGATTCTGCATGGTGTAATCATATGACTTCTATGTCTTTACTGCTCACAACTAAACAATCAATTTCCTATTCTTTTGCAAACCAAAATAATTAATCAGAGTTTCTAATCATCTACTATACACACTATAAATGATTTTGCTATGTCTATTAGTCATGTTAGTACTGTGTCTATATCTAATCTTACATTACCAAATACTTTTTTAGTCCCTAAGCTATCCTTTAATCTAATCTTATTGGTCAACTCTGTGATGTTGGTTTTGATGTTCACTTTCTAGTCGTGGTTGTTATGTGCAGATCCAATGACGGGGTAGATCTTTGGGACAGGTTGTAAAGAGGGATGATTATTTAAACTCATTTCACTTCATCTACCTCCACATTAATCTATTTGTGGTGCTACTATTACATCTGAAACTTGGCACTCCCGTCTTAGACATGTTTCTTTTCAACATTTGAATCATTTAATTTATAGGGATTGTTAGAAAATGTTAAATAAGAACAAGTTAATTGTTTATCTTGTTAGTTAGCTAAACATCATGCTTTGCCTTTTCATAATAGTGATTCTGAGACATATGCTTATTTTTATTTGATTCACTTCGAAATTTAGTGTCTTTCCCATGTTCCTACTAGGGGCGGTCAAAATATTTTATTATTTTTGTTGATGATTTCTCTTGATATACTTGGATTTACTTGATGCACAAAAAATTTGATTTATAGGATATTTATTCTTAATTTGCTCAAATAATAAAAACTTAATTTTCCAAAACAATCAAAATTTTCTGAACTGATAATGCCATGGAATATAAGGATGCATCATTTCTTTCTATTTTATCTCAATATGGCAAAGTTTTCCATTGCTCATGTCCATGTACATCCAAACAAAATGGGAGAGTTGAGAGGAAACACAAGACACATCATTGACATTGTCAGGGCTCTAGTTATCTCTTCTTCTTGTCCTGAGTATTTTTGGGGAGAAGCTGCACTCACTACTGTTTATACCATTAATCGTATTCCCTTTGCTATTCTACATAATAAAACTCCCTATGAATGTCTTTTTAGTCGTACTCCTAAATATAGTGTCCTTCAAGTTTTTGGTTTTGCCTACTTTGTTTTTCTTCAACCCTATGAGCATTCCAAATTGGAATCTCGAGCTCGTTTATGTTGTTTTGTAGGATATGATAATAAACACAAGAGATATAGATGTTGGGATCCTATCTCTAGGAGTCTCTGCATATCTAGATATGTCACTTTCTAGGAACATAAAATGTTCTCATTCGTGTATTCCTTCCAAATCTCATCAACCACTTCATTCTTTACTGATCCCTCCATTAATTCATTTCTTAATGACTCATCGCATTTGTCTAACTCTTCTTATGTTATAGGTCCTATAGAACAATCATCACCTATCACATCTAAGGATCTAGCTCCATCAAAGAATTTAAGTTCTTCTAACAATCTTGTTGTCGATGTCTCAGCATAACCATCCTAGTTGTCATGTCTTATAAGAATAACTAAACTTCACTCTCACTTGGAACCTTATGTTGTCGGTCTTCCTCACCTTAAAAATAATTCTGTTCACTCAACCATTACTTCCATTTATGAACCTTAAAGCTATAAAGAAGCTAGTATTAGTCCTTTGTGGCAGTAAGTTATGAATGAAGCATTGTAGGCTTTAGAGAAAACCTAGACTTAAGATCTTATTCCACTTCCTCCAAGAAAGACCTTAGTAGGATGCAAATGGGTTTATAAGATCAAGACAAAGGCAGATGGGACAATTGAATGTTATAAAGTCTGACTTGTTGCTAAAGGATTTACTTAGGAATATGGTATTGATTATGAGGAGACCTTTACTCCTGTGGCCCATCTCACTTCAGTTCGTAGTTTCATAGCTATTGCTGCCAGTAAGAAATGACAACTTTTAAGATGGATGTTAAAAATGATTTTTTGAATAGAGACCTTTCTGAAGAAGTGTACATCTAGCTGCCTGAAGCTATTATCATCCTTTAGATATTGTCTATCGCCTTAAAAAGGCTCTTTATGGCCTCAAATAAGCTCCTCAAGTATGGTTTGCCAAATTCAACTCTGTTGTTTAGTAGCTTGGTTTTGTTTCCTATCCTTATGATAATGTCTTATTTATTCGCCGTATAGATGGAGGTTATGTGCTTTTATTACTCTTTATGAATGATATGATCATCTCTAATGATGATCTTGTTGGTATTATAGAGTTGAAATAATGCCCCAGTCAGCATTTTGAAATAAAGGATCTAAGACATCTAGCCTACTTTCTTGGTTTAGGAGTTTTTTTTAATGATTCTAGCTGCTATCTCTCTCAAACAAAATATGCCGCTAATCTTCTATCTCGTACAGGTCTAAGTGACAACAAAATTGCCTACACACTTATCGAGAGTGATATTCGTCTCATACCAACTGATGGAAAACCTCTAGGTGATCCTACTCTATATCGGCAACTAGTAGGGAGTTTAGTCTATCTCACTATTACTTGTCCTAACATAGCATATGTAGCTCATATTATGAGTCAATTTATAACAACAACTAGTATTGCTCATTATGATGTGGTGCTTCGTATTTTGCATTATGTTAAAGGAACTCTATCTCATGGTCTTCTTTCATCATCCTCCTCTATGGAGCTTCGTGTATACTCCAATGCTAATTGGACTAGTGATCCTATTGATTGACGTTCTACCACTGGATTCTGTTTTTTTTCTTGGTGATTCGCTTATCTCATGGAAGAGTAAGAAACAAACAGTTGTATCACATTCTTGTAATGAAGCTGAATATCGAGCACTCATTGACACAACTTTTGAACTTCTATAGTTATGTTGGCTATTACAAGACATGAGAGTTGAACATTCATCTGCCACTACCATTTTTTGTGATAATCGCAGTGACATTCAGATTGCTCATAATGATGTATTTCATGAGTGAACTAAGCATATTGAAAATGATTAACATTTTATTCAACATCATGTCCATCAAGGGACTATCTCTCTTTACTCAGTCTCATCCTATGATTAGATAGCTGATATCTTCACCAAAGCTCAATTACCAACTCGCTTCAATGAACTAGGAGACAAACTCAAGCTAGGTTCTTTTTCACCTACTTGAGTTTAAAATGGGGGTGTTAGTCAACTGTAATATTTGGTTACCTAAATTAGGCCATGATTTCAGGCTATAAATATAATTGATTGCCTAAAATCTTGTATATAATTGCTTGATTAGGGTTTCTTTTTTTTCTTTAATGCAATCATAGCTTTATAAATAGAGTCTTTTGTACATTCTTTGATACATGTAATACAATAATTCTCTCATATCTATTCAATTTTATTATGTTCTAGTAATATTTATCTTGGGATTAGAGAGTCCACTTAATTTGGAAGATCTCTATAGTGGATCTTGGTAAAGGATACGCTTATGAATTTGACATCACACTTCAATCTAAAACCTTAAGGAATGAGTTTATAAGACTTTTCCACTTTTATCTTCCTCCTTAATCTCTTATGTTTTCAATATGGGATTCCATACACTTGAAATCCTAATAATCTCTCCTTCAAATGTGTGTTTCTACACTTGGTTTGGACTTCCTCTTGAATGGAAGTTTTGAGTATTTACTGTAAAGGACCTTAATACTCCATTGGTTAGGGCGCACCAAAAGTCACCTAACTCTTATGTGTAGAAATTGCAACCCATAAACCTGAACAACGTACAATACTAGTCCTTATTGAGCCATTGGCTCTAATGCCACTTGTTGGGATTGGAGATCCTACTTAATTTGGGAGATCTATCTAATAGGAAAAAACAGTTTAAATAAATTCATATTTTAATATATCCACAATATTGAAAGAAGATGAGCCAAACATATTTAAATAAATAATTTCTTAGAATTTGTAATGATATTTTTTTATTCAAGAATATGTTGAAGAAAATAAAGTAAAGGAATTGATAAGTACATTTTATTATAATTTTTGAATTTATTTTGTTATTATTATGTTGTATTAATTATAGGTTAATTTTCATGTTAATACTTGGTACGTCTATTGTTTTCTTATAATTTCAAAGTGGGTTGTATGTTTTTATTAGTTTTGATATATTTGATCTTTTTGACATATTATAGCTTAATTTCTTTTCTTCCAGAAAATCAACAATCTTTCTATTGTTTATATGCATCATTGTTTTAAAAATCATATCAGTAATCGAACCTGATAAGTTTATAAAATACGTTAATTTTTTATTTTAATTTTAATAAAAGACCTATTATACATTCGCATTAGAATTCAATGCATCGTTTCATCAATGTTCATTCAATATTAATTATATGTAATTGAATTATCATGTGATATCATATTATATTATAAGCCTAAAAAATCTCTAATTTAATGATTATATCAATAAATATCTAATTTATAGAATCCATTATTTTTTTTTATTTCAATAAAAGACTTATTATATATTCACATTAGAATTAATGCATCACTTATAAATTTAACATCAATATGAATTCACTATTAATTGTATGTAATTGATTTATTATGTGATATCATATTATATTATAAGCTCAAAAAATATTTATCTGATGGTTATATCACATAAATACTTAAGAATATTTTAAATTTGATATTACAAATAATATTAGTGACATATAATTATTAAATTAAAAATTTTGTAATTTTGATTTTCTATTTAATTAATTTTTAAGAATGATTAATTAATCTCTTCCTTAATGAAAATTTAAAGTAAATTTAAGTGTTTATATAATCTCAAATAAATTTAATTTTTTTTAGAAGAACATAACATTATAAATAGAATTTTGCTCATTATTATTAAATGAATTTTCAATTACTGCATTTTCTTTTTGTGCTACATCTTCTTGTACAACCAAAAGTAATTTTTTTTAATTTACAATATAATTTTCTCAAAGTCAAATTGAAATTTCTCTAATTTATTAATATTCGAACAATCAAAGTTAAATTGAAATTTTTCTAATTTCTTAATATTTGAAACAATATAAAAAAAATAAATTATTCTAATTGAATTTATTTATACAAACTATTGTTATTTTTTGAGAACATACAAATTATTATTAATAGTTCAAATAACTAATTTTAAAATTCATAATAGGAAAAAGTAATAATTTACACAATGAAAATCAAATTAGAATTTCTCTAATTTCTTAATATTCGAACAACCAAGGTTAAAAGAATTTTTGTAACTTCTTAATATTCAAAAAAATAAAAAATAAATTATTCTAATTAAATCTTTTTTATTTAAATTAAATATAATTAACTATATATTAAATAATAATTATTTTATTTTTTCTTATTCTAATTGAATTCATTACTTTCTTATTTAAATTAAATATAGTTAGATATTAAATATAATTAATTATATATTAAATAATAATTACTTTATTTTTTCTTTTTCTAATTGAATTCATTTTTCTTTATTTAAATTAAATATAATTAGATATTAAATATAATTAATTATATATTAAATAATAATTATTTTATTCTTTCGTTATTCTAATTGAATTCATCATTCATCATTTAAATTAAATATAATTAGATAATTATATTATTTAATTAATTGATGACCATATTATTCATTATAATACATAATTAAAAAGAATTTAATGAGGAGCTTTTATGTAAATATGCTTATCCACTCTTTTCATACATTTCTATATAATATAGATAGATATAGATAACAAATCCACAATGAACTAGTAAAAACAATATAAATCTAATATTTAGTATGAATTAGAACCATAATCTTTATTTGAAAAGTGTAAGGATATATAATCTATAAATATCTCAATTACAAAGTCTTACAAGCAGATTCAATGATATTATAGTTAAACTATACTAAACAAAGTTTTCTGAATATTCAGATTATTCAATTTAATTTCATTAACATCATTCAATCCAATTATATTCCATTTACTCAATTAATTTTTGTTTGGTTGAGTTTAGCATGATCAATTATATATAAGTTTATTGCTCTACAACTTTTGCGGTTTTTTATTTATTTATTTTTGCATCTGTAGTTTATTGTCCTCCATCAACGTATCAATAACAAATTTAAGGAGCTAAGATTGCAGAGATACAGCAAAAGACAATGCCAAAACTTCTTCTTCTTTTTTTTTTTTTTTTTTTTTTTTTTTTTTTTTTTAAAAAAAAAAAAAAACAAAAGATAGAACTAAATCGTCTCGAGCTTGAGCTTCTATTAAAGCTCAATCTTATAAAAAAAAAAAAAAAAAAAATGGATAGGAAATTAGTAATAGATTTTTTTATTTTTTAATGTCTATATCATGTGTTGAAAGCATTGGGATATGATATGACCATTCATTTCAAAATATTAAATGAATTTTGAGGCAAAACTTAGAAGTTTAGAACAAAGGATTTTGAGATTTTTTTTTTTTAAATTTTCAACATTATATAGAGATGGTAATATTCTCCCTTTCACTATTTTCCCCTGCATTTTTTGTCAAAAAATCAAAACTCTTTTTTAATATAATTTACCATTCTTAATTTAGAGTTTATTTATTTATTTTAATATATATTATTGATCTTGATCAAGAAGCCTATTACTGTTATTGTTTCTTCTTTGATTTAAATTACTGACATAGCACATTTAAAAAAGAAAATTACAAAACTAATTAATATAAGATTTCTGTTGAGTTTCTTTTTATTCTGTTTCCTACTTTGATTAACATTACGTAGACATAGTACATTCTCAAAACATAATAAAATAAAATAAAAATAAAACTAAGTAATATAACATTGCTATAGTGATTAAATATGCAAAATTAAGAATACAATACTTATAATTGATACATTAAATGTCACATGATCTTAAAACCAGCAAGTTTTCATAAAAAAAATAGAAAATATATTTTCAAATATACATACTATTGTTGGATAAACCAAAAAAGAATTAAAAAAAAATCATTGGTGAATAAAGAATCTAAACCCATTATAAATGATGTGAATCCCTACAAATGATGAAATGGATGAAATAAATTGCACGACTCCACAGTGAACATAAAAATATATAAAACTTGTTTGCCGAGATGGATTTTAAATCCATGAATTTGTTCAAATCTATGAAATAAAAAAATATGAAATATGAAACTGTAGTTAATAAATTGGGACTGGATATTAACCAAGTCTATAAACTGAGTAAATAGATTAGTAGTTCAACCACTGAGTTAATGGTTGAATCAGTAAGTCAATATAATTAATTAAATATATAATTTATAATTTTATATAATAAAATAAATATAAAGTATTAAAAATTTAGGAGTACATAAACTTTCACTCAAAAATAAAGATTAACAAACTAGATATTTTAATTTATAAACATAAAAAAAATACATAAATAATTTTATTAAATATTTAATTTATCTTTAAACATTTATATTCATAAATCACACTATGGACTACAAAAAAAAAATAAAATAAAATTGAGATTTAATAGTTTAATCCTTATATTTTCATCAAAATATGTAAATAAGTTCAAATATTTCTTTATATATCAATTTAAGAATTAAATATAATTAAATTATTAAATTTCAGGAATTAAAATTAATTTAACATTACAGATTGAAGTAAAACAAAAAATTTTTAACTTTTATTCTATAAAATGAAAATGCAAAATAATTAAAAAAATTTTCAGAAATGAAAATAAAAATTCATATCATATTAATTTATCCAAATAAAACCAAGTTATAGTGAAAAAAGAAAAAAATTTGAAATTGTGAGGCTACTGGGTCATCGGTTCAACCGTCCGGATCACATGATATCTTGTAGATCAATTGCAAATCCGATCTAATAATAAACTCGGACCGATTCAATGCCTAGGTCACTTGGTCCACCCACCAGTCCGGTCCGAGCTTAATAACTATGTGTGAAACTATGGAATTTCGATTCTTGTTATGTTTGTTTACAAGAATAAAATCCTGAAATTTAAAATTTAAATGTATAAGTCTCGTGTTTTAATGAATAATTACAATTCTATAGATTTTATAAATAAATCTCAAATTTACCCTTAACATTCATTACATACAAATATCACTTTAGTCTTAGGGTAAAATTAGTTTTGGAATATTAAAATGTTAGTATAAGTAGTTTTAGAATATAAATTTTTTAGTAGAATCCATCATTTGCTCAAAATGATGGATTTGGCCAAAGCCTACCTCTCATATGGATTTTCAAAAGAGGAAATTACAGCCTCCACCGTATTTTTTGTGAAAATATCATTTACACCTTAGTTTTTTATTTTATACTTTCACACGATATTTAGGTTTTTGTTATACGGTTTTCATTTCTCATCATTTCTTTTTCACGTTATCGTCGACTTTGAAGAACTCATTAGCTGTAGTTCTCTTTGCCATTGATGTGAGTTTCAAATTTGAAGAACTCAGTGTCTATAGCTCTATTAATTGTCCATTTGCATTTCTTACTGATTTATTCTCTCTCAGAAATCCAATCATTCAACATCATTCTCTATTAGAAAGTGAAAGATCCTTTTTGAAAAATTCATTGACTCTTTGATCTCACTTTCATATTGATTCTACCGATGTCTTTATCTCTTATCAGTCAATCTTTCATTCACTTTGAATTAGAAACTCAAAGATTTAGCAATTAATTCTCTGTTAGAAACTAAAAGACCCATCTTACTGATATTTGGTTGTTATTTTTTCATCCATTTTTGATTTCTTTTTTGAAATGGTTAGTACTCATTCTGGTTCTAAATCACCTCTTCCTAAATCTACCTCTCAAATATTAAGGAATTTGAACATACCTATGAGTAAAGAGGCAGTGAGTCCTTTAGAAATGGGTAAAAAATTAGGTTTAAGTTCTTTGAAGAAAAGGGATTTTCCTTCTCCTGTTCTTATTGGTAAATATAAGAGAAAGAAATTGTCCAGTTATGAATCTATTGTGAATGAGAAAAAAGGTATTTTTTGTTTATAATTTCTATTTTATTTTGTTTATATTTTTCGTATATTTTGAGTTGTATAATGTTGTTGTCTCCCTATTCAAGAAAAAGGTTTTTATATATCTATTCCTTTCATTTTCACTTACAAATGAGTCAATGATTTTGAAATGTGGGTTTTGATTGTTATAGCTAAAATAATTTTGAAAATCTACATATTATAAACATGCTCAAGGCAACCCCTTGGCATTTAAAGTTTTGGGTTCTTTTCTATGTGGTAGAAGCAAATAAGATTGCGAAAATGCACTGGAAAAACTTGGCAGAACTTCTTGGCCTGAAATTTTTCATGTGTTGAAAATAAGTTTTGATGCACTAGATGATGAAGAGAAAGATATATTTTTTGATATTGAATGTTATGGTTGTGGTTTCTCAACAAGAATTGAAATTAGTGTTCTTATGGATAAATGCCTTATTGATGTCCTAGAAAATAAATTAAGAATGCATAGCTTGTTGCAAGAAATGGCTCATGAAATTGTTAGCCAAGAATATATTAAAGAGCTGGGCAAGTGCAATAGACTCTAGAATCCTATTGATGTGTTTCAAGTGTTGACCAAAAACCTGGTGAGAGCCATATGTATGATGTATATATATTCTCATGTGATGTGTCATGAAAACATGTATTAAAATGCATTTGTGTATTTTTGTGAGCTTGTTGGAGGCTAAGTTGTTAACTATTTTATTGTGACAGCTTTTGGAGGGTAAACTTGTATTTTAATTACTTTTAAATGTTAGCTAGCTAGTTAGTGGGTTAGGTGAGAGGTTCAACTGAGTTTGACTGTAAGAAATGTCCAAGTATGTGTTTAGATATGTTAAAAAGCGAAAAGCATGGTCTCAAAGGCATGGACGTGCGTTACTTTTGTACTTTGATCTCTTGTAACTAAGATATATACAATCATTAATCTATCTATGAAAAATATAGCCTTTGGAAGTTTCATTTTACATATTTCATACTGTGTGTGTGAGCTGTGTGGGTGTGTCCTCTCCCTTGTCATTTCTCAGCAATGTGTGTCTGTTGTACATATATAAGAAAGTAAGTATGAATTATTGATATGTTTACCTAATTTAAGCTTTATTTATCCTTTGCTGTAATCATTATGGAATTGAAAAGGTTGAAGGTATATTTTTGGACACATCAACAATAACTATTTTACTATTTCAGAATTGTAGCTAATAGTATAGGAAACTATATATAGTATATATCTTTTCCATGTGGTAGTTTGTTGCTTAATTTGAATTGATAAAGTGACTAAGTCAACTAATTTTAGCTAACCAATTCATATATATGCTTGATTAATTAATTAGTTTGATGTCATTTTCATAGCAATCAAGTAACTACTACTTCATTTAGACTATCAAATGTGTAAGGTGGGAGGGAATTTACAAAGAAATTGCTTCGTAAAGCTTTGTTTCAATTAGGCTAGTTGAAAGAGTCACAAGCCATCCCAGTCTGCAATTTATTATTCATTTGTCCTAGTTATAGTAATGGTTTCTTTCTATTTGGTTTTTTTTGTTTTTTGTTTTTTTTTATGGATCTTTAATGTTAGTAAGGAAGTGTAAGAAGACTACTCTTTTGTCTTGCCTGCTGTTCATTGATTTTTGGTTTCTGTTATTGCTTTTAGTGGTTTATGCTTTTTATGTTAGATTTTTGTTGTTTATATTGTTAATATTATTTTGTTTTGTTGTTTTATTTGTAGGAGTGGGATTATTTGATTAGGAAAGAAGATTATTTTTCTGCTAAAGTTGCTAATCATATATGGGATGAAGTTATTCATAATTTGAAATCTAATCTTTCGGAATCTCAACTTGCTCTATTCCGAAAGACATGTTTTGAGTATTTTCTCAACTTGCCTGAGTTTAAATTTCAAGCCCAACTCATTCACTGTTTGTTGTTGAGGGAGTTGAAATAGCCAGTTGATAATGAGTTGTGGGTTGGTGTTCAAGGCTGTCATTTAAGGTTTTCGATTGAGGAGCTTGCTTTGGTTACTGGTTTGAATTGTGTTGGTTACTGTGACAAGGCATCTTTTGCACAAGAGAGTAATAGCCTAATTTCAAAGTATTTTGGTGGGATTAAGAAGATTAACAAGCAATCTATTGAAGAGGTTTTTTTTATTTTTTTTATTTTTTTATCTTAGAGGTGGGATTCTGATGAAGATGCATTGAAGATTGCGATTTTATATTTTATTCATTTGTTTCTGTTGTCTTCTCCAAAAGAAAAGCTTATTAGTAAGTATGATTTGGATATTATTGATAGTGGGAAGTATAGCGATTATCCATAGAGGAAAGAAGCTTTTTTTGTTACTTTAGAGTATCTAAAGTGTAAGCTTCACAGAAAGCAAAGTAAGCATCAAAGTAAGGGTGCAAGCTTTTATAGGTTGATTGGTTTTCCTTTGGCTTTTTCAAGTATGGTTTTTTGAGTGTTGTCCTTTTGTGGTTGATAAGTTGGCAATTTCTGTTGGTGATTATATTCTGCGAATTTTAAATTGGAGTTCATCTTCAAATCCATCGTACAAATTTGTTCATAATAGTTTGTTTTCCGAATCGATTAAGAAGGTATTTTTTTTATTTTGTTAATAATTTTTTTGCTATTTATGTTGTTTAATTTTTTTCTTTCATTGCTTGTAGTTGATGTTGAAGAACATTACTCCAACTGTTGAAGAAAGACAGAAGTTAAAGTTGGATGAATTTTTTAGTGAAGGTAAAGGGGATGCTTTTGTTGCTAAGGATAGAAAATCATATTCTAATGATGATTTTGAGTCTCCTGGACCTCTAAGAAAGGCTGAAACATCTACTTCTAAGCTACCAAAAAGAAATATACGAAATAATATGTCAAATGCTATACCAATTGTAGCAAATATATACTAAATATTAAACATATACTAGACATTTACCAATTATATATGTAACGTATACCATATATATGCAAAACATATACCAAAAATATACCATTCTCTAGGTTTATTCTTTTAGGTATATATAAAATAGTTGCAGATACCAAATATATACTGAATTTTGGTATACGTATACCATTTTCTATTAGTTTATCTTTTTAATTTTTTCAAAATTGCAATTGTATACATTAAAGTAGTTGCAGATACTTAATGTATACCAAATTCTAGTATACATATACCATTTACTATTAGTTTATCTTTTTAAGTCTTTAAATTTGCAATATGTATATATTTAAAGTAGTTGCAAATAGCAATCATATACCAAATTTTGGTATACATATATTATTTACTATTAGTTTATCTTTTTACTTTTTCAAATTTGCAATTTGTGTATATATAAAGTAGTTGCAGATACTAAACATATACTAAACGTATACCAATTTATGGTATACATATACCATTTACTGTTTATCTTTTTAATTTTTTATATTTCTAATCTATATAAATATAAATTAATTACAGATACCAAATATATACTTAAAGTATACTAAAATTTGTTATATATATACCATTTATTGTTAGTTTATCTTTTTAATTTTTCAAATTTGCAATATGCATGTATTAAAGTAGTTGCAAATACTAAACATATACTTAATATATACTAAATTTTGGTAAACGTATACCATTTACGGAGTTTATCTTTTTAATTTTTTCAAATTTGCAATATATATATATATATATATATATATATATATATATATATATATATATATATATATATATATATATATATATATATATATATATATATATATATATATATATATATATATATATATATATATATATATATATAAAGTAGTTGCAAATACCAAATATATACTTAATGTATACCCAATTTTGGTATACGTATACCATTTACTATAATTATATCTTTTTATCTTTTACAAATTTGCAATTTATATATAAAGTTGTTAGTATACATTAATGTAATATAAATTAATATCTTTTTATTTTTTATAATTTTCTGAGTGTTTTTTTTTTGTAAACAAATTCAAAAAATATGCCAAACATATAACGAAGTAAAAATGTTATTTTTTGAAGTTTAGATCATATTTTTAAAATTTTTTTATGAGCAAGGTGAAAATGATATTTTTTGCTCTTTTTTGGTTATTTTTGAAATTTTCCCTTTTCAAAATTCTAAAAAATGAAGAATTTAAAACATGATGGATTTTAACAAATCCAATGAAATATAGCTCAATTTTTTAAATCAAAGAAAAAAATAAAATTGCAATTTATAAATTTTGTGAAATCCATCATATCAAACAATCCCATAAATTTTTTCTCATATATTATCTTATAATAAGCAACACTTAACATATTCAATTGCAAAATTTTATTATCTCCTCAAAATTAAAAGATGATGATATAAGAGTAGAAAATTTTATTTAAAATATTATTATATTGCTTAATTTAAATAAGTATAGTTAAAAAGCAATTTATATATTATGAGAAATAGCACGCACTTAGATTTGAATACTTATTTCAAACTACTTCCATTTGCTCAGTGTATAATTCAAAATATATGCAAAATGATATATTTTACTATTATACAAGTATTCAAATAAAAATTAATTAAATTAAGAAAATTAAAACTAACCTACATATTTGAAAATTTACGTTAGGATTGAACACGGTTCGGTCCAATCTAGGGATTTGAAAATCTTTCGAATTGGATTGAATTTTGGAGATTTTGATTTATGAGGAACTAGAATTAGAATTGAAATAAAAAATCTCCGTATTATATTGTTTCAAAAATTTTAGGACAATACAATTTGGAAATCATATATTTTGATTTTAGTCCAATTCAATCCAATCTAAAATGAAAATTCGGAGAAAATACATTTAATAACTAATTTTATAGTTTTAAGTTTTATTTTTTATGAAATTTGGGTTTAATAAATTAATATATTATATTAATAATTTAATATATTATTAAATGGTTATATTTATAAATTAATACATTATGTTAATATATATAATTATATATTAAAACTATATAATAATAGTTTTTGCGATATAATTGTATATACTTAAAGTTAACACAAAATTTCTTGTAATTAATTTCTAACTTTTTATCTAAACTATTAATTATCTATTACAAATACTTTCTTGTTAATAACTTATCATACAAATGTTAATCAATAAAAAAATATTTTTCAATATTATAAATTAGATACCAACGAAAGTTAATTAATCCAAAACTTTATTAGTATCACATAAACTTTATTAGTACATCATACTTTCTTATTATCACTCATTGATTAGTCATAACATATCTTAAAAATTTTTATTCTAAAACATATAAGTAGTTAATTTAAAATTTTTAATTGTAATATGTGGTTATATCTTAGTATTGTTAAAACTTAATCCATATTATATTACTAATTTTTTAGTAATATAATTTTAATGAATTTAATATTTAAGTAAATTGTATAAATATTAATAGTTATATTCCATTGAGTTAAGATATATATATTTTTAATTATAAATTTATAATTCATCTAAATTATATTTTTATATAATGTTGATATAATTTGATAACTGCTATAATGACATATATAATCTTAACATAACTTATATATTATTCAATTAACATTACTTATATATTATAAATAAAAAATTAAAAAATTTTGATTATTTCGATCCAATCCAATTCAATTCAGTTTGGTTCAATTTGGTCTAGTTATTGGTTCGAATATACGTTAATTTTTAGAATAGTACCAAAATATCTCACTTAGTCCAATTTAGTTCGAAGAAAATAAAAAAGTCAATGATTCAATTCAATTCTGGATATTTTTGGTTCAGTTATTTGGTTCAATTCAAAATTTTTAATCTCTATACTCAGCCCTAATTTATGCATCATAATAGTCAAATTGGATTAATACTAAAATTAAAATATAAATATTTAAAAATCAATATAAGTTATTTTTAAATAAAAAAATTATTTACCAATAATTTTTATTATATAAATTAATATAAAAAAAAATTTTAAACAAATTTTTAATTTATTTTTTCAAAATGAATCATTAAAAAAAAAAAATCCATTGTGTGGGCCAACGACTAGCTTTGCATTATTTTGTTGTTAAAACTAACAATCAACACTAAGGACATACCGATCATAGCACATCGAAATACTTAATATTAATATATATATTAATAGTAAGTTACTTTGATTAAAAGCAAAGTTACTATAAAAAATATCTACAACTAAATATTTATAATAAGAGGTAAATTCAGAATAATTTTATTAGGGAGTCAATTCTAAAATATTCACGTCTCACATAAAAATATAACAATTATTTTCCTTTTAAATTTAAAACAAAACATAAAAAATTCAATGCAAAATTTTTTTTTTCACCGATTCATTAAGAACGTATTAAAAAATCAAAATGAAGATATCAAAATTTTTAAGGTAATAAGACTTCTTATGTATTTGAATTGTTTAGTTTTAAATTTTGTTATAAGAAAAATTATTTATTAATTTTCTTATGTTTTTTAAATAAAAAATCTTAAAAAAGTTTCTATTTATATTTTTAAAATGTTAATAATACTATAAATCATACAAAAGATTTATAATATTTATATTTTTATATAACCTAAAAAATAATATAAAATTTCAATTTCAATTACATTTTGTATAGTATAAGAAACTTAGAGTGTAGCATTTAAATTTATTTTTTTTGCATAATTTAATATAATATTTTGACAAATTAATTATTTTGAGATAAATTTTATTTTCAACTTTATAAATACATATTGAAAACATAAAAACAATGTTGAGATTTATTCTTATTTTTAATAGATATGATTCTTTTTTATATTGCTTTCCTTTTTGGTGGATTTTTTTTTTAAATTTTTATTTCTTTATCCCTTATATGGTAGATCCATCTTTAATCTTTATTATGGTAGATCTATCTTTATTTATTTATTTATTTTATTGGGCTATTATTTGGCTGATGGTTCCACACATAAATGTGATGTACCAAAAAATCTAGGGTTCCTAATTGAATCGGTAGTAAAACAACCTTGCCACCCACTGCGACTAAATCACCATCGGATTCTTCCTTGGGGAAAATACTTTTATACATACTTCTTCTTGTTGATCTGTGAATTGCAAGCCTTATTTTGACATCAAATCTATGTTTGTTGGTATTCAGATTGAACTAGCAAAAAGACCATCAGAAAAGTCAAACAATGATGATTACTTGTGTAATACCCCAGATATTAGTTGTCATAATAAACATAAGAAGACAAGGCATTACAACAGAGATGAGAATGGAATTATGGTTGGGAATGGTTAGTATCAAGTTGGTGATAAAAGTGAGACTATAGGAAATCTCATCATAGAAACAAGGATAGATCATAAGATGAACTTGCATGAGAGATGATAGAAATAATGAGAGGCATGAGATGAAAAGAAATATATACAAGTAAATTGATAAGAAATATTGATAGATAGGTAAACATGATATGGAATATGATGAGTGAAGGTTAAGTTGAGGTCATACCAAAGACGAGGCTTGATATAGGTGATATCAGAGAAAAAGTTTTAAGAAGAGTTAGGAAAGATAAGTGATATTTTACCATAGTAATATCAAAACTAAGGTTTGCTAGGGAGGATAGTGTCACGCCTTGACTTTAATGGTGAGACAATCCTAGGGTATGGGTAGGTTTAAGACCACCAACCATCCATAGAACTAAATAATAATTAACTTGGATCAATATTTATCATTCTTATACTTCATCAAATCAACCATAAAATGTTAACATCCATCATCCATTACAATAATGATATTAATCATTCGATACATTCTCAATGTTCACTGTGGATTAAGGATCAATCCAATACCACCATCTATAATGAACAAAGGCAAAAGTAATACATCACATAGATAATCAAAACAATTATTCTATTTATATTTATGCACCTCAAAGTATACTATGGACTATAGAATGAATATTTATAATGATTATAAATGTTAAACCAAATTGACTTCTTAATTTAGTTAATCTCAATTTTGAACTTGACAGTCAAATTGAAGTGTACTAATGTGTATTTTAAGTGTTGATCTTACAGATATAGTACTTAGAATAGTTGGCAAATTATGAAAAATTGAAAATTGCCTAAGTCATGGAATGGACTTCTAAATTGAGCCCACGATAACCAATCTCACCCATAATTAGGATTTCAAACCACAACCCAAGCAGTCATGATGTGACTTAATTCAAGCCAAAATGAGACTGAGACACAATAGGGTTTGCAGCCTTCATAGCGATTGCGATCTTGAGCGTAATATGACAGTCGCTACTACGACCTCAATATTGCGACTGTGACATTTGTAAGATAGGGAACCGCTCTAAGGATACTTAAGTATTCAGTGAAAACCTGGCATATGGAACTAGCTATTTGAGACATTTGAAGATTGCGACCATGATTCTTCAATCTTGACCATAAATGAGATTGCAATTGCAATCAAGACTTGGAGACTGTGACTCAGCTTCAACACTATATAAAATGTAGATTTTCTAGTTCTTAAAGGAATATTTGGCCACCCTATTATTTGTAACAGTTCTTTGGTGGTAAATGCTATAAAGACCCCGCACAACCCCAACCCCCCCCCCAAAGGACTTTATAAGTATTCAACAACTTTCAATATAGCCAAACTCTTGCCAATTTAATTCTTGAAGCCTTGTACATTTAAGTTTATATCTTGAGTTTGTTGTAAGAGCATTCACAGCTCAAATGGTTGTGTGATAGCCTTTGTAAAACACATTTTCATATTGAAAGTGATTCTAAAGCTCTTGTAAGGTTTGAGTGTAAGCCTTTGGGAAAAAAAAAATTGTAAAGCATTGAGAGTGAACCATTCAAAAAACTCTTGTAAGATTTGTGTGAGTCTACACACTAAGTTGGGAGTGAACTGGTAAAACTACATTGTTAGTGAAACATCCAACTGAGAATTAGGGAGTAGATGTAGGGTTTGTTATACTTGAACAACTATAAATTTGTGTGTCTCCTATTCTCTATCCTTAGTCTCTTAAATCGAAATTTTTAATTATCCACTAATTCAACCCTCCCCCGTAGTGCATATTAGGCAACAACAAAATATAAAAATATACATCACAATTAGCTTCTTATGGAGAAAGGCCGTAAGCTCTATCTTCTACAACTCTATCTCCTTTAACCTTGGCATCTGAAAACCACAATTGAAAAGGGGTGAGCTTTCAACTCAATGAGATTATGAAATATATCCATACCTGTGGGATTTTCAATAGATAATAATGGATGATACAGATAACAATGTTCCCGTTTTAGCTTGATTAACATTTCTTTTATAGGACTTGATATGTAATGGGCATTACAATATAAGTAATAGGCGTTACATGCTTGAGTCTCCAAAATTGAATTTGGGATAAGAGCAAAACTCACACTTTTTTACAATTATGGAAAGAGCATTACTAGGTAACAATAGGTGTTACTGTTGACCTTGGTCAAAACCTCGTGTGTTCTTACTTCCAACTTCCTAAACTCACTCTGACATATCAAAACAATCCTCAATTCATAATACATAACTATAAGTCCATACATTAGGCATCGATCACTCACAACTAACTCATTCATTACTCAATCATCAACAACAATACCTTAAAGCAATCAATATCAACATAAGAATCAACCATATATGATTATCATATAATACATAAGCAATAATCTTAACTCTATCATTCATGTAAATGAAATATTTGAAATGTACATCTTATAAAAATATCAAGTATTACATTATTCTTTTCTCTAAGAAAACTTATCCTCAAATTTTCAACTCATTTAAGATAGAAACAATTGTAGATACTTAGCTTGTGTACCATTCGCTTTCCTAACTACACTCTTTCATAGATTTTGATTCCACCACAATACTTTCACCATTGGATTTCTTATTCTAAAGCCTTAAAACCAATATATCAACAATGGCTATAGGAGCCTCTTTATATGTCAAATCTTGTCTCAAGTCTAATGGTCGAGCTCACAACATGAGATGGATCTAGGACATACTTGGAAGTATGGAGACATGAAACATTGGATGGACATTATCCAAACTAGGTGGTAGTGCCAACCAATAAAACCTCTCTAACTTGATCCAGAATCTTAAATGGATCAATAAATCTTGATGATAATTTACCTTTTTTGCCAAATCTCATTACACCTTTCATTGATAAAATCTTCAAGAATATATGATCACTAATAGTAAATTAAAGATCTTTCCTCTTAGATCAGCATAACTCTTTTAGCAACCAAACACCATCTTTTGGATCAATTCAGGTCCTTTAAATGAATTTCTCACTTATACTTCCTTCTATATAATGCTTCATAAGGAACCATCTTAATAGTACTATAATAACTATTGTTGTATGCAAATTCAATCAATGACAAGTGCTTATCCTAATTTTCTCCAAAGTCTAGGATGCACATTCTCAACATATGTTGTAAAGGTTAGATGGTCCTCTTATATTGATCATCTATTTGTAGATAGAAGGCCATGCAAAAATATAATTAAATGCCTAAAGATCTTTGTAACTTTTGCCAAAATCTTGATGTAACTATATCACTCTTTCTAAAATAATCGAAACTAGAACACCATGCAACCTTACTTTCTCATCAATGTATATAATGTGAAGCTAAGTAAGTGGTCTTTACTTGCAAAAAATGAGTAGATTTGGTCAAAATATTCATAATCACCCATATGGATTTATGACCACTGGAAGTCCTTGCAAGCCAACCACAAATTTTATGGAAATCCTTTCCCGTTTCCATTCTAGTTATGCAATTGTTGAAGCAATCCTAAAGGCTTTTGTTGCTCAAATTTAACTTGTTGGCATGTCAAACATCTAGCGATAAAATACTATCTCTTTTCTTGCCACTCTACTAATAGAAACTCTTTACATCATGATACATCTTAGTAGCACTAGGATCTATATTGTATATTACAAAGTGAACCTCTTTTATAATTTGCTATGATAAGTCATTAGTCGCAAGAACATACAATTGAGGGCCACATCTCAATAACCCATCCATAATAGTAAATCCATGAGATTTCTCAGCTTCCACATCATTTTACAACTTGACTATCTAAGGATCTTTATCTTGAGCAACTTTAATTTGATCAATTAATAGTGGTTTGACTTGAAAGTGAGCCAAAAGCACCATAGAATTGGCCATCTCAAGTCGAACATGTCACACATTCCAATGATCTTTTGTGAACTTAGATATGAGCTAGGCTTTAATGATTTCTCACTCAAAGCATTTGCTAGCATGTTTGCCTTCCCTAGATGATACAAAATCTCAAAATCATAGTCTTTAAGTAACTTTATCCATCTCTTTTGCTTAAGGTTGAGATCTTTCTGCTCAAAGATGTAATTCAAGATCTTATGATATGTATAAATCTCACACTTCTCTCTGTAGAGGTAGTGTCTCCAAATCTTGAAAGCAATACTATGGCAACCATCTCTAAATCATAAGTTGGGTAATTCAGTTCATGCTTTCTCAACTATCTAAAGGTATAAGCTATTAGCTTGCCATGTTGCATCAAGACATAACCAAGCCCCACACTTGATGCATCACAATAAATTGCATATCCTCCATTCAATAGTAAAGCCAAAACTAGTGCAATAGTAAGACAAGTCTTTAGCTTTTGGAAGAGCTCTTTATAATCATCAAACTATTGATACTTTACTTGCTTTGAATGAGCTTGGTTAAAGGAGCTACTCCTTAGAGAAATCATGAACAAATATCTGATAGGAGCCTGCCAAACCCAAGAAAATCATAACTTTTGTCACATTGGTAGGTTTAGGCTAACTAAGAATTGCTTTCACTTTCTTTGGATCCATTTATAATCCTTACTTGTTGCTCACATCATAAAAAGTGCACACTATAAAGCTAAAATTCACACTTGGAGAGCTTGGTATACAATTAGTGCTCTCTCAAAGTTTGCAACACAATACAGAGGTGTTCTTTATGCCTTTCCTGACTGTTCAAATACATCAAGATATTATCAATAAACACAATGATAAACTAGTCAAGAATGGCTTGAAGACCCAGTTCATCAAGTTTATAAAAGCATTCGATGCATCCATTAACCCAAAAGGCAACACTAGTAACTCATAACATCCATATATGGTTCAAATGCCATCTTACTTACATCCTCCTTCTGGATTCTTAATTGATGATAGCCTGATCTCAAGTCTATCTTTGAGAAGTGGCTTGCACCTTGCAACTAATCAAACAAATTATGCATCTGAGGAAGTGGATACTTTTTTTCAATGGTGACTTTGTTGAGTTGTCCGTAATCCATGCATAATCATATAGACCCATCCTTCTTCTTTACAAACAACACCAATGCATCCTATAGTGAACTACTAGGCTGAACAAACCTTTTATCTAGCATTTCTTGCAACTATATCTTCAAATTTTTTTAGTTTAGTTGGTGCCATGAATAAGGTAGTACATAAATAGGATTAGTCCATGGTAACATGGTAGCATCTCAATATTAAATTCGATCTCCCTATTCAGTGGCAAACCTAATAACTTTTTAGGGAACACATCTAGAAATTCCCTAATGATAGGAATTTGCTCCATATCATTCACTTCAACATTAAGATCTCTAACATATGCCAAATAACCTTGGCATTCCTTCCTTAGAAGTCTTCTTGCACCAATAGTAGAAATCAAATTATAAAGAGCCTCACTTCTTTCCCCTTAATACTCAAACTCCTAACTTGAATGTGCTATAAACACCATCTTCTTATTAAAAAAATCAATAGTGTCATATCTCGTAACCAACTAATTTATACCCAATTCAAATTTAACTCTAACATAGACAATTCCATCGCCTTCTACCAATTATACTCATAATGCAAGAAGAAAATCCATTTTGCACTTCTATCTCTTCCTGTAAAGGAGTATAAACAATCAAAGGATTCTCAAAGCAATTTAATGACATAAGAAGTTTCTTAGCAAAGCATGATGAAACAAATGAAGGGCAAAGTACTATTAAGTCCCTGAGGTTTACCAAAAATAAAGATTTGGTCCCTGCTTTTTGAAAAGTCATTCTTTAGTCCCTATAGTTTCATTTTGTCACATTAAAAAATCTTTTTATTACTTTTCTTTTAAAATTTTATGAAAGTCTAAAATGCCCCTCATTTATGACTAAATTTTCCATTTCAACCATCTCTTTCACTATACACTCTCGTTCGCCAAGATCTACATAAAGAATTTATAAGACTTGAAATTTTAGCAATATATATATATATATATATATATATATATATATATATATATATATATATATATATATATATGATCCTAGCAAAGATGTATCGATTTTGTAATTTTTTAAAAATCTAATATATCTCAATAAATACATGAAAAGCCAAAGAAAATAGCTTTAGATCAACCCAAAATAAATAAAATAGTAGTTAGAAAGCTAAAGAAAAATAAATGAATAAAATAATCCATATAATAGGTTCATTTATTTGGTTCCATGGGTTGTTGACTTGCTAACAATGATTATTGATGAACTCGTTGCTCAAGAAAAAAATTGATCAAAAGCTCTTTATGTATAAAACAAAAATGAGTGGAGATTAATTGTAGATGAGCTTCATGCCAAGCCTCGAGACCAAATTGCCGTACACATATTCTTAGGAGTCATGGATTAAGTATCAAATAATATAGGCGGGGCTATATCTGAGGTTCTAAATGTTCTTAAAAGGGTAGTTCTTAAAGCAACATTAGTTAACTAGGTGGAGATTAATAGCATATGAGCTTCATGCCAATCCTCGAGACCAAATTGCCATACACATGTTCAGAAGAGTCATGGATTAAGTATCAAATAATATAAGTGGGGGCTATATTTGAGGTTCTAAATGTTCTTAAAGGTATAGTTCTTAAAGCAACATTAGTTACCCATATTTTTTGCATAAGAGCCTTTGTAATCTTAGATCTGAAAAGTTTAGGGTGATATTGGGCCATTAATTTCCTTTCCCTTCTTTCTGACTTTTGATATTTATAATCTTCAGAACCTTCTTTTTTTTTTTTTTTTTTTTTTCCTCCATTGTAACCATTGATGATGATTCTAATGAACTAAAATTCCTAATTTACCATGGAAATCACCACACTCCACCACCGTGCAATTGGCTTGACCAAGTTTCCTTGCTGAGTTGCTCCAGAGGAAAAAAGAAGATGCTGAGTCAACATTTTCATTAAAATGAAAACGAAATGAAAAATTTTTATTTATTTATTTATTGTTGATTTTTGAATTTGGCGATAAAGTTGTTTGATTTGGTAAAATTTGATAAATTTAGATTAGTTGTCATTTGTGTAATTGCTTTATTTTTGTTCTTCATTTTGCTAGAAAGTAGATTTTAAGTTTGCATTAAAGATGGTGGAGGGAAAGGGTATTTTAGGTATTATAAAATTATTTCCTTTTTAATTTTTTTGACGGAAAAATGGAAAAAATGGATTAATGGACTATATAATGTAACAGAATGAAACCTTAGGGACTAAAGAGCGACTTTTCAAACTGCAGGGATGAGATCATTATTTTAGATAAATCTTAATGACTAAATAGTACTTTACACACAGATGAATAGTCGCTTTAGAATCAAATAGTACTCTTATGTCAAAGCTTAGATAGAGTACTTGTGACAATTGTGTTAGAGGCATGCACCTCATTCTGTGCTAGAGCAAACACTCTCTCTCTCCACCTACTTATGGGATCCTGTCCATAAGCTTGTCCTATATCACTATTAGCATCTATACCTCTACCACCATTTCCATAACCCACTGGCGTCCCACTATTACCAGTCCTCTCCATATGGACTATAGAATAAAAAGCTTGGGGTCTAGCTACTAATTTCTATATACAATCCTTTACATAGTGCCCTGTTTATTCACAATCAAAGCAAACACCAATCTCTACATAGCACTAACCATTATATGTCTTTCACATATAGGACATGAAGGAATGAAAGTCCTAAATAGAGCAAAATTAGCTACATTACGGCTCACCTGAGGAACTTCTTTAGCAAGACTCTATCTTGATTGAGATCACTCATGCTAGCTTCTAAAATTACTCAATGACTATAGGGTTACATTCATACTCCTTACCCTATAATCCTTCTTGTTTTATTTAGAGGAAGTCTCTACTTTACATTTCTTTTTCTTTTCTCAAGATGATTTAACTTCCATTTTCCATTTTTTTTTATTACTCTTGCTTTGTCCATAACCTTGAAATAAGAATCAAACTCATGAGCAGCAAGTGCTCTAAACAATGGTGGCATTGAACCATTTTAAAACTGCTGCATTCTAGAAGCTTCATCTAGTACAAATGTTATAGCAAATTTGCTTAACTATCTGAATTTCTTAGCATAATTTGAAACAAATATATCAAGAGTTTTCATCAATCTCTTAAACTCAATAGCTCTAACTTCTCTTACATTTAATGGTAGAAATTCATTAATGACCAATTCCTTGAATCTTTCCTAAATGATCTCATCATTATTCCTAGACAACTCGAAAATGGCATCGCCTTTCATTAGATATCACAAACTAAATTGCTCTTGTATCAGAAACTCTCACAATCTTATCCTTTTCTTCCATATCTTTAAAGAAATTTATAAGGCCTACATCACTCTTATAGTTTGGAGGCTTCAACTTCATGAATTTCTCATAAGTAAACCTTTTCACTTGTGACACCACTTGTGGTTGAGGAGGAGCCACTAAAAGAGGAATAGTAAGAGGATAAGGCTTTAGTCTCTATGCTACTAATTATATCTGCAAGAGGTGCAGAGGAAGGAATTACATTATCCCCTGCATGACTAACAGAACCTTCTTTAGAAGGAACAACAACCCTCTCAGAATGACCTGATCCATTACTTTAACCACATCTAAAAGGCATCTCAACACTGATAAGAGGAAACACGAGAGACTTAAACTCATAACATAACAATATTTATTAATCTAAATTAAAGGAAGATATAACAAAAATGAAATGAGATCCTATAATATGTAGTTTTCCTATTTATACATATCCTTAAATCATAGCACCTTCAATATAATTTATAACATCAAACCTATGCTTTGATAATCATAGCACCTTCAATATAATCTATAATATCAAACCTAAGCTATGATACTACTTTGTCATACCCTGACTCCCATATTGTGACAATGCTAGGACATAGGTAGGTTTAAGACCATCAGCCACCTGTAAGACCCAATAGCAATCAACTTGGATTAATAATTATCATTCTTCAATTCATTAAATCAACCACATAATAACATCCATCATCCATTACAATAGTCATATTAATCATTTGATACATTTCCAATGTTCATTATGGATCAAAGATAGATCTTATATTGTCATCTATAATGAATGAAGGTGAAAGCAACGCATCAAATAGATAATCAAATGAATCACTCTATCTATGTTTATGCTTCTCAAAGTATAACTATGGAGCAACTATAGAATGACATTCATAATGATTATAAACTATAGGAGTCCAAAAATATACATTGGAATTGGCTTTTTGCGCTGAAAGGTCAATAAGCTCTATCTTCTACAACTCTATCTTCCTCAACTCTAGCACCTGAAAACCATAATTAAAGAGGGATGAGCTTTGAACTCAATGAGATTATGAAATACATCCATACTTTGGGGTTCTTAATAGATAACAATGGATGATTTAAAAATTTTCAAATATCAATAAGGATGACAACAATTCATTATAGGTATAAATAATACTATTAATGTGCCTATAAAGAATGGCACTAATATATCCATTTTGATAGAACAATATCGATATAACAATGGTGGAGTACATATGGGCGAGATAAAACCACCATCCCCATAAGTATCCATAACAATCAATAAGTGTAATAACTTCTCCCTTCAACGCATGTTTGGTAGAGCATAAGCCCAGAGTATATAGTCCTCTCTAGGTATGATATTAATATATTAGACTTTATCTATTGAGCTACAGACGATATAATGGATTATTCCCAGACAAACTTTAGAAGAATAATGAGCTTGGACTGAGTTGGTAATTCAATAGAGACAGCTAATTGCACTACAAGTAGAATAAGTCTCTTTTAAGGAATTTTATGAAGTTGAAATTTTTGTAGTTCAAGCGTGAAGAGAACCATCCTGACCTTGTCAAGGAAATAGAGGATAAGATATGGATAAAGAGGCAATAAAGTTTTCCAAACTACTTGATAACAAGTATTGCAAGAGACTAGTTTAAGAGCATTATGATCAAGTTAGAATTGAAGTGCTTTAGAAAAGAATGAGGAATGGAGATTTAAGGAAGAATGCTTGACTCTAGTATACATCTAGTAAAGAAAGTTAAAAATGATATCACATGGGGATAAATATAACAAAAGAGATAGGAAAGTATTTTCAAATTTGAGATCAAATTTTTATGAAGGAAAAGAAAATGTAATACCTAAAATATTAGTTGTTATAATAAACAAGAGGAGATGAGACATTAGGACAAAGATGATAACCGAATTATGGTTGATGTCTTAATGGTTAATATCAGGTTGGTGACAAAAGTGAGATTATTGAACGACAAGTCATAGAATCGAGATAGATCATGAGACAAACTTACATGGAAGATGATAGAAATGATGAGAGATATGACATAAAAATGAATATGTACGAGTTAATTGATAAGGAATATTAATGCAATAGGTAAACATGATACGGAATACGATGAGTGAAGGTTAAATTGAGGTCATACCGAGGAGGGGGCATGACAATTTGCCACCAAGCACGATCTAATTTTTTAAGCTCATATTGTTGGTACCACTATTTATATTTCTAGTTTGTTTTGATATAGTTTTTTAGGGATTACAATATTGTAAGGGTTCGTGATTTTTGTATTGTTCCATTTAATTATCACTTAATAAATATTTATTTCAATCTAAAAAAACATGAAAACAAAAACATTTAGGGGCCAATTTCATATTTTTAGTTTATATATATATATATATATATATATATATATATATATATATATATATATATATATATATTCAATCTAAAAAAACATGAAAACAAAAACATTTAGGGGCCAATTTCATATTTTTAGTTTATATATATATATATATATATATATATATATATATACACTTCAAATATTAAAAAAAAGAAAATCATCCCTGTCTATAGTAGTATTGTTGAAATTTTTAGTTATTGGGTTTTATACGTCAAATGGTCTTAATACTATTTTTATTTGCCTTAATTTTTGTTTTTCAACAGTGTGTAAATCCTATTGTTCAAAAGGGTTATTTATTACAGTGTTGATGTGGAAAAGTTTATGAAAAAATTGTGTATATTGTTATATATCTCACCGCTGTAATAAGTCACATGTATTTTTATTTAATTTTATTTCCTTCTTAAAAAAAAAAAAATTATTTACCATCAATCATCATCATCATCAATAGGATTAATTTCAGTTAGCTTTAGAATCAAGTTATATTGGTTTGACAGGCATCCACTATCTATAGTTGGCATCATTGCAACAGTAAGATACAATGATCATCGTCATTCTCACTATATAGATACATATAATATTTAGAAAAGCATAATTTCACTATCTAATCTGAAGCATATGCAAGATACAGTTATATATTTTGTGGGCATTCTTTTGTCAGTGATTTTTAATTTGAATCAAACAGGGAACTTACTAATTTGCCATTAGGGTAATGATTTACTGCTAAACACTAATCAACAAAAGCAAAAATGAAAACATATTGCAAATTAGATACATACAGAGAAGAACTCTTAAAAACCTTAGCATAAGAATATTGAAAAATTAAAAAGCTTATCTTCTTACACTAACATTGATTAAAAACAAAAACCCATATATTAATCTTCAACCACTGTTGCTGCTTCCATTAGCTGATCCAGGCATCAGCTCTCTTAACATAGCCACCACTTGCAACATGTTAGGCCTTTTGGAAGGGAAATCATCTACACACTGCAATGTTATTTCCAAGTACCTAACCATTTCTTTAACTTCTTCTGCTTCAGCTTCATCAGTTACTTTAGTCACAGAAAGCAATTCTGTATCTATCACTTCCATTTGTTTCCCTTCTCTTTCTTTCATTTTCACCCATCCTACCAAATTAGTATCACCAAAATCCTCCTTATCGGTTGGGCGTTTTCCAGTCAGGAGTTCAAGTAGCACAACCCCAAATGAGTAGACGTCACCCTTCGCAGTGCATCTAAAGCTTTGGTAGTACTCAGGAGGAACATACCCAGGTGTTCCTGCAAGTGTGCTAACACTAAGATGAGTGTCTAGTGCACTTATTAGCCTTGCCATTCCGAAATCTGAAACTCTTGCGTCCAATTCATGGTCTAAAAGCACATTGCTTGATTTCATGTCTCTATGGATTATATGTGGTATGCAATTGTGATGTAGGAAACAAAGTCCTTTGGCTGCACCTCTTGCAATCTTTTTCCTTTCATCCCATGTTAAAATTCGCCTGTCTCGTGACCTTACTCTCCCATGGAGCATCTCTTCTAAGCTTCCATATTCCATGAATTCATAAACAAGAAGTCTTTCCTCACCCACTTTGCAATAACCAAGCAGAGGAACAAGATTCCTATGCTTTATTTTCCCTAAAGTTTCCATTTCAGCCATGAATTCACGATCACCTTGACAGCTCAGTCTTATTAGTTTCTTGATTGCAACACTTGATCCATCTTTCAATGTGGCCTTGAATACTTCTCCAAACCCACCACAACCAATAAGACTTGCTGCAGAAAAACCATTTGTAGCCTCAATAAGTTGAGAGAACTTGAGCTTCCTTAACTGTCTTTGGAAAGTAGCTACATTGATGCTTAGTGGTTCTTTCTCTTTGTCAATCTTCCATGTTGTAGCCGCATGAGATGCTTGCAAGCTATTAAGCATTTTCACTTCTTCTGCCTCCTTGTGCCTCACTCGCATCGCTACTGCCCATACAATCAAAATGCATAAAGAAGCTACTGAAATTAGGATCCCTAAAACAATGCTATTAGCCCATGATGTAGCTGAACTTTTCCTGTCTCCTCTGCTACCATCCGCAGTTGGACTAGTTGTTGCTTGGCCATTCCCACCATGGCAATCAGGCAATGGAACACCACAAAGTCCAGGATTGTGTGAATATTGAGTAACAGGAAGTGTACTTAATTGCCCTCTCTGTGGAATTTCCCCTGTTAATTCATTATAGGAAAGATCAATTTGCACCAAGAAAGACAGATTGGAGAAAGAGTCTGGGATTTGGCCTTGCAATCTGTTATGTGAGGCATCAAACACACCTAAATTCTTGAGTTGCCCAAGTGATGCAGGAATTTCTCCTGATAGCTGGTTATGTGCTATTACAAGAACTTGTAAAGCCATCATTTCCCCCATTTCGTCGGGTATTTTCCCTCGAAGCTGGTTGTAAGAAAGATCAAGATACTCCAGGGTTTGATATTGTGTAAAAAGACTGAGGACGGGACCTGTATACAATCTTGTGAAATCACAAGTCTTCAATGTAGGGACTTGCAACAATCTTTCTGGTCTAATACCAGCAAATTCCAACAAACCTCCAACTCCTTGACAAGAATTCCCCACATTTCTTACGAACACTAAAGTATTTCCAGATGGGATTCCACCTAATGCTTTTGCCCCGAGCTGACGGCCTAGTCGAGGCGGGATCTCTCCGGTCAGCCTATTGCTTCCAAGGTCTAACCAAACCAAGCTGCTGCAGTTACCTAGCTCTGTTGGTATCTCTCCACTCAAGCTGTTATTTGCAAGCTGCAGAACAGCTAACCT
Source organism: Reutealis trisperma (assembly GCA_947687605.1). Lineage (NCBI taxonomy): Eukaryota > Viridiplantae > Streptophyta > Magnoliopsida > Malpighiales > Euphorbiaceae > Reutealis > Reutealis trisperma. Next base: position 315,774 of record CANTUT010001351.1, read on the forward strand.
GGACAAAAGGCCAAATTCCTTTGGGATTTTGCCTGTGATTTGATTGCTTGTAAGAGAAATCCATTCAAGATTACTGCAACTGAATAATTCAACTGGGATTTCACCACGGAGGTGATTATTATTGAGAATGAGATCTTTCAGGTTTCTGCAATTCCCCAATTCTGCTGGAATTTTCCCTTCCAAGCCATTAAACCAAGCTATAAGTTGCTCAAGATTCTCAAGCTTTCCAAGCTCAGGTGGGATTGAGCCATTGAGATAGTTTATGCTAAAATCAAGTGTTCTTAGCTTCGAACATTGCGATAATTGAGCAGGGATTTCTCCAGAAATGAGATTGTCTGGCATTCTCAGCTCCTCAAGAGAAGCTGCACCCGGACATATGTCTGGCGGGATTGTACCAGAAAATTTATTGGAACTAAAATCCACAATTCTTAAATTTTTACAGTATGAAATGGAAGATGGAAATGATCCAGAGATGAGATTGTAACTTAACAGCAGTCTCTCTAATGAACTAAGATTTTGAAGGATGGAATCTGGAAAAGGGCCTGTGATATTGTTATTTGACATATCAAGAAGTTGCATCCAAGAACAAGAAGAGAAAGAAACAGGAATAGACCCTGAAATGTTATTAAAAGAAAGCTTGAGCTCTAAAAGTGAACTACAAGCATTTCCCAATTCACTAGGGATCCAACCTGTGAGATGGTTATGGGAAAGATCCAATCTTTGTAAATTACTGAGTTCGCCAAAAGATTTTGGGATCTCACCTGTAAGCATATTGAAGGAAAAATTCAGAGTCTTGAGATTTGTGCAATTTGAAAGTGACACAGGAATGGAATTTATTAAATGGTTTCCTGATAGATCAAGTTGTGTCAAGGAGTTGCAAGAATTTTCAATTTTCAAACCAGGAATTGAGCCTGTAAAATTGTTATAAGAAAGATCAAGGGCTTGTAATTTATCAGAATTGGACAAAAGATCATCAGGTAGAGAACCTGTTAAATTATTATGAGAAAGATTCACATAAACTAGATTTGGATTTTTAGAGAAGAAACTATCAGGAATTACACCAACAAGTACAGCAGAGGATAATTCCAGATGTTGCAGAGCGTATGGAAGATGAAGCAGAGAAGTTGAATTTACAATAAATGAATTGAAAGATAATTTCAAAGAAGATAACATTTCAAGAGAAGATAAAGGATCAAAAGATAAAATCCCACCAAGATTAGCCTCGGAAAGGTCAACCTGAGTAACTCTTCCAAGAGAACAAGAAACTCCATACCAGGCACATGGACTCCTATTATTAAGCTGCCACCCTGATAAAACTCCATTTGGGTCCTTCTGAATCATTTTCTTGAACATAAGAAGAGCTGCAGCATCTGTTTTAATGGAAGTACCCACACCTTGCTCTGCTAAAGATAAGAGAAGAAGTACTGTAAGTGCAAGATTATGGATAACCTGAACTGGGTTATTCTCCATTGATGATGGAACAAGATTTCAAGAACACACAATTGAGATTCAGAATTAGAAGCAAAGAAAAAAAGGGGGTAGTGTAATGTAGAGAATTGTATAGAGAAAGAAAGAAAGAGAGAGAGAGAGTGGTGAATATGATGAGAATTTGTTTTTGCAAAGATTACAAAGAGAAAAGAAAAGCTTTTGCAAAAGGAATTGCCTTTTTTTTTTAAAAAAAAAAATATTCAATTTTGTTTTAGAAAAATGGAAAAGGAGGGAACGTGGGAGAGGAATAACAAATAAAAAAGGGAATTTCCATTTTTGAAAAATTTTGAAGTTTTTTCTTTGTGCATCACAAGGATAAGTTAAATGGAGTTAAATAAATTGCTTTAATTAAAATGGAGTAAGAAGAGTATTTATGTTAAAAAATAATCATTATTAATTAGTGAATTTTTAATTTAATGAAACTGAAATGGTCTATATAGTTATAAGATTACGAATTTAAATTTTCATGATAGTTAAATTATTAATCTAATTAAATAAGGACGAGGTGTTGATTCTAAGTTTGAAATTTATTTTTATGTATTTAAATTTATTTTTGTCTATATTAAACTATAGAATTTATATATTTGATACTTTGACGTCTGAAACATATATCTATATTATATATAATATCTTTTGAAAAAAAAAAGACAAATTTCTTATAGACATATTTTTAAGGTTGTTGGGTATATAATTTTGTATAATAACTGTATATGATGGATGGTGTACATATTGTTTGTTTTTATAGTAGAAATTGAGCAGAGAAAAGTAATGGGAAGGGAGGGAATATAGTGAGGAGAAAGATTTGATTTTTGGTCAAAAGGGTTAGGAAGGGACCCACAGACAAGTTCTATCTTGAGATCGGCTGCTTTTGGAGATGAGGGAAAAAATATATATAGACTGTGTTTGATCCGAGAGTCACTGTCTGTCAGTGAAGCGTGAGAGAATGTTTTCTCCTTTGCTAGGAATTATAAACTATAAGACTATAAATAAATTAGAAAAACTGGCTATACATTTCTGAATTCAGCTACCCATCTGGACCATATGATTGCCTTTCGACTCTCTTATACAATTTTTTTTTTTAAATGCTTAAAGTCAATTATTCATATGATATATGAATTTGTTAAATAATAGTTTATAATCAATTTATATTCAAAATTTTAGCAGAGAGCAAGATTATGAAGGTGGAAAAGCGCGAGCTCAGCGAGCTCCAAAGTCGGTATAATTTTTTTAAAGATTAAAAATAATTATATATTTTTAAATCAACTAATTGCTATTTAAAACATTGAAATCCTAAAACGTTTTTTGCAGTCACAATTAGTTCTTTTAATAAAAGAACACCAAATCTAATTTGCTTATCTCTTATATGATTGATTTTGCTTTTTATTTTCATTTTCTATTCATAGATTAAAATAACCAACTTCAATAAACATAACAATATTCACAGTTTTAATAATTATCAAAATCATTTTTAAAATTATAAAATAAAGATTTTGAATTTCAACTGAAATTTAATTTGCTTTATATTTCACCTTTTTGTTTTATTAGTGTTTTAACTAATTCTGTTCTAAGTTTTCTTTTGTTCATCTTCTCTTTTGATCCATAGTAAATTTTTCTTTAATTTTTGATTAAATAAATAGAGATATCTCTAAATCTTTTAATTTATCTTTTTTATATAAATTTATTATTATTGTATTATTTTTAATTTTCCTTTTAGGGTTTTTTATTTTTTTAATATGATGTACATATTCTTGTCACAGAAATAATTTATTCTTCTTTTATAAAAAAAATTTCTTCTCTTAGATTATTTATAGTCTTCAAGTTAATTTTAAGTTTGCTATTGATAGTCAAACAATCAAATTTGTTCAATTTGTGACTTAATAACTATCAAAAAGCATATATTTTTTCCATCGAGTTGTTAGCTCTAATATTTTATCAACACGAAAGAAATTCAAACCATTTTATTATTTTAATATTTTTGATGTATTCTTTTAGATTTTTTATTTCAGATTAAAATATATTATTTTTTATATATAAATAAAAATTCATAATAATCTAAAATAAAATCTCTGTTAGATTTCACTTCGAAAATTAAAATCTCTGTTATAAGAAATTTTTAAGAATAAATGAATATGATAACCATCTTTACTAATGAGATCCTACCTTGATATCATGTACACACATTATTATTAATAATCCCCCTCTTCTAATGTGATAAAAACAAAATATACACAAAATGAATTATACATATACAAACCTTTTTTTTTTTTTTTTTCCTTTGTTCATTTCTCTTCTTTTCAAATTTGTCATATCTACCAAATAAAAAAAATAAAAAATCTCATTTCAATAAATATTTTATTACATTAAAATTAAATTTTTATTTCTGCAGCTATTTTCTTGTGAATTTTTTAATTTTTTCTTTCTCCTAAAGCATAAAACTTAATTGATTCTAAACAAATTAAATTATACTTCAAATATTTTGCCTTTAACTTATATGATTTATTTTTCTACATTATATATTTCAATCATGAGTTAGCATGTTAGATCTTGACTACAATGAAAATGAGTTTTCTCCTCTTGCATATTGAATTTAATTATTTTCAACCTTCTCCTATCCAATTGTGGGTTCCAATTTGAACCAATCCTTTTTTTTTTTTTTCTTTGAATTAACAGTGCAGTATAGCTTAATTTTTATTTTTACATTTTTATTTTTGTATTAGATGATTTTAAAGATTACATTTTTTTTTGTCTAGTGATAATAATATAAAATAATCATTGAATAAATAATTTAGTAATTAAACATTTATTTTATAATATTTCATCTGTCTCAAAAAAGTTATCTATTACTCATTTTTAATGTCTACAAAACACTTGTCCACTCAAAAAATAGTTATAAATATTTATCCATTTTATTCTTATTAATTGAAAAGTGCGTATTCTTAAAATTAATAATAAAGATAGTAATAAATGAGTATATATAAAAATATAAGTGAAAAAATATAATAAATTTATAAATTGACAATTAATTAATGATATTTTCTTAAACTATATAAGAAAAAAAAGTGGACAATCATTTTGGGACAGAAAAAGTATAAAATTTAAATAAATATTTAATTTAGTAACTAAACATTTATTTTATAAATAAATTTAAATAAACATTTACTATTTTTCTTTCTAATTTTATTAAGTGAATGATTAATTATAAAGATAGAGAGCAACACTAGTTATAGTCAATGGGGAAGATTTATAAAGAAGATTATGTTTGTATTTGTGGGCCCCAAAAGGCTAAAACATGGAGAGGGAATCAATGATACAGTTCAAACCAATAGTTGCATCTCTATGTGAATTGTGGTATATATTACCCACTAATAAAATAAAATACATTTGAGAGGTGAATAAATAAAAGAAAAATAAATCTTTAAAAAAAGAAAAGAAAAGAAAAACATAGGTAGAGAGTTAAGAGAGTAGATAGAGGCCCACAAAAGGAAACAACATCAATGAAGCCTTGTGGGTAAATGGGCATATTTTGGCATGGGAGGTGATGATGCCTCCACTTGGTTCCTTCTTTTCTTTAATTTTATTTATTTATTTATCTATTTTTTTTCTTTTCTTGATAACCAAGCAGAAGCTAAAATTTGTATATTATTCACTATTCATCCCCATAATCAAGAATCAAGATCTTTAATTAATAACTATAGCTCTTCACATTAAAGTTGGACTTTATAGCTGGTTTTGGGACCATATATACCCTTTTAGTTTGCTTGTTACCTATGTAATTTTATATATTGATTCTTAAGGTATCACATGTAGAATTAAAGATTCACAATTTAATTAATTAAATTTTTAAATAATTAAATTTTTAAATACAGTAAAATTTTTATAAATTAATAACTTTAAGATAATATAATTTTTATTAATTTAAAAATATATTAATTAATTGATAAATTAATAATTTATTAATTTATCAAATGTGCTTGCAATTCAAATTAACACTCATTTAATTAACTATAAATTTATTTTATTTTATAAAAATATAAATTATTTCATTAATAAAAAGATACTAAAAGCCTAAGAAATATAAACTAATTAATATCTACTTAATTTGCATATTTAATTATATTAATATTTTCAATACAACTGATATTTAGGAAAATAAAAATAGACTCATATTTTAGAAAAATATGATATATAATTTGAATAAATTATTAATTTATGATATGAATGGGACAAATAGATTATATAAGGTTTTCAAAAAAAAAAATTATAATCTTATTATTTTATTGAAATAATTAATTTAACTCATTAGTTCAAGTCGAGACTAAAAAAATTATTATTTAATATAGATTGTTAATTTATTAGATATTAATTTATAGAGATTTTACCGTAGTGATATGCCAATGTGAATTATTTTTGTCCCTTATATTAAATTTATCTTTTTAAAATGATTAAAAAACAAATTATATATCAAAATCAATAGATTATCAAATGAGATTTTTTTTCATCATTTATAATCTAACCCTCAATAATCAAATGTTTATTAATAAGAAAAGGAATAAACTACTTTACCAATTAAGTTAATCCATATGCTTCTTCCTTCTCTTCCTTTTTATTGATCAATTTGAAAATTTTATTTTGTTTCAATTTTCTATTACTTTAAGAAATCAAAGAGGTACTAATTTTTTTTTTCCTTTATCTCTTATTATCTACATTGAATGTTCAATAATATAACATATCTTTATAAAAAGGATAATTTAGTAATATATAATTATTTTTGTAATTGAAATTATTTAATAATTTTTCTTTTATTTTCATGCAATTACTGTAAATGATAAATGAAAAAAAAAAATAAAAAATGAGTGCATGTCTGTTTGGGCCTTTGACGCAAGCGTTTGCAGGAGTTGCGAAAGCCGACACTTGGTTTGGTTGTGGGATGGTGAAGGGCAATTTTGATTTAAGAGTTTATTGTAAGGTGCATTTTATGATTATTAAAACATGCCTAGTGATATTTTTTATTTAAAAAAATATATTTTATTTGATAAAAAGCATCTAGTTGATGAAAAGAAAATTTTATTTAAATTTAATAAATTTTTTATATTTTACTTTTTATTTTACTTTATTCTATAAGTATTAATTATTTTAATTTTTTATTTTTTAAATTGTCCAATACAAAAAAAAAATACTGAAATTATCTTAAATAAAATGTATAAAAATTTATATTGCATTAATTAAATAAAAATAAAAAGTGATATTTAGCTCTCTAAATATGGAAAGTTAATCCAACTTTTTTCTTTATTTTTTAAAAATAAAATGTCTATTGAAATTTTATTTTTTAAGATAACTTTTTATAATAAAAAATTTAACATATATAAAAATATTGGGGATGCTCTTATAAGGGGCTCTTTTACAAAAAACCAATCTTCTTATACTTTTTTATAAATTAACTATTTTATGTAATTCTTTTTAATTGCGATAAGAGTTTTAATTTTACGAAAATATGAGTTATCTTGTATAAAATAATATTTTTACAAAAAAAACTGCTAAATTAATGAAAACAAAAAATAATTTGTGATTACAAAAAAAAAAATGGTTTTCTTACAAAAAATACAATATTTTTGCATGTTTTCGTAAATAAAATTATTTTTTGATAATTCTTCTTAATTACGAAAAAAAAGTTTTAATTTTATAAAAATATAATTTATTTTGTACAAAATAATAACTTTACGAAAAGTTCTTAAATTAACAAAAAAGAAAAATAATTTCATAATTACCAAAAACATGCTCTTTTACAAAAAATCATAATTTTTATTTTTTTTGTAAATTCTAGATCGTTTGACTTTGCCCAAATGAACGATCTAAACTATTTTTTTTTATAAAGTTTATAGAATTGTACTTTAATTTAAAATAAAGTAACATAAGAATTTACCTTATTGTAAATGGGTACTAATTTTGAATGTGTATTCTTAATTCTCAAAGATAAGGATGATAAAGTATACGAATTATTCATCTTATTGAGACTAGGATATAAAAGGAACTTATTTATTGACATTGACAATTACGTAATTAGTGTTTAATGATATTATTAATACTTAATAAAGGGAGTTATACAATTACAATAAATGAATATAATTACAATAGTTATGGAGCTAACTCATCAAGAGGCAGTCACATAATCATTATATAAACCAACGTCATCTTTGCCTAAGATAATATGATATTTTCTCTTCTTCTAACTTATTCAATTACATATTTTCTTCCTCTTTGCTGACTTTAGCTTCAGAGATTTTACCAGACACCAAGTCCGACATACCCATGGTGTATTCTTTGCTCTTGTAAGAGGATCCAAGCTACCCGTATATTCATCCGTTTAGCATCATTATTTTAGGAATCATCATTTGAAAATCTTCCTCTTTTTAGATTGATTTCTAGAAGCAATGACCATGAATGAAGACACTCCAGTCATCAATCCCATCATTTCAGTGGGAACCAGCTTTAGCACACCACCTTTTGCGCATGAACCTTCTAAAATCCAAACACCTAGTTTCATTCCATCCACCTGTCAGTATTCTCTTTTGACAAAATTTTCAAGACCATTACACTTTTCCAATTTAGAAATTGGTGGTGGGTCAACTTATGTTACTCCAATAAGGATGTCAATCACAGAACCATTATCTTTACCACTTGCTTATGAAATGGCAATAAACCTGATCATAGGTACTACCTTATCCCAATTTTAAGGCTAGCTACAACAGGTCATTCGGATAACCTATCTTAGGTCATTCAGGAAACTTTATCCTAAGACATTTAGGAAACTTTATCCTAGATATCCATGCCTAATCCTCCAATTCAGCCTATGATTGGCCATAATAACCCCCAAACAAGACCTAAAAAATACTCTGGCATCTCCTCCTCTAATTTTGAAAGTCGATAATAAGCCCAATGTTGAGGATTAGGAGAATAATGAAGATGAGGTTAAATCTTGCCTCCATACTAGGGTGGATAACACAAGCATGGCCCTAGTTGGTCAAGAAATCATTAACTTCAAGCAAAAATCACTAGAAGCTATGAATGAATTGAAGTCTTCCCAGTTAGAGTTAGAGAAGTTCATGCCTGAAGGGTTACCTTGATCCCTAGAGATTATAACAAAGAAATTCCTATCAAGCTCAAGCTGCATACTTTGACTCATTCACTGGGATTGGAGATTTGGACCTATATCTTCATAAATTCATATGCCAAATACTGCTCCTTGACTCTATGGATGCTATCATATGCTGGGTATTTCCTATTACCTTGATGGACTCAATATTATGATGGTATTTAACTTTACCCAAATGATCAATAACTTCATTTAAATCTTTTTTTAAAGCATTTATGTTAAAATTCATTACTAATGTTTAACCTAAAAACACACTAGCAATCTTAAAGCATGCAAGCAGAAAGAAGTTGAAACACTTTGCAGCTATTTGGAGAGATTCAACAATGAAGCTACTCAGATTGAGAATCTCAATGCTGAGACAGCCACTGAGGCTTTTCAAGCAGGAACTCGGTTAGGTAAGCTTATTGATAAGTTACATACTCGCAAAACCGACACTTTTTCAGAACTTATGGCAATAGCAAGGAAGTATGTTGAGTTGGATGAAGGAAGGAGACATCAATGGAAGATGGAAATTGAACTCAAGAATACGAAACAAAAGGATTCATACAAATTTTATCAATAATTGTTAATTCTCTATTTATAGTTATACTCTTTTTCCTAAATATGGTTTTGTCCTACTGGATTTTCCAAATTGAGCTTTTTTAACGAGATAATCATGATAAAGAAATATATACATTACCTTTTAACATAAAAGATTAAAATTGATATTTACCTATTTTTCCTTACAAATATACTAGCCATATACTTCATATTGTTAAAATGCTTAGCCTTAATCCTCATAGATTCATCATTAAGACCTTACCAAGTTGAGGAACCTACCCTCATGGATTCATCATTAAGACCTCATCATAATAAGGCATTATCCTCATGGATCCATCATGAAGACCTCACCATGATGAGGCACCTATCCTTAGGGGTGTGCAAATGGTCAGTTTGGTTCAAAATCAAACCAAACAAAAAATTAAAAAACTGAAATTATTTTTCATGAAAACTAAACCTAAATCAAACTTTATGTAAAATTGATCTGAATCAGTTTCCTATTTTAAAAATCGAATCGAACCAAGATCCTCAAAAATTGAATCAAACCAAACCATCAGTTTGGTTTTTTTTTTTTTGTTTGATTCGATTTGCTTACCCCTACCCATCGTTATGAATCTATCCTAAGCCCTCACCATAATAGACACTTACATTTTAAATTTATCCCCTTTCAAACTGAATCCTGATGGATTCATTCTAAAGCCCTCATCATGAAGAGTTACATTTTAAATTTATCATTTTAAATTGAATCCTAATGGATTTATCCTAAGGCCCTACCATTCTGAGGCACCTACATTTTAAGTTATCAACTTCATCCTTTGGGGGTTCATGCTAATCTCTCACTATGATGAGGCATCTATATTTTATTCAAAGTATTATAATAAAATCTAAAACTTTCACCTTACATCATGATGAGATAGATAAAACATTCATCTAAAGTATTTCTACTAGTAAAACATTCATATGAAAAAAAAAAATGAAAGTAAGTTAGCATTAATATAACCCCAAAAACAAAATATTATACTTGGACAAAGTATTTAGAACAAATTATTGTTCTAAGTAAGCTGAAAATAAAAAAAATATTTATTCTTAGCCACCAGCAACCGGGTCATCATCATTGGTAGAATCTGAATGCTTATCAGGACCATAAGTCTACTTATCCCCATCTTCAGTGCTAGATTGAGCAACCTTAGGAGGAAGCTCTTAATCTTAAGCAGCCTTATGTTTTGCCAGTATAAGAGTTAATAAATCCTGGATATTGATATCATCAATTGCAATTAGATTAGCATTAGGATTCTAGAAAGTAACAGCATAGCAGGAGAGCATAGCAAAACATAACCACAGAAGCTTTTTGGATTCAAATTGGAATTTCTCTTCGACCAGTATCCTGGTGGATTCAACATCCTCTTATCGCTTCTTCCAATATACATAGTCAATAATAAGCTTCTTGATCTTAAAAAATAACTTTTTCTTTTCCTAGGCGAAAACATCCTAATTTTTTTTTTCTTTCTAAATACTTCTAAGCTTCCTCAAATGTTACCTAGAGACCTTTAACATTGACATGAGCCTTTATACATGATTCGTTGACCTTCTATCAAATCTCATCCAGCTTGAATACCTATGCATAGTAGAAATATTATGAAAATAACTATGACATAATGTTCTCTACCTCACGCTTCTCCCATTCACCCATATCATGTGGCAGTGACTTGAAGTATCCAAAATCCTCACCATGATCTTTGAGTTATCAACACTTTATAAAATTGAAGTATCATAACTGAATCTTAAGGGATTCACCCTAAGACCTCATTATGATAAGGCATCTACATTTCATAAACTTGAAGTATCATATATTAATGAAATCCTATGAGATTCACCCCAAAACCTCACTATGTTGAGGCATCTACATTTCACAGATTGAAGCATCACATTAATCAAATCTCAAAGGATTCATCCTAAAGCCATCATGAGGTAGTTATACTTTATAAAATTTATTTATTAGTACTCTTCAAATTCATGAAAATTCATATGAACAAAAGCAAAAATTAGCAAACAATTGCATCCCATCGAGATAATAATAGAAAGTATTCATACAAATGTTGATAAACCCAAAACCATTAGCATAAGAAAAGTGAAAATGATCAAACGAAGTGGTAGCATCACAAGACGACTATCAAAAGCTCATATTCAAAAAAGGTAAATTGTCTCGCTCGGAGATGAAGAATATCCAAAGAAAGGAAAGAGACTTGCGAGATGACATGAATAAATAGTGTTACCAAATCTTTAAGAAAGGGGCTAATGATGATGTAGATTTGGAATGTGTATCCTTAATCCTCTCATATAAGGATAAGTATATAAACGATTCATCCTATTGAGATTCAAATATAAAAGAAACTTATTGACATGTGATGGTTACATAATTAGTCTTTAATGACATAATTAGTCTTTAATGAAGGGAGTTACACAATTATAATAAATGAATATAATTACAATAGTTATGGAGCTAGCTCATCGAGAGGCACTTATACAACCATTATATAAACCAAACTGATAATTGCCTAAGACAAGGTGATATTTTCTCTTCTTCTAGCTCACTCAATTACATTTTTTTCCTTTTTCTTTGTTGACTTTCACATCAAAGGTTCCATTGGACACCAAGTCTAGCATACCCACAGTGTATTCTTTGCTCTTACAAGAGGATTGAACTCACCCAGAGATTCATCCGTTTAGCTTTATTATTTTGAGAATCATCAGTACTTATTACATCACATGCATAGTCCAACGATAGGTGGATCTGAGGGCATATTGTGTAAGTACAATAAAACCTCTATAAATTAATAATTTTAGGATTATACACATTTTATTAATTTAAAAAAGTATTAATTAATTGATAAATTAATAATTTATTAATTGATCAAGTGTAATTATAATTCAAAGTAACACTCATTTAATCAACTAAAAATTTATTTTATTTTTATAAAAATATAAATTATTCTATTAATAAAAAGATGCTAAAAGTCTTAGAAATATAAATCAATCCATATCTAATTAATTTGTAAGTATAATTTAACTGTATTAATGTCTTTAATGTATAACAACACTCATATTTTAAGAAAATATAATATTTAATTTTAGTAAATTATTAATTTATGATATAAATAGGATCAACAAGTTATATAAAGTTTTCAAAAAAATTATTATCTTATTATTTTATCGAAATTATTAATTTAGCTTGTTAGTCCAAGTTGAACTTGAAAAATTATTATTTAATAGAGATTATTAATTTATAAAGATTTTACTTTATATTTGGACTCTTTGGTAATCCTTATTATACACGGACTGATGGACAGTGGATTATTAAAAAGTAGGGGAAATACAAGACTTTCATGTGAATGGAAGAAAAAAAATCTCAATTGATTAGACATAAGTGCGTAATTTTGGTTGTTCTTGCTTTTTGTCATTGGTTTTTTATTTTTAAGAACATAATTTTGAGGTTTCAATTTTAAATTTCGCTTTATTAAATATTGATAAACTTATACAATAAAATTAGGATTAACGAAGATAAGTTAATTTCATTTGCATTAGTTGAATTGGATTAAGATTGTTTTATTTAAAGCCTAACTCAAAATAACTAAAATATTTTTATATGATAATATTATCTTACTACTTCATAAAGAGAATTCTCAAATCTAATTACTTTAAGAGTATGGTCAATTCCACTATATTTGAGTCCAGTTAGGCACACAAAATCCTTTATTTAAGTTTGACATATTTCATAATAAATCGAACAAATTAAAGGAATTTTTAAACCTGTGAATACCAATAGTTTGATATATTTCAATGGGCTTGATATTCAAAGTAAGGGCACTATTCTAGATATGTTGGGTTTTTTTAAAGGTCACCTTCCTATTAAATACTATGGTTTACCCTTTTTTCAGTCATAGGCTCTCTAAGGATGATTGTAAGGTGCTTATTGAGAGGATGACTAAAACAGTGAATGGATGGGCGATAGAACATCTTTCCTATGCAAGCAGATTACAACTCATTAATTCATTTTTAATGAGTATGAAGATCTTCTAATGTCAAGCTTTCATTCTTCCTAGGGCTATGATCTAGGCTGTTGAAAGTATATGTAGGAATTTTCTTTAGAAAATGTTTATAAGTTATAAACATGGCTGTCTAGTCTCTTGGAGGGAGGTCTACTGTAGAAAATGAGAGGGTGGATTGAGGATGAAGTATTTGTCTAGTTGGAACAAGACTGCTATGACTAAACACATTCGAGAATTGATTGTAGTAAAGCAATCTTTATAGGCAAAGTTGTTTATTAGTGATAAGCTAAAGTTATTAAGTTTTTTAGGCTAACTAAACCTATGAAAGCTAGTTAATGCTGGAGGAACTTGTTAAAATTGAGAATTGAAGTCAAGTCTTGCTTTGAGTGTTCTTTGGGAAGGGTAAATTTTCATTTTAGCATGATCCTTGGCTCTAAGAATGCTCCATTGCTAAGAAATCCCCTTTATTATCTGTGGTTGATGTTGATATTCCAAAGCAGACAAAGGCATAAATCTTTTAAATGATGTCACTGAACAAATCCCTTAAATGATGTCACTGAGCTAGCTTGGGAATATATTTAGCAGAATGGGATAGTGGATAATAATAAGGAGGATATTATTATTTGGTAGTTATTCCGTTCGAGTGTATTTTCTATTTCTAGTACATGTTCCTTTTTCAGGGACCTAAACCTGTAGTTTCTTAATGGCATATGTTATGGGGATATAATCATATTCCTAGGCATAGTCTCATTGCTTGGTTTGCCATTAAAAATAAGTTGCATTTGAAGGTTAAACTAAAGCAATGGGGTGTTATTCAATATGAATTGTGTATATTTTGTAATATAGCTAGTGAGACTATTGAGCACTAATTCTTTGATTGTTATGTCACTTCTGCCACTTGGTGTAAGGTATTGCAGACCTGGTTGTATGATAAAGGGGTTTTGAGTTGGAGAAGGGAGTGGAGCTAGTGCAGTAGAAGAGCCACATGATCAGAGCTCAACTATTTGTATCTTTAGAAATATTTGAAATATTGTTCTCTTGAAAATGTATTCCAAAAGAAGCAGTAGCAAGAAGTTTTTAGTCTAATACAGGAAATGGCAAAAGATGGGTTGATGTAAATAGTTGGATTCTTTGTTTTGATACATTGTATTGCTTATTGAATTTGCAATAAGAATTTCCTTTTGGTATTTACTATCAATAAAGAAGAAAAAAAATCTCAAAAAAAAAATTAAAAAGAAAATGTAAATTGTGGTGAGAGAATTTGCTCTTGATGAGGGATAAAATCAGTTAAGTCTTAATTAGTATTTAGAAAGGATAAACTTATTTAAGAGAAGATCACTCATTCACTAGTCCAGATTATGAATCAAGTTGGCAAGTTGATCACTCGAAACTCAGGACTCATCTGATGAGGCATTGGCTTCCCCTTAGGACTTATCCTTAAAGGTCATCCTCATAAAGCTTGAGTAGTACCTAGCTTGCCCATTCCCATATCAAACTAAAGCTCTATTTTCCATCTTAGCTTATTGATTCAACTTGTCCAAAGCTCATTGAGTAGGGCAATATAGCAGCTGTCTTTTATTGACTACAAAAGAAGAGGAGCATTAGGGTAAAACCTACCCATTGTGATTGTGCCTACCTTACCACAAGTGGTGCCACTAACCTAACAATTTCTAAATGCATGCGTGGTGCCAGAAACATTGCAACTAAAATGGGCACCTATCTCATCAAGTTAAAATACTTCATTATACTCTTAAGGTTCTACGATATACAAACCTGCTTTCACCCAATAATGAACTCAAGCGAGTATAAAAGAGGAGGCAAAGTACCATTTTTAGGTAAATCATTCTACATCTTCTCACCTCATTCTTAAGGATGGCAGCGGCGTAGATGCCTCAATACCTACGCCTGTCTTTTTGCTAGGATTTTGTACTTGTCCCACATCAGATATATGGCAGGGCAAAGGCCGAGGAAGGAAGGAAGGGTAAGACAAATATATGCATATTTGCCCCATTTCTAATGTAAGGTAGGTAAATAGGCATTTGAAGTGCGCAAAACTGATAAATAGGTACCCGTATGTGAATTTATCATGATTATAACCTTAAACATTAAATGACACAATATATCTATCTAATACAATACAATTACACAAACACAATATTTATAAAGATACAAGAAAATAATACCTAACTAAAAATATAGTAAATATTTGCTAAAACAAAACATCCCACAATTTAAAATAAAAAAAAGTTCTTAAAGTTCTAAATTGCTTAAAAAATTCCATTGGATTACATCAATACTCATCAACATCTTCAATAATTTCACTTTTTTCATCATCGTCATCACCATCATCAAGAATAGTTTGAATGGTACTACATTTTGATGGAAGGTCACCAGATGAACCTACAAAGAAAAAACATGTTAACATTTTTATAGCATTAATTACGCAATAATAAATTGAATAAAAAATATAACAAATTATTTACCTCTAATCTCAATCCACAACCAATTTTGAGCACACATGAATGCTTCTATTGTTTTAGAAGTAAGCCTGCTATGATGTGGACTCAATAATCTACCACTTATGCTCGCACAAATTCTGAAGCAACTACTATTATAGAAATGGCTAAAACATCCTTTGCAATCAACCTCAAAGTAAGATATTTAATTCCATGTTTCCTAAGTAAAACACCATCCTTAAGATAATAATCTAATTCCATTTTGACATTCTCAACCGTTTTTGTCACTACTCACAAATAAGTTAAATCCATAAAGAAAATCATTTCCCATAAAAAGAAGTGGACTCCTGAGAGAACATGAAGTAAAAGATGAACCCACATTGCATCCCTTTTTATTATATTGATTAAGCAAGTCATAAAGTATATTTTTGATCTTAAGAATCTCATCTGCAACTTTCTACCATAAATTTGACCAAACATCTAATCCAATAATCTCATCTTAAATCTTGGATCTAAAATAGCAATTATTCCCATGATTCCTTGAATTACATCTTAATATTGATTAAATTTTTCAGTCATATCCAATGCCATTCTGCTAATTATCTCATTAGGAGATAGAAGCCATCTACTCAATGTTATTTTCACCCCACAAACTTTTATAAAACAGGAATTAGCCATAGGATAATTTCTTCTAAAAAATACTTCAGTTACATTATAATACAACTCTAATTTCTCACAAATTTCTTTAACTAATTCCCATTCTTCCTTATTAGGTATACAAGTATACTAGGAGTCACGTTGTTTCAAATGAAAAAAAACATCTTTATAAAAGCAAAGCAGTAGAAAGTATCAAATAAGTGGAATTCCACCTAGTTTTACAATCAAGAGCTAACTCTTTGGTGCACAAAACACACATCAATTTAGCCATTTCTTCAAATTTTTGCCTCCTTTTCTATGATGTAGTCCAATGCACTACGCTATCACGCACCTTCTCAATGACTACTAAACCATCTTACACAATCAAATTCAAAATATATGTAACACAACATATGTGAAAGAGTGAACCATTCAATAAATAGTGCTCTTTTGAAGCCTATCTAAAAGAACTCTAATCACGGCATCATTAGTACTATAATTATCAACAGTCAAAGTAGACGATTTTACATCAACATTGCATTTTAACAAGCAATCAATAAGTGTAGAAGACTGTAAGGCCTTGCCTAATCCACTAAGTGGGGATCGAAATGCTCATTTGAGCTAAGTCTCTTGATGGAACCTTCATATTCAAATTGATTGATTTTGAAAAGATTTTAGAATCGCTACCTTAATTTTATTTTTATTTAAGAAAAAGTTAAGGTAAAAATCCAATTAAATGACTCCAATTTTATCCTAATAGAAAAAGTGCACTAGTCCTTGATTACTAAAGAAGATTTGGGGATTGGGTTTTTGGTTTATTTAGAAAAAGATTAGTTTGGCAAACTTAAAACAAAATAACTAGAATTGATTTCATGAACAATTTATACAATGTATGAATAGTTTGATTAATGCATGATATTCATTCATTCTACAATATAGTCATTAAGGGAACAAGAAAATAAACAAGAAAATATTAAATTTACAATGAAAACCCAAAAAAAGGGATACTTCCTCTAACCTTTATGGGTTCTAGAAAAGTTACACATTTTCTAAACTAAATCCTAAAGAATGCAAACAAGATAAAGAAAATGTTAACTATGTAAAGAAGATGATAGGGGAGAAGTTGCTTTATTTTAATTGGATTCACTGCTTGAACCAAATATGTCTGTGTATCTCTTTGAATGGGAATCAAAATTCATGCAGTTCTCCCCTCTTATGAAATGGTTTATTTAGCCAGACTACTTTATCATATTTTAATTGATTAATTGATTACCAAGACAAGTTAATTAGTTCATATTTTAATTATCCTAAGTGAATAAATTAAAAAAAGCCAAGGAGCCTTGGAGGAAAAAGAGAGAATCCTAAAGAGGAAAACAATAAATAAATCCACAGGAGGGAGACAATGAATAAATGCCGAAGAGAAAAATAATAAATAAATAAATAAAAAGAAAGGGGAAATAAGACTTACCTTGAATAGTAGGAGACGACTAGTCTCAGGCAGTGGGCAGCGACTTACCTTAGATGGCAATAAATTTTTTACTTAATGGGTCAACTCAGAAAGTCACAACCCAGCTTGTTTTACAAAGGAGCAATAGCAAAGCAAAAATAAAAAATAAAAGAAAAAATTTAAACCAAAGAGCTCACTCCTTGGCGGATCAAGCTTGTGGAGATGATTTGCTTAATGCAAAAGCTGATCAAACAAACCAAGGAGTGAAGAGGTGTGAAAAACTGAGTTAGGGGGCCTATATTTATAGTAGAAAGATTGGAGAAAGAGTTTGTAATCTTCAGATGTGGGATTAGTGTAAAAAATGAAAAAAAATGAAAAATTAAATTTGCTACCACACAACATCCTTGCGGTTGCCACAGGTGTCTCTATGATAGCTGTAGGTAGCTCTACAGCAGTCATAGGGCAGTTTGCGGTAGCAGGCTTAATTTTACAATTTTGGCCTTTGTCACCCATTTCTCATCCATTTTTCATGATTTTAGTTATATTATGTTCATTATTCAATCCCGGATGATCTGCATTTTTTTGGTAATTTTGGCTTTCACAGGTCTGTTTACTGAGCCTATTGAGCTTTCCTTATATAATAAAACACATTAATATGACCATTTTTCATACAATAATGGTACTTAAGCTTTGACTTAAAAGTCTTTTTAGGCTTAGCTATTTTGTTATGAAATTTTGATCTCTTCACAATATTATTACAAGAATGCATATAAGAGCAAATGCTATGTTTTGATTGTGGGTGCTTTTGAGCATGCTTCTTTTAATACATAAATGTATGGTTAACTCTTTGAGGCTTAGTTCTTGAGTTTTGTGCACCTTTTTTTAAATCCTTTTAGGATTAGGAGATTTAGTGTGTGCTTTAGCTTCCTTGAGGACTATCTCAATACTAGATGTTTGAGGAGCAAAGGTTTTGACAAATGATGGAAGAGAGGATGTAGAAGTTGATGAACCATCAAAGCCAAGATCATGCCTTACTAAGGGTGGTCTTTGATATACAATTAGTGTATCCAAAGTTTCCTTCATCTAATTTTAAAGAATCATTTTCTTTATTCAAAGTTTCAACTGAAGAGGTTTTTGTGGAAATTTCTTCCAATAAGTTTTTAAGTCTAACATTAGATGTTTTCAAACTTTAAACAAGTTTTTCCAATTCTTTGAAATTCCTTTTAAGCTGTGAAAATTTTTCTTTATAAATTTTCATTTCAGAAAGATATTTTTGGCATTTCAAGGCCATAACTTTCTTAAGGTCATCCTTATCACCCACATCATGCAAAGTAGCACAATCATCATCATAAGAATGAGATATGGAGCAAACAATATCATTATCATTAGAATGAAAAGTGGAACGTACCTCATTTGTAGGTTCCTCCAAGGTCATGACTCAAAGGTTGGCTACATCCTGATTCTCCTCTTCACTTGAAGAGATATCATCCCAAATAGCCTTTAGCCCCTTTTTTCTTCTCCTTGTCCCATTTCTTCTAATGATTCTTGTTAGCCCCTCATTTTTGTCATCATTTGAGGAGTCACTTAAATGGCTATCATTATTAATTTGATCTTTTGAGGACTTGAGAGCTAGTGCCTTCTTTTTCTATTTTTCTTGTTGTTCTTCTTTCTTTATCACTAGAGACATCTCTTCGATGAGAAGTTTATCAATAAGAACATCGATAGGAACCTTCCCAATATCCTTATTGGCTTCTTCAATACTAGCCATTCTAAGATCATAATCTTTCTTTGGAAGCATTTTCAGAATCTTGTGATTGACATCAACTAAGTTATATACTTTGCCTAATTTCTTCATGTTTATGATAATGGCTTAGAGCCTATTTGTCATGTAGGTGATGCTTTTGTTAGGCTTCATCTTGAAAAGCTCATACTCAGTTGTGAGCAATTGAATCTTCTTGGCTTTAACTTGCTTGGTTCCTTCATGGTAGTTCTCTAGAGCTTTCCAAATGCTAAAAGCAATTGAACAATTTTGAACTCTACCACATTCTTCTCTTGAAAGAGAACTAAGAATAATTGCCATGACTCTTTTATTTTTGTCGTTAACTTTTCTTTGAGCATCAACCCATTCCTCTCTAGGAATTATTTTTCTAACACCATCAACTGTTTTTTATTGAGGCTTCCATTCTTTAATTATGCAATCCCATGCATCTATGAGATCACTAACAAGATACACCTCCATTCTATACTGTGGATAAGTATAATTAGTACCATCAAAGTGTGGTTTGAGGTGATGCATTCCTTCATTGGCCATTTTGATCTTTTCTTATGCATTGAAGTTTAAAAATATGATATCAAAGCTCTAATACCACTTGTTTGCCCTTTTGTACTAAGAAGGGGAATTGAATTGGTGGGAAATTAAAATTTAGATCAAAGAGATAGGGATAGAAAGATAGACACAAGCAATTTATAGTGCTTCATATTATAACCAATCCTACATCCACTCCCTAATTCACAATTGGGTATTTCCACTATCTATAGAGTTTTACCAAGTTCACTCCCAACTTAGTGTTTAGGCTCACACCAAATCTTATAAGAGTTTTCCCAAGGCTTACTTTTAAATATAAACAAGAGTTTTAAGAAGGCTAACTTTAAAACCTACCCAATTATTTTACAAAGGCTTACACTCAAATCTAAACAAGAGTTTTCTAAGGCTCATTCTCTAACCTATACAAGTGTTTCAATGGCTAACACTCAACCAACTAATACAAAATGTGAATTACAAAGGTTTTAGATTTGAGAAATAAAATTGTAAGAGTTGGATACTTGATAAACTATTCTCTAATGTCTAAGGCCTTTGGAGGGGATATTTATGGTTTACATCCTCCAAAAATCCATTATAAATGAGTACAAATGACAAAAACACAATTTCAAAGCAGCTTGTAAAAAGTTGTTGTCAAAGGCAAAATTACTATTGCGAAACCTAAATCATAGTCATGATATTCAAATCTCTAATGGCTAGTGACACATGGCATTTGATCATTGGATGCTTGACTATCCATTAGAGATGTTCTCTATCATATGCAAATCTCACGGTCGTAACTTGCCTTTTGCACCCAATTTCATAGTTATGAGACCTACTGTCTTTTAAGGCCAAATTGATTTAATTGCCTTAAATTAATTTTTGATTGCGATCAACAGGGTCATGATTGTGATTTTTTATTCACAGTCGCAATATGTGGTTATGCCTGCACAATAGAGGGCTGAATTATATCTTTATGAATTTCTTAAGTTCTTTTAATTGTAATCTTTCCAAAGTTTTTATCCTACAAAGACAACACTTAAAACTTAGATTAGATCACTTTAATTTGATTGTCAAGATCAAAATAGAAATTAACTAAGTTATGAACCAACTTAGGTCCACAATTATTTAATTTATTTATTAAATATAGTTAAAATTCTAAACTTAAATTTTTTGACTAGAAATTTTAATTTTTAATATGTTTTCACGTACATAATTATTTAAAAATTAATTTTTACGAAAATAGCGACTACATTTAGGTGCTAAATAACCTAGTGGCTAAAGTTAGTGACTAAAAATGTAATCACCAAATAGTCACCATATCAGTATCATGGTTTCTAGCACTTTGTGATTTTTGCAATTGAATTTTATTTTGGGTGACTGCTATTAATAATCGCTAATTAGTGACTAAAATTACATAGTCATAATCAGTTACTATTTACTCACTAAAAATTTAGAAGAAAATATAAAAAAGTACATTGTGATTTGATCCTTTTACACTTATGTGTATGTGGAATTTTTTTAACAAAAAGTATCTATGGTTTATTCCGTTAGTAGTTTAGGGTCTTTGCCACTAACATCTTCAGTCAACGCAGATGTGGCACTTATAGGCCCTACTTTTTATCCACTTGGTTATCTAGAAAAATAAAGAAGTGCGATTACAAGTGCCACATCAGAGCCATGTCAGTATTGACCAACGATGTTAAGGTTATGGACCTTAAAGTGTTAACGAATCAAAATATAGACCCCCTTTTGTCAAAAACTATTCCACAAACCTATTAGTGTAAAAAGGTCAAACTACAAGGTATTTTTCCCAAAAATTTAGCAATTGGATATATAGAGACTATGTTATTTGGTTGCTTTTTTTAGCTGCTAATCCTAGTTTTTCTTGTAGTACTTGCCTTTCTAATAAGAGAATAAGGAGAAATTTTGTCTCTTTCATAAAACCTATAGGCATAATGCAAATGATTATAGCTAGTTGATGGAAGAAATTGAGAGGCTCATTAATCAAGGGTACTAATCGAAGTTTGAAAAAAAACAAGAAGGTAGACAAAAAGGCAAGAGCTAAGCTAAATAGGAAGTAAGGGAAAATAGGTTATCAATGATGGATTGGCTAAGGTGATTCATTATCTAACCAGGAGGGGGGGGGGGGGGGGGGTGTTGTAAGGTAAAAAAGAGGCCATAAAGCGAAAATAAGACTAAAGCCTTTATTAGAAAGATAGAGCAAGTTGAGTTAGTATATTGCAATGGGTGTAAAAAACATAGGCAGCTCGATGAGATAGGAGCTATTTGAGAACTCCTCAAGCAGACCCATTAGTCATTGAAGCTATTATGGAAAATTTGATAATGAAAAGAATCCTCATAGATTATAGAAGCTCAGTCAATTTGATGATGTCTTAGGCATACTATAAGATGGGTCTAAAAGGAGAAAAGTTAGAAAAATTAAGGAACCCAATTCTCGACTTAAAAGTCCCAATAATGAGGGTGGTGAGATTATTCTTCACTATTGACACATCATTAGAGTGCATCATTATGATAGTCACCTTTGTGAAGATACAAGTCCTTTTAGCCTATAATATATTGCTAGAAAAGCTACTACTCTACAACTTAGATGCTTTAACTAATATTAGGAATTTAAGGATGACAATCTCCAAGCCTGAAGGAGGAGAATTCCATATGTATGGAACACAGGGGCAAGAAGTGGATAGCTAAGAGCAAGAAAGGAAGAGGTACAGAAAGTGCTTAACTTTGATAAATCCAAGGAGGTGGCTATGGTTAAAGCAGTAAGAATGGCAAACCGGGTACTCGAACAAAGAATCAAACTTGTAGAGAAGCTGGAGAAATTTTCTATAAATAATAAAGAGTTAGAAAATTTTTTATTAATATATTCATCTTTAAACAATAAGCAGAAGGAGGAGGCTCATAATTTTTGAAGAATAACTTATCCAATTTTGCATTAACCTCGTCGAACATGAAAGGGATGAGTCCATATGTCATTACCCATAGGCTTCATGTCAATCTTTTGGTCAAGTCTACTAAACAAAAGAAGAGATGTTTTGGAGTGGTGACACAAGCCGTCATTGATAAGGAAGTAGCTAAGCTACTCAAGTGGGTTTCATTAGGGAAGTTTAGTACCATGACTAGCTCACTAATATTATACTAGTAAAGAAGGCAATAGGAGTTATTAGATGTGTGTAGACATCACTAATATTAATAAAGCAAGCCTTAAGGATTCTTTTTCTCTGCCAATAATTGACAAGTTAATTAACTCGACTACTAGGTATAGGAACATGTCTTCCCTCGATACCAATCAAGGATACCACCAAATCAAGATGCATATAGAGGATGAGGAGAAGATTGCCTTCATTACTAAAAAAGGCATTTACTACTATGTGTCCATGCTCTTTGGCCTAAAAAATGCAAGAGCAACCTATCGACACCTTGTTAACAAGATCTTCGAAAACTAGCTCAATAAAAATCTTGAGGCCCATATCGATGTTATTCTAGTCAAGAGTAAAGCTTCAAGGATCAAATTAAAGACTTGGGAGAAGTATTTAGGGTCATAGTTGAATATGCAAGGAAACTGAATCTTGAAAAATATTTATTCTTCATTCAAGATGGCAAGTTCTTATATTGTATGGAAAGCGAGAAATGCATTGAGCCGAATCTAGACAAAGTAAAAGCTATTTTAGATATGGCTTTGCCCCACAACATCAAAGAGGTGTAGAGATTGATGGGGTGAATAGCTACTCTCAGTATGTTCATATCTAAATCTGCTAAAAAGTACTTGCCTTTCTTCAAGAAGCTAAGGAAGACGGAAGCCTTCGAGTGGACAAATAAAGTCCAAGTTGTCTTTGATGAGCCAAAGACATTCCTAAGCTCAGAGCAAGTTTGGAATAGGCCCTTTTATTACTTTAGCAATGTCCTTCAAAAAGTGTAATTGAATTATCAACCCCCTGAGAGACTTGCTTATGCCTTACTCCTCTCCATCAGAGAATATAAGGTCTACTTACAGTCACATCAAGGAGTTATGGTAACTGACTAGCCATTGAGTAAGGTCCTTCATAAGCCAAAAACATTAGGAAGGATGCTATGTTGGTATATTGAGCTCAGTCTGTAGGGCTTTAATATTGGCTTAGATCAGCCATTAAGGCATAAGCTTTAGCAAACTTCATTTTTTGAATGCTCATTCATTATCAAGCATGAATCGAATAACATTAGCCCAGAGGACGAAGATAGATAAACCCTTGAGTCACCATTACTTAATATTGATTTGGCTTGGGAGTTATTTGTAGATGGGGCCAATAGCACCAAAGGTAATGGGGGTAAGAATTATGCTGAAGAGACCAGATGGGTTACCGCTTGAATATGCCTTGAGGTTCAAGTTTGCAATCACTAATAATATAATTGAATATGAAGCAATGATCTGTGGGTTACAATTTGCAAATGGCCTCAAATTAGGGACTCTCATAGTATACATTGACTTATAATTGATAATGGGCCAAATAAAAGGGAAATTTGAAGAAAAAAAGGCGAGCATAGCCGAGTATATAGAAAAGACTAAAGTTGTCCTCGAAAAGATGAAAGATCGAGGTCTTGATGTATAATTTTTTAAAATTTCAAAAGGGGATAATTTTTTAGCAGATTGCCTCAGTAAGATGGTAGTTACTCACCTAGTTAAGCTAGCTTAAAAGATCTTCATCAGATCTTTGGAGTACCCAAACATATAAGAAGGTTAGAAGTAATGGATATAGACAAAGAGTCATACTGGATAGACCCCATTAAAGTTTACTTAGAGAAAAGAGAATTGTCTTTGAATCCTAAAGAGGCAAAGAAAGTCAAACATCGAAGCGCTCACTTCTTATTACATAAAAGGACTCTTTACAAGCAAGCTTATTTCTTGCCATAGTTGATGTGCTTAAGGCAGAAGCAGAGTATGTACTTAAAGAAATATATGAGTGGTCATGTGCTATGTATGTTAAAAGACAGATTTTGGCAACCAAGGCAATTAGACAATGGTATTTTTTGCTCAGATGAAAGAATGTGCCATGAAAATGGTTCAAAAATGCCCTATACATTAAAAAATTTAGTAATGGCAAGTGCATTTCAATAGTAGAGCAAGTCCCCATAAGTAGTCCTAAGCCTTTAGCGAAGTAGGGGTTGACATTGTTGGTGGCCTCATGACAAAGAAAATTCCTCATTGTCGCAATTGAGTACTTACCAAATAGGTAGAAGCCGAAGCACTAACAACTATTACAGCTAAAAAAGGTAATAGGATTTTTATGGAAGAACATTATTTGTAGGTTTAGCATCCCTTACCAGCTCATTGGCAATAAAGGAAAATAGTTTAACAATGCCAAAATTATAGTTTTCTGCTTAGACTTGAATATAAAAAAGTGTTTATCTTCTATAACCCATCCCCCGTAAAATGGACCAATTGAAGTGACCAACAGAACCATATTCAAGGCTTGAAATAAAGACTAGATGAGTATGGAAGAAGCTGAGCAAACGAGCTATACCATGTCCTTTGGGCTTACAGAACCACTTTGAGGAAACCTACTTAAAAGATTTCCTTCAGCCTGACCTATGGAACAAAAGCCATTATTCTTATGGATAAAGGTATGCCTAATGGAAGGGTGAATTTTAGCAGAGACGAAGAAAATGATAAGCGAAAAGGTTGGACCTTGACCTCCTCGAAAAACTAAAGGAGCAAGCAAGTATGCAAGTGATGCTTACAAACATAAAGTAGCCAACCACTTCAATAAAAGGTGTAGATCAGAGCATTTGCTAAAGGTGATTTGCTCATAAGATACCTCAAAGTGATAGGGAAGTGAGAAGGAGTAGGAAAGCTCACCTCGTCTTGGGAAGGACCATTTAGGGTGGAAATGTTAGAGGTCCATCTACTTACAAACTCATAACCATGGATGGTATAGAAGTTTCCCATACTTAAAATATTCAACACCTCAAAATGTATTATCAATGAAGTCTTTAATGAGAAAATACTCTTTACACCATTCAAAAAAATTATGTATTCAATCGAGTTAAAAAGACCTTGTCAATGTAAGGCACTAAAACACCTAGTGAACTCTAGGAAAAAGTATATGAGGCAAAATCCCTACATGATAGAAAAACACCTAGTGAACTCTACGTGAAAGACCACAAAGCAAAATCCCTGCATAAGATAAAAAGACCTAGTTCATCTAGGTGAAAGATTGTGAGACACTTAAGACTTAGTTCGGCTAGGCAAAAGACTAGCCTAGTTTTGCTAAGAAGAAGACCACGAAGGACTTAAGACCTAGTTTAACTAGGCAAAAGACTGGAAGATACCTAAGGCCTAGTTCAGCTAGCACATTATTATTATCCAAGTCCTCTACGTGAGGTAGTTTTTCTCAAGTCCTCTATCAATTAGGCATATTATTTAAGTCTTCTCTCAGTAAGGTGATTTATTATTATCTAAGTCCTCCATATGAATAGAATAGGTTTTCTCAAGTCCTCTATCAATGAGGCACATTATCATATAAGACTTTTACCAGCGAGGCACATCATCATTATACAAGTCCTTTCTGAGTAAAGACATAATATTATTATCTAAGTCCTTTACTTGATGCATGTTTTCTCAAGTCTTTTATCAGTGAGGCATATTATCATATAAGACCTCTATCAGCGAGGCACATTATCATATAAAATCTCTATCAACAAGGCACATCATTATCTTTAAAAGTCTCCCTCGATGAAGCATATTATATGAAGACCTCCAAGTGAGATGGATTCTAAAGTCCTCTATGAGGCATATTATTATTTGGGACCTCTCTAATAAGGAATATTATTTAAAGACATATAAGGACAAATCTAAAATTATAAGGAATCTATAAGTCCATGTGTTGTGGCATCAGAGACTTTAAGCTATAAGAAATTTATAAGTCCACTTGTCATGACATCGAAGACTTAAAACTATTCAGAATCAAAGACTCAAAACTATTTGGATAAAGAAAAGTATCTTGAAACCAAGTCTAAAATAGAGTGAAAAATATTGATGAGGTGTCAATTCAAAGTAATTAATGCTAAAAAGAAGTGTTTCAACTGAGGTCAAATATGGCTTCACCTTGGTGAAACAAGAGAGCCTATGATGAGGGATACAATTAGTTAAGTCCTAAGTGGGCTTAAGAAAAGATATGCCCATCTAAGAAACCATTTATTCATGGGCCTAAAATATGAATCCAGTTAGCAAACTTACCACTCAAAGCTCCAAACTTATCTGATGAAGCATTGGCTCGCCCTAATGACTCATCCTTAAAGGTCATCCTCATAAAGCTTGATCAGCAACCAACTCACCCACTCTCATATCATACTAAAACTCATTGACCTAACTCATTCAAGTGTCATTGAGTAGGCACTGTAATAGTTGTCATTTATTAACTACATAAGATGACGCATGTCAAGGTAAACCTTACCTAGTGGGCTGCCCTTTACCCTACCATAATTGTTGCCACCACCTTGATAGTGGTCAAGTACACACATGGTCCCAAGAACATTGCAAATGGAATGATCACTTGTCTCATCAAGTTAGGCTGCTTTATCATTACTTTTGAGATGTTACCATACGCAAACCTGCTCTTACCCAACAATAAACTCAAGCTAGTCTAAAAGAGGAGGCAAACCAATATTTTCAGGTAGATTAATTATTTTGCATCTTCACACTTCATTCTTACGCTGAAATATTCGAAACCATAAAGAAGCAAATTTTTTTTCCATAAGATTCTTAGGCTCCAAGCTGACTTAAGCATCGAAGAGTCCTTGCCAAGTGTAAAGCTTGACCTTTAATGCTTTTTGATTCATTTTGCAGGCTCAAATCCAAATTCAAGAAGAGTCTAGTCCATTATCTTTGTCGAGTGTAAATTAGCTCCTTTTCTTGTTTACTAGAATTAGATTCTACTTTTTTTTTCTTTTTTTTTTTTTTTCTAGAATTCAATTCTCAAGGGATTAGACTATGTATTACTATCTCAATTCTAAAAAGATTGCAACTTTTATGATTTTTAATGTCTCCAAAAATTATCACCTTTCCATTATTAGTACTATTTTTTACTTCATTTTTCTTTTTTATCTTCATCTTTAAGATGCATTTAATATCATAAAAAGTTAAAAATAAGTGTATTTATTATACTATCAAGAACATAGAAGAAAAAAATGTCATTTTATTTATTGTATTCTTAATTTTTATGCAAGAAAAAAAGTGTCATCTTTTTATGACGGAAATAATAAAAATTAATGGAAAAAATTGAAATAGTAAAAACAATATATATATATATATATATATATATATATATATATATATATATATATATATATATATATATATATATATATATATATATATATATATATACACACACACACTCATCTTTCCCGTTGGAGAAACTAATTAATTAAGGTCAATATAAGAAGAACCTCTTTGATTGAAAAAAAAAAAATTGTCTTATTTATAATATCAATTTATAATACTCCTTGAATCCCAAATTGATGGTTCATCTTGTTTTTACATATATATTAAAAAAATTATTTTCTCTATCCCAAAAATATTGTCCACTTTTTCTCATATAGTTTAAGAAACATCATTAATTACTTATCAACTCATAAATTTTATTATATTTTTTTACTTATACTTTTGCATATACTCATTTATTACTACATTTATTATTAATTTTGAAAATATACACATTTCAATTAATAAAAATAAAATGGACAAATATCTATATTTATTTTTAGAGTGGGTAAATATTTTGGGATATCCTAAAAGAAAATTGTAGATAATTTTTTTGGAATGAAGGGAGTAATTAATATTGTGTAAATTTTTTAAAATGCCCTTACTCATTAATGATAATATATTAATTTTATATGCTTTATTTAATAAATATATATTAATTATACAACTAATGACTACAACTAATAAATGATAATACAAGATATTCTTATAAAAGGAATATTTAAAAATAAAAAGTGGATTAAATTTTAGGACAAATGTGAAAAAAAATTAATAGATTATTAATTTGAGATGGAAAGAGTAAAAATATTAGTTTCTCTCAACGCAAAAATCAAAATAACACATTGAATATATAGATTGACAATATTAATGAGAATTCAAAATTAATATGGTTGATATCATCAATCAGTCAATCATTATTATCTTAATTTTAGGGTAGTGGTGCCTTTCAAAGTGGGATGCCAAAGCCGATTATCTCTCAAGGCTCATTATATATATATATATATATATATATATATATATTAAACATGAATTGTCCTGAAAAAACATGAACTAAAATTTAAAGCTAAAAATGAACAAAAATTTTTAAAAAATCAAAGCCAAAAAAAAAAAAAAAAATCCAATTTCAACTTTTCTTTGCAAGAGTCAAAAATAGCACTACAATGAGGGAATCAAAGTCACACCAAAGTATATAAGATAGAGACCCCTCTTTATTATCATCATCGAAGATTGCATTTTGACCGTTAAGAAAAGGTGTTTAAATTTTGTTATTATTAGGTTTATTATTAGTGCTCATTTTTCATAATTACCATTATATGTAGGAATGGGACCCATGAAGAGAAACAATTCTACCTCTTTTGAGGATAAGGCTTCAAAAATATGTAAAAGCATAAATAGGGAAGTTTGACATCTTTAAAGACCCTTTTGCCCACTCTTCAAAATGTTTAGATGGCTTCTTTTATTATTATTATTATATAATTAAATATAATTAAAATCAATCGACTTTTAATTTAAAGGATTAGAGTTATTTTCAGTTGAAAATTTTCGAATTTGAATATCAGTTAAAATAAATTTATATATCTTGAGAGCATAAATTATTATTAGTTAATACTCATTTTTTTCGTTCCAAAAAGGTTATTCACTTTTTTTTTCATACAATTTAAGAAAATATTATTAATTATTTGTCAACTCATAAATCTTATTATATTTTTATATTTATATTCTTATATATACTCATTTATTAATTATTACTACTTTTATTATTAATTTTGAGAATAGATACTTTCCAATTAATAAGAATAAAATAGATAAATATCTATACTTATTTTTATAATGGGTAAGTATTTAGAGACATCTTAAAAAAAAATAGTAGATAATTTTTTTGGGACGAAAAAAGTCTAATATTTCACAAAACCTCAAGATATTAATTAACATATTATCACCTTTTAAAAATAAAAATTAAAGCGTGATCAAATTCAAAGCATTAAAATTAAAATTAATGTAACAAAAAAATTACAATCATATAATATAATATATATACATAAAGAGAACTCCAATATAGAATTAAAAGTGTATATTAGATAAAAAGAAATCAATGGAAAACTTAATCATATATTCTAAAACTTATGTTCTTAATTATTTAATTAACCATGTTACCTTGTTAATATAAGTCGCTTTTTTAACACATAAAAAGAAGCAAAATTCTTGCTTTTGCCAAATGCACACGCATGGGGTCAATTCGAATTAATTTGGGCCATCTAATCTTTGATAATTAACTGTTAACCCTCACAAGTAAAATGATTTTGATCATTGAGTACTCCTTAGGCATACTTTTTATTTTATTTTTATTTTTATTTTTAATCAAGATAGCTTCTTAGGCATACTTTTTATTGATAGATTAAATTTAATCTAATTAATATAGCTAGCTAGGACATTTAAAAAAAAAAAAATGCATATTAATACCACTAATTTATAGGTTAGCTAGTAAGGATTTATGAACTTTCCCAACAAAAAAAAAAAAATCTATGGAAGAAAAGAAAACCACCAACATTCAACATATATATATAAACATATATAAATATTCATAATTAAATATATTATTATTGAATTGGTCCTACATAGATCCTCTTATTCAAAACCCAATATCTTAATACTATGCTTGTGCATGCTTTAGAAGAACTCAAAAGGGCTAACCCTAGCTATTAAGATAGGAATGATTGATTTAATCCAGTCGTTAATTTTGATTTAAAATCAGCATGTTTGATTTAATAATATATTCAAATTGAAATCATAATTAATTTTTACAGTTTCAATTTTAATTTAAAATTGATTGATTTCGATTTAAAATTGAATTCTTTATTATGATATAAAACTAGTTTCAAACCGATTACTTTATCATATTAATTTTGATTAAAAATTAATATAATATAATGTAATAAGAATAAAATTTTAATAAAAAATTGAATTTATTAAAATACAATTATATATTAAAAAATTTATATTTAATTCTTACATTAATTTAGTAAAATATAATTATATAACCGATTTAATCGAACTTTTAATTTTAGTTTAAAATCAGAAATTTTATTTTTTGTCCGATTTTTAATCAAATTCAAAACCAAACTCCTTATAATTTCAGTTTGTTAAAAAATAATTTTTTATTTCAGTTTTATTCAACCAATTTCAATCTAGTTCAATAATTTCAATATGATTTTAGCCACTCCAATATCAAGAAATTATATAATTTACTTTATAAAGACTACTAATTTTTTTATTTGTTTCCATAAATTTGGCTTATTTGTAAACATGGGGCGTGACTTTTGATGCAAAATCAAGGTAGGAAAAAAAATAAAAAATAAAAAAGGGAAGTGCATAGAAGAGAATTGGGGCAGAAAAAGAGTTAGACCAAATTGTCTTCTATGGCACGCCAATGGGCCAACCCTTTACATCACTTGCCACATTTTAGAATTTTTTTTTTTTTTTTTTTTTTTTTTTTTTGAACAATCCAAATGATTGGTAATGAGCTCAAAACAAGCTTTCTCTTTTGTCTCTCTCACTCCCAACTCTCATGTCTATATATATTTTCTTTAATTATTATTATTATTATTATTATTATTATTATTATTTTATTTGTGTGTATGTATTAGTGAAGATTGGTATAGACATAAAAATTTACGTGAGAGCATAAAATGTCATTTCAAATCATTTAGGTGTTTGTTTGTGGTTTTTTATTTTCACTTATCAATTGGCTTTTCTTGTACACAACCATATTAAATTGGGATAAGTACAAGAGTTAATTTGGGATTTAATTACATATGTGGACCTTAATTGGGTTTTACTTTAATTAGTCTCTTTAATAATGTATTGTGGCTTTACTTGCATGAGCATGATTCGACTATGATTCTATTGACTCTAACATAAATATCTAAACTAACTCTGTATTTTTCCCAAAAGAAAACCTTTATATTTATTGATTTTATTGTATACTATATATATTTATTTGTATTTAAAAAAATTAATAACTTTTTATCATAAAATGATATCACGAGTCATTTTTATATTACTGTACTAAATTTATCTCTTTAATCCTATTAAAATTAAGAGATATGAGAAAAAAAAAAATTATGATCGATAGTCTAACCTTAAAAATTAATCAAATCTTCATTAATAAGGTAGGAGAACAAAAAATGATTTTGGTTAAATAATTGCCATTTTCTCTTTTTTTTTTAATAATAAATCCCCTTTTAGGAAAATAAGATTTTTTTTTTCATATTATTGTTTAAGTTGTTATTGAAAAAAATATTATGATAAAAATTAATATTAATTAGAAGCTATCAAAATTTTTTTAAAAAAAAGTTTGCATGTTTTAATTATTTAACTTTCAATATAATTAAAGAAATATTTTAAAATAAGTTATAAAATCGTCATAATTTTGTGAATAAATATATCATACTCTTAACCCATGTTTATATATCTTGTTTCAAAAGAAAAAAGAAAGAAACATTTTAAATTAAAATTTTCTTAAGTTTTTGAAAACGTAAGTTTCAACTTAATTTTAAATAAATTTTATAATATACACATTCATGCAATTATTAAATTAATTTTTAGGTTAATGATTCGAATAATTAATAGTTTAGATGAACCACTTCAATCTATAATTCTATTATCAAAGGAAAAAATTTCTTGAAATTGAGAAAAAAAAATATATTCATACAAAGTTCAACATTTTATGAAATTAACATTTCAATCTTTATAATTATAAGACTCCTATTTCCATTTTCCAGTTCTTTTTTAGACTGGATTGCTTTGTGGATTTGGGAATGCTCTGATGCTTCAACATTTCAGTCTCTCCTCATATATAGAAACTGTTTTGTTTTGTTTTGTTTCGTTTTTATTTTATTTTTATGACTCTCTAATACATGAAAAAGTAACTTGTAAAGTTATACAGGATTAGAAACGGTGGATTTTTTAATTTTATTTTTGGATAAAAGTGAAGTGTCATAATTGGCATGGCAAATAGTATGTACAGAAAGTAAGACATGTAAATGTGCACTACTGTAAACCCAAAATTCAGTTCTTTGACCCAGCAACATAAATAATTAACATGCAGACTTAGATATATATACACTCACACATAAATTTTGAGAATGCATTTCATATTGCAAGATATTTTCTTTAATAAACATAAACTACATCTATTATATATTGACTTTTATAAAAATAAATACCTTAAAGTGATATCATGGGTAAGTTAATTATCATACATTATATTAAAGCGGCGTCTCTTGTCTTATTAAAGATAGAGTATTCGCACTGAAATAATTAAAAAAATTATAAATAAATTTTTATTTATTTATTATCTGACTCTAAATAATCAAATTAAATCAAAAATAAAATTAGGTAAATTCTTTTATGAATCTGGCTAATTAAAATAAATAAATACATTAATATATTTTTTATCATGTCATAAATACATATCAACATACAATATTAAAAAAAAAAAAAAAAAAAAAAGAGGAGTCATGGAGAAAGCAAACTCTCAATTCCTGTTTTTTTCTTTGAACCATCAAAACCCTGTTATGGTCTGTCCAAGAAATTAAAGCATTATTGTTATGAAGGGTTTTTTTTTTTTTTTCCTTGAAAAGTTGACCTAGTAAAGGGAACAATTATTCTTCTTCAGCTTAAAAGAAGAAAGTCATTGTTTAAGATTTTGGTTATGCCAAGAAATTTTTTATCTTTGCAGAAGTGGGAAATGGCAGTGGGGATGAAGTGAAACTCTTATGATGGCCTTTTCACACGCTTACCCCACTCCTCTAAATAAAGTTTACAAAATAATCATTAGTTTTGCTTTAACTAATGGATTAATGCCTCTGTTCCCTATTAATATTTTCTTTTTCTATACCAATGAGAAAACGAAGATTAATCTAACTTCACATTTTATCTAAATCAAAATATACACTTACTATTAAATTAAACAAAATTCCATATGCCTACTGTCTATGGTATTGGTATATACTTTTGTTATTTATACTTTTTAAGTATGTTTAGTACATTTTAAAATTGAAAATAAAAGTTTAATAGGATTTTATTTTTTTATTCACAAATAATTATATATATATATATATATATATATATATATATATATATATATATATATATATATATATATATATATTATCTTTTTTGCATTTGATTAACTCAGATTTCTATTTATATGATATATATTTTTAAGTGTAATTAATTATCAATCTAATCAATAAATTTTATTTAATTAATTAAAATATAAACTTGAAAATAGATTTTTAAAATTTTGAAATTCTATTTCACTTGGATTCCAATTCTAAAGTGTATTAAACAAATCCTAAAATAGATAATTTAGAGCATAAAAACTATGTAAGAAAATGATATAGAGCAAGTGGAAATGCCCATGCAAGATTAAAAAAGAAAAAAAAAATTAAAACCAAACAACAAAATCCTCAAAATCTTTTTTTTTTTTATGGGGAAAAAAGGTTGTTATTGTATGTGTGTTTTTTTTAAATAGTTATTATTATTATTACTATTATTATTATTATTACTACATTGATGAAGGGATTGCTGATCGTTAATTACATTTAATATCGAAAATTTTGATTTATATCTTGAATTTTAATTTACATATATAAGAAAACTAATTAAACTCATCAGAAAAAGCCAGAACATATGATTATAACTGTTGGAATTATCCCATGAAGTATGAGTAATTTTTCTTATATGCCTTTAGTTGGACAGATAAACAAAATAAATAACTAAATAAGAATAATTTATTTTCATTTTCCTATAAATAAAATAAAAATAAATAGAAAATATGAAAAATAATTTATTTAATTTATTTACTGCATAACAGTAACACACACAAAGGATGGCAAAAGATCACAAGTGTTTTTGAATTGAAATTGAAACATGATAATTTTCATAAGTAAAAATACGATCATATTATAGAGTCATTTTCTTTTTTGATTTTATTTTATTTATTTTTTTTTAAAGAAAATTGGATAACTTCATCCCAAAATTCTTCAGCAGATTTGTAGGGACCTTCATCAGAGATAAGTTCCAAACAAAGAAGTCCTTTGCATTGTGGAATTTGATTGATCTTTTGTAAGTCCTCTTGGCTTAGTTTCCAATTAAAAATGTCAAGATTTTCTCTCATCCTCTCCTTGTTGAAGCTCTTCACTATTACACTTACCCCTTGCTCGTATGCCCATCTTATACACACCTTCACATTCATACCAACAATTTCTTTTTTAGTGCATGGAAATTTTTTCAGCAGAATGATTAAAAAAAAAAAAAAATCAGTCTAATTACAAAAAAAGACAGACGTAATTTTAACTAAATGAGTATAATAGTAACAATTTTTTTCAAATTAAGATAAAATAATTAACCTATTAAGATAAATTAATATTTTGGGCTTTGAGTCGATGTTGGCCTTTTTACTTCAGAGTCTCTATCATATTTTATTGGGCTAATACACTGAAAATTCTTAAAACTTTTTCATGTTTTATTGGGTCAGGTCTTGGGCCACAAAGTTGATTGCTGTATATATGCCTGATTTCTCCCTTTATTATTCATTATTTATTGGAATTTCTACACAAACACCTAAAAAATGATCACACTTATAAAATATATTCTCATTTTCTAAATCTAACTTTTATAGTTTGAGCTTTATATTTATTACTTTTATATGCTCCAACTATGCAAAACCTGCTACAACTATATAAAGCCAATAACTTCTCAAATCTTGTATCTAGTTTCCTAAAATAACCAATATAGTATAGTACATATCACACAAAAAGTTGCCACGTGTTTAATCACATTGCTACGTTACTGTAGTTTCATGGCTACCGTCGTATAATGTAGTCCTACCTGTCAATCTAGGCATTAACCATTATTGGAGTTCCCAATTCATAATAAAAATCAAATCAAACTATTTTTTAAATTTTTTTCTTTTGTAAATTTGATTCAATTACTTCTCTATTTATTTTAGATTATTAATGTTTAATCTCTAGTAAAAATAAAATAAAATAGTCAAACATGATTATTAATATTTAATCTTCATTGTTCTTTAATGGTTGGTCAATTTTTCCCACTCTAAATGATTGATTATATAAATTTAAAAACTTTAGAAGATGAAAATTCAATTATAGATCTTAAATATGCAAAATACTAAAAAACGGCTAGTATTTGACAATATTAATGTTAAAATACACAAAAACCAATAATCTACCTGTAATAAACATGTAATTAACTTATTATCAACCAATTAACTTATTATAAATTTTCTATATACCTCATATATTCTAATTTTTTTTAAATATTGGTATATATCTTGGCCCCACTTACAGAGAGAGAGATTTATTTTTTGTCATCTATTAAACTTTTTATCTTCTCCTTTAAACCTTCTTTTTCATTTTCTTTTTTTTTACTTTCTCTTTCACATTACTCATAAAACTTTTTTTTTTCTTTTTTCATATTTTTACCCTCTTTACTGCATATCAAATTCTCAAACCATCTTCTTCACTTGTCACTTTTTCCTTCTTTTTTCATTTGGTGGTAGAGCTTAAAAGAAGATGGAAGTTATAAATACAGACCACAAGCAATAGAAAATGACAAAGCTTATGTAGTCATATAAAAATTCTCTATTTTCTCACTACTAAGGTGAGCTTTTAAATTTCAATCTTTTTTTTTTTAATTTGTCTAATTATCTTAATTATGAAAATTAATTGACTTTTATGTTATTATTAATTTAAAAATTTTTAAATTGAAAGCATAATTATTAAATTTAAAGCATATTCTTTGATATTTGGAAATTTAATAAATTTATAATATTATTTTTTATTGGTAATTACTTGAGAATATAATGTTCTAAACTTATAATTAGCATAGTTGTGGCCTGCATTCATGAAATAATTTTTTAATTGTAAATGAGCATTTCTTTTAGTCTACCAGCAATTTATTAATATTTGGTAGTTTTAATTTTAATATCATGTAAATAGTGTTTTGTACTTATGTTAATTATTTATTTGTTTTATATAATGTTTATCATATTTGTCCTCTGTCAAGATAAGTTTTAGATCCGTCCCTTACTAGAGTCGAATTGAGATTAAACAAAAAATAATTAAATTTAATAATACATATTTACTAGGTAAGTAATACTATTAATTTTTTATTTTCATATTTATATAATTATTATTATTATTATCTTTAAAAATATACTTTCATTTGCATCACCAAAATTACTTAACTTCTAATTTTACTTTAGTAAGATTAAGGTGGTGTTTGGTAAAATTAAAAATTAAATGTTAAAAATTTTAAGTACTACAATAAAATAAGTGATATAATTTTTAAATTAAAAAAATATTTAAAAACTTAATCACTTATTGCATTTAATATAAATTTTAAGTTAAGAATTTTGATTTACTATTTTAAGTGATTTTTTACTTAATTGAGATTTTTTAAACGTAAGTTATCAAATAAACTTAAAATGATTAATTACTGAAAATTTTAATTTTAAGTGTTGAAGGGTGTAATCAAACACTAACTAATATTATCAATTTTTTAATTATAAACCTAATTAAAAAAAAATCCACTTAGTTAAATGTCAAAAATTTATCAAAATCTAGCAATAATTATCTTGTTAAAATAAAATGAAAATTTAATATATAAGCTGATGAATATAAATTAAATGTAAATACCTGGGCAATAGATTTTTTATTTGCATCAGCAATCTCCTTGAGGCCCTTACAATCCATGACTTGGTTTGAACCCCATGGGGTTCCTTTGGCTCCTAAAGGAGAGTAAGCACTGATATGTATGCCCTTTTCCTTGCAAAAATCTCTAAGCTTCTTTTGCTGCCAAAGTGGGTTCATCTCCACCTGCATCACCAAAATACATAAAAATCAAAGAAAACTAATTAGTTAAATTAGGCTATTATGTTTATAGTGCAGTGATGAGTATCTATTTTTAAATTTGTTAATCCCATCTCATACAATTCAAATGGAATTTATTCCACTCACCTAAAAAGAAATAGAATTTAGTCCACACTTGAATTTAAAATACAATTATAACGTTTTGGCCATCAAATTTTTATGATTACTCTACCAAGATGAATCTTCCATTAAAATTTTTTGGCCCATTATAGATGAAAAGTCTCGTATTCGAATTACAGTAGAAGTCAAGTATTAAAAAAAAAAAATGCTTCTGAGAAGAAAAGACAATAAAAAAAACTAATTAATTACTCACTTGATTAACAGCAGGAGGAATCTTTGCAGTGGCTAATAAGGTCTCAAGCTTCTTGATTGAAAAATTACTTACTCCAATGGATTTTGTGAGGCCAATCGTCTGACACTCTTCCATGGCTTCCCATACAGACTTGACATCCATTGGAAGAAGGTCTTCTTTCTTTATTGGCAACTCCCATGCACCTGGCTTCAAGCTCACTGGAACGTGAATCAGGTATAGATCCAGGTACTCCAATTTGAGATTCCTGTTATATATCAATTAAAATATAACTCTAACAAAAAGTTCATAAAAAATAATTAAAACATTGATTGATTGGGATTACTTGAGCGTTTTTTGTATTGCAGGGAGGACATATTGATAATGAGCATCACTGCACCAAAGCTTGGAAGTAAGAAAGAGTTCACCCCTGGATTTTATTAGCCCAAGTTGTAAGGCTTCTGATATTGCGTCACCAAGAGACTGTTCAGATTGGTAAATAGCTGCAGTATCAAAGTGTCTGTAACCTAATTTTATAGCATGGAGAATATAGTCTTTCAAGACCTCATTAGAAGAAGCACCAAAAGGATATTCAGCAGTTCCAAAACCTACTAGAGGAACATTTGTTTGTTTATCAATTGGAGCAATTGTGCTCTCCATTTTCTCTACTACTCAATTGTATGTTTTTTCAATTTCATTCTTCCCTATGCTTGCATGTCTATTTTATATTGAACAACTCTAAAAATACCAAGGTATTATTTAGTACAAGGTAATTGAGGTAAAAAAGTAGAATTTTCAAGTACGTAAAAACAGTTAGTTTGTTTTATAATTACGATTGTATAAATTTTTTAAGAAATAAAGATCTCAAATTTATGAGTTAAGAGAAAATAATTTTTTAACGAGTTAGGTCAATTAGACTTTTTTTAGTTGATATAAATATAAATTAACATAGTTATCTTTTATTAAATAAAATTAAATAAATGAAACGAAATATTATTATCTTTAATATTATTAATTTTTAAAAATGACAATATAAATTTAAATAAAAAAAAATCTACTTCTTAAAAAATTAACAAATTAAACATACATTTACTTATACTTTTTAAGACTTTTCAGGAAGTAACGATATCCAAAAAATTTTGGTCAAATTTTGGAAGTTTAATCAGTTGGCAATATTATTAATGTGATAGTGGTATATCAATAGATTTTTTTTTTTTGTTGGAAAAATACAAAATACTATCTTGTGATTTGATGTTATTCTTTAAAATGATGTGCGATTTTTTTCCTTCTGACACTTACGTATAATGTAGTTTGCTTTAATAATTTAATTGAGAATTATTTAATTACAATATTGAAATCCCTTACGATAAATTAACAAAAAAAAAAAAAAAAAAGAAATAAAAGAATGTTTTATTTTCTTTTTTCTTATATATGGTGAATGAGCATGTACGTATTTTCTAATAAAAAAATTATAATTCAAATATATCTAAATTACTTGTATAAAGATGGTGGAAGATTTAGATAATTTTGGAACGGAAATTAAATGAATGAGTTATTGTGATGAATAAGTAATTTTAAAATATGAAAAAAATTAATTAATTATTTTTCAAAATTAAAAATTTTATAAAAATTAGGGATGACAATAGTAGGATATAGGTAGGGTAATATAGTACCCTTACATACCTAAAGAAGTATTTGTTTATTCATATTTATTTGGATAATAAATTTTAAACATATCCTCGTACCCTTAGGATTTCAGGTAAACATCAAGTAACTTATTACATAAATAATAGTCAAATTATTTTAAATATATGTGTAAATTTAAAAATAAATATATAATTACTATATATTCATACATATTATATTCAAAAAGATCATATATGAAACATATAAAAAATTGAAATAAAAATACTAAAAAAAAAAGTTCAATAATTATTAAAAGTTCTACAATTCTCTAAATGCAAAAATATTGGATAGATCATAATTAATAAGCTCAATTATATAACTCAAAACATTTTGCATATAACTTAAAGGAAAAATGTTTAAAATATTTAAACTTGAAATAATATAACACATCACAAGTCACTGAAATACATACGGTAGAATATGTAAAAAAATTGAAGACATACAGTGATTAAGATATCACATTATAAATTTACTAATCTTGATAAATAAGAAAATCGGTAAAATTTTCTTAAATCATATCTTTTTCTTTTAAGAGTTACAAGAAATTCATCCACTCTCAAATAATAAAATTTAGTACGTTTCGTAATTTTTTTTTTATTCTTGTAATCCTTATTTATTTATATATTTGCATTTACTTAAAAAAATTAATGTAATATAGACTATAAAATCATAAATTAGATCAGTCAATTTTAGTCTAAATATTATTTATGTTGAATTATATACTTGTATATGTCTATATATAGACATGGGTATAGATGGATTTAAATATGGATAAAATTTGATAATTCAAATAGGCTATAAATACATAACCATTAATTGACTATATGAATAAATCATAGTCAACCACAAAAAAAGGAGGAAGCTCAATCTGAACGGGATGCAAAAAGGAATGATAACCTTAGCCAAATCATTGATAGATCTAAAAGACTGAGGCTAAAAAAAATTGAAAAGAAAGAGAGGGAATCCCTTTCTGAAGTTGCAATCATAGGAGTGCTGCCCTAAGGTAAAATCCAGAATAGAGAACTAAGAGGACTTCTAGGGAGAGGGGACAGCTGAATTTGCTTAATGGACAATAATTACAACCCTCAGTGACTAAAAAAAAAAATCTTTTATATAATAAAATTAACTTTTGTATAAAAATGTTTAGTACTTTCAACAAAGTACTAAACACTATGTTTCGACAAAAAATAAATAAATAAAAATAAAAAAAGTAGTAAACACTCTAATTAAAGTTTGGATCGTGTGTATATATTATGTAAAAGAAAATTTGAATTTGAAAGCTGACAATTTTGAAAACAATTTTAATATATTACTAAATTAAAAATTTATTTATTAAATTTCATTTTATTTATTTATTTTTTTAACAATAGGTAGGAGTTAGAAGGAGAGGAGGCTGTTAGTTTGGGAGGATTCGAACCTGGCTCCTCCGACATGTGCAGCAAGCCCATGACCACCGGGACCAGCAAGCACATGTGCGCGCATTAATTTTTCAAAATGAATGGTATAGGAAAAGACAAGAAATAATTTTTCTTGTCTTGATTCCCTAATTTCTGTCTTTCCCTTATGTATCACTCCTTTTTTTTTTTTTGTCCAGTGTATTTAAAATTTCTCTAAGAAAATACAGATATCATAATTTGAATTATTGATGTATTGTATCATACTGGTAGATAGTTTGACTTTATCAATTAGCAATAAATCCATGGCTGTTTTTTTCTTTCCGTCACTATAAAGTATGGCCCTCATTTGAGAATTATAGACAAGATATTTTTTTTTTTAATCTTTTAAGCGTATACGGATCTATCATCCACGATAGAGTTAAAAATACACATAGAAAAATAATAAAAAATATTAAGATGTGATATAATATTTAGATATCATCACCTAATAATTTAAATTTTTAAATTAAATTTAAAATTTTTCGCATGGTATTAGAGCCATATCCACACTAAAATTTTTGCTTTTTTGTTACAACTGCAACTATGTATCAATAAGACTTAACACATGTGTATTTATTAATCTAAATATGTTCGTCTCTCAATTTATTGTGTCATATGCTAGTTAAGAGTTTAACACGTATTAAGGGGGGTATTATAGTTAAAGACCTGATATAAAAAAATAATAAAGAATATTAAGATTTAATACAATATTTGAGTTTCACTATCTAATAACTTAAATTTTTATGTTGGCTTTGAGATTTCTCACAACCCATGCTATATAAGTATCTACTGCTAGTATATATTTAAGTATGCTTCTACTTTATTTATTTATTTGCTTTTTTTGAGAATTGAAATAATGAATATTCAAATATGGATATATTGCTCGTATTATATGTACATATATACTTATCAAAATACTATATTTCATTGTAGGGTGTGCTCCTTTTTGTTAATTTTTATCTCATATATGCAAGCTTATATGTTATGTAGGGCTAATTTTATCCATCCCTTTTTATTTTCATACTTACTAACCTCACAATTCATTTTCTTTAATTTGTAATATTAATGACTTTTATATAGTCAATAACATCTTTTTTTTTTAATTTGTACCATCAATATTGACTTTATATTATTATTACAATTATCTTATAATTATTGATGTCAATCCAAAAATTGGCAGTTGGATCAGTTTCTTGTTGGGTTAATAATTGCCTATATAGATAAGATCCAATATACTATTGGGTTCATATGTACATACTAAGCCCATTCACTCTTTTTTTTTTTTCAAATTAAAATTTAGAATTTATGTGAATACTTTGTAATTACTTAAATACTCTTATAAATCCTTTATAAATAAGCTTGTAAAATTATTGTACAGTTTTTATTACTCAATTCAATAAATAATCAATTTTTCTCATCATTTTATGTGAATATTTTGACTCTAAACTGGCGACACCCTACTGCCTAAAAATTTATACTTTGATTAATGGCTCTTGTAGCATAAATATCATATTCCTAAGCCAAAGTTAATAGGACAAACTGTCTACGTACTAGAAAACTCTAGTTATTGATCCTTGCACATATTCCTAAGTCGAAGGTTGACAGTGCTATGACACCTATATATAATAGATTTAGGTTAATTTATTTGCACTAATAATAAATAAAACTGGTGATTCAACATAACTAAAATAAAAGATCTATTTAAAATAATCTAAAGATATTTGGCCTAATCCATTAATCCATCTAGGTTAATTTTTTAATTTTTTAGGATAAACATCTTCTTTGCATACCCAATTGATTCCTTTATTGGGTGGGCCTAACTACAATAGCAGTTCGACAAAATTGATCTAGTATTATAGAGCTTTTTCCATTTATGGTAATAAAAATTTATGGCTAATAGGTCATGAAGCTCAGTGGCGATGCCACATAGAAGAGAATTGCCCCCTTATTTAAAAAAAAAAATTACTATTTATATATATTATTATTTATTTGGACAAATCTTGGCTGTCTCCTTAAAATAATGATATGCTCACCTTATGTGTCTTTTTCCTTTAAGAAGTTGAACAAGAAAAAAAAAAATAACATTAACCAAAAAATAAAAACAAGACTCTTAGTTTTCTCAGTTAATAATAAAAAAAAAAAGAACTGTCTTCTATTTAAAGTCATATAAAAACTTACAGGGTAAGTTTATAAGGAAAAACACAAAACTTTGGAGAAAGAACAAATCAAGATCTCTCTCATTTCACAAATTCTTTTGGGAGTTTTTGATTTAAAGGTAAGTAATTTTATTTTGCAATGTCTTTTTCTTTTGTATCTTTTATCTTTCAAGTGTCAATATTTATATACTTTTATTTTTATGAGATGAATTTAGCTCTAATTTTAATTTAAATTTTTCATAATTAGTCAAATCAAAACAACTTTGGGTAATCGACTAATTGTTATGATTAGGTAATTGTTAGATTTTGGTATTAAATATTATAATATTACAAGGTCGAGTTGTTTTGTGCAGTTATAGATTTGCAACTTCAAGAGCTTAATAATCGGCTTAATGAGGTGAATAGAGTTGCTTTTTTATTTTGCATGCTTGTGCCCAATTGATTCATTCTTTGCTTTTAATAAAAATAAGTTGCTTCGTGTTGCTCAATTTTATCCAAATGACTTTTTTGATATCCAACTCATTGCTCTTGAAAATCAGTTGGAGACATATATAATTGATATGAAGTCTAGTTGTGAGTTTTTGAATATGATAGGATTGGCAATCTTGTTAAAAAAAAAAAAAAAATGGTGAAGACAAGAAATGATATTTTGTATTCATTGGTTTATAGGCTCATTACTCTAGCCCTTGTTCTGTCAGTTGTATTTGCCACAATTGAGAAAGCATTTTCTACTATGAAATTTGTGAAGAATCAATTGCATAACAAGAT
The DNA here is from genome assembly GCA_947687605.1 of Reutealis trisperma. Lineage (NCBI taxonomy): Eukaryota > Viridiplantae > Streptophyta > Magnoliopsida > Malpighiales > Euphorbiaceae > Reutealis > Reutealis trisperma. The sequence goes on from CANTUT010001351.1 coordinate 360,390, forward strand.
GGAAGATCAATGGATATCGGATTATTTGATCACATATATTGAGAAAGATATATTTAATGTTATTAATAATGAAATTATTATGCATTGCTACTAAGTCATGAAGAATCATAAAGAGCAATGGTAATTTTTTTTTACTAATGAATACTTATTGATGTTATTTATTTAAGTATTCAAATATTTAACTAATTTGTTTTTATCAAATTTTTATTACATAATTTTTTTATTATGTAAGCTCATTGTATTTTGCTCCTCTTAATTCTGAATCTTTTGCCACTGATGAAGCTAAATTGTCTTTCTTTTATTTTTATCTTTGCTAAACATTTTAATTCTTTCTGAATCACGATGAATTGTTGAGATGACTGCAAGTTCATGTAACTTAATTGCTTTAGATGAAGCACCTATCTATAATATTTAGATGGGATTTTGGAGTATACTCAGTGAAGACTTTGCTTCTATTTGTTCTAATAGTGGTTATCATCAAAGTTACCTTAATTAACTTGTTGGTTTATAGGTCTACTTTCATGATTTCCTTTAAGATATTTTTGCAGGATAGTTATATTTGATATTTGCTATCTTTAATAGAACATGTGAAACAAAAAACTTGATTGTATTCATTTTAGATGATTTTTGGTTCAAATTAAGCTTTTTGTAAAAATATGACTTCAATAAAATTTAAATAGTAATTTAATATCAAATAGATTCTTTTAGAAACTTTAGGATATATAATATTGGTTTTAACTCTCAAGCATGGCTGAGGAACTAGGAGAATTATGGACCCTTAATTTCGTTGCACATTGTGCTTTTGATGATGAACTAAAAACATCAATTGCTTTTGTTTTCTAATTTATTAGTTACCTTTTATAGTATAAAATAATTTGTTATATTGCACTTTTTATGCATATAATGCTAATTAACGAGTTTGAGCATACGATAATTCTTAGCATATAGGCCCTTTTACCATTTTATGACTTTTTTTTTTGGTAAAATATTTACTATTCTAGGTGTTTTTTTTTTTTTTTTTTTTTGAAAATATTACCTATTTTAGGTGCTTTTGAAAATAAATTTCAATTTTAAGTGTTTTCAATTGAGCTGACTAAAAAACTTTGCCTACTAATTAAGCCAACGGCTCAAGCTGTCCGCTGCTCCCATTAGTAGACAACTTATTATTTTTTCCATTTTCTATAATTTTTTTTGCTTATGGTTTGTTTTATGGTTTGTTGGTTTTTTTTTGTAATTTTTTTGTTATTTATTGTAAATGAATATAAATAATAGAAAAAAATTAGATAATGAATAATGTAATTATATAAAACAAATAAATAATTAAAATTATATAAAATAAATAAATAATTAATGTGTTATATTTAAGACAATTAATAATTAATCAAATAATTAATGATTAATAAATTTAAGATAACGTATATAATACAATTAAATGAAGTATATAAATAATTAACATTATAATAAGAATATAGGCCTTGTGTAGATGAACAATACAATTGGATTTTTAGGGGAAAAATGATTTCGGGGCCGAAAAGGTTTTAATTGCCATTGGATTTATTTTTTTGTCCAATGCTAATCTATAACTCATAAACCAAAATGATGCCGATTGGTAAGGCTAGTATCAGTTTTATATTTTTATATTGTTACCATCGCGCTAGCTCATTATAATAAGAACGGTGTTATTTTGCTGGTTTCTTATATAGATGAGATACATGTTGTTTCTTTATTATTATTATTATTATTATTATTATTATTATTATTATTTTCTAAATATTTTAATATACATAAATTATTATTATTCTTATTAAATCTAAATATTAATAAAAAATATATGAGTCAACTAAAAAATAATAAATAAAAAATTATAGTATGGATTAATCTATATAAATTGTGAATGAACCTTAAAAAAAATAAATGACATGGAAAAATTTGATACAGTTTATATATATTAAATTTATAAAAAAATTATTTAATATATATCTAAAAAATTTTCTAAAAAATTTTTAAATTCAACTTTTATTGCAACAACCAAAAAAAAGATTATACCCAAAGTCTAATTAAAAAGTAAAATTTCTCATCCTCCCTCCAAATTTAATCTAGTATATAATATAATGAATATAAGTTTATAATATATATCATAAATTATATTATTATGTCTATTATGAATAATATATAACATTAATTATTTTTATCATTAATTACGAAAAATGAAATAGGATTATAGCAAAGATAAAAAATTAATTAGAATTATTATTTTAAATTGTATTTTAGAAGTATGTTTTAATTATTAACTATATATATTTTTTAATAAGTATATATGATAATTGTTTTTAATTAGTACTATATATAGTAATTATAGTTAATAATAATTTAATTTTACTATTGTTATGTTTTAAAATTTTTAAAATACTTTATAACTTTACATAAAATTTAAGAATGTTAAGTTTTAGTACTAAATACTATGTATACGTTCTAAATAAAACAAAATAATTTAGATATTAATCACATATTTTAATTAAAATGATTAAAATTCAAGTGTCAAAATTCTTGTTTTTTATAATATTTGAATAGACGCCTATTTGTCGTCAATTATTTTTTAGACAGTATGCATCTAAATGAAACCTAACTGTTGCATTTGACTTTCATTATTATCACCATCACCATCACATAATCATCACCAAGAGTACTGACCATAGTAGCACCATTAACATTAACAAGATCATATGTATGATGGTAAAAACTATGTTGAATATCAGTGCCACTAAATTGATGTGGCATTGAACTAGATTTTAGGAAATGAGCACCTGATAAAAATTCAGAGTCCTAAAATGAGGAGCTATAAAAAGATAGCAACATCTCATCCAATGGTGTTTGAGGCAATTGGGAATTGAAAAAGGCTATGTTGGTGGCATCGAAGGCATGGTAGGTCTAACCCATGGTGTAAATGCTCTTAATGATGAAAAGCTTAAAACTATCAATGCAAAGGACTGGTGCATGTATTGCGTCGGGACTGTAAATGCATTCACACAAGATGTCATAGTAGCAAATGGACCTCTAGTGAAAGAAAGACTAGGATAAGAGGTTGAAGCTGCATATGGATGATGAAGATAATTAAAAGCTTCAAATTGTGGAAGAGGAGCACTTGGAGCAATGGATAGGATCAAACCCGCCCTATGTCATTAGCGATGACAACGTGCTAGCTGAACATTTGAGATAGGTTCATTCCAAAGTTATTGTGGAAATGGTTGAAGAGGAGGTGTCGGCTGAGGGGTGACATAGTGAACATGCATCTATCCTCATGAAGGGCTCCTTGGGATCCTTTTGCAAGCTAATATGCTGTCTCAATATTATTGATCATTATGATGTGTTGCAATGCATTGGTCTACACAAGATAAGTAAGTAAATGTTCAAATTGATTATTTATGTTAGTTGTTGATTGATTCATTGAGACACTGGCCTAATGTAAATAAGAGGTAATACTAACTGATACCTCGACTGCAGCACCCTCATGTGAGATCCATCTTCGTGTTATCCATCGATACCACTCAAGGTATTCTGAATAGTAAATGGAATGGCCTAGCTTATGGCAGCCTTCTTATAACATAATAGGCTTTATTGTTTCATAGTTGAACCCATCTAAAATGTAGCTCATTCTAGTTTTTATTTAGGTGGTTGTGTAATACCACAAAATGCAAAGCTTTAGTATGAAGTGGTGGATCGAGTATTGGTTATTGTAAGCAAAAGTGCAGAAGAATTCTATTTAGTTAATGCCACTCCCCTATATGAATGCATATAAGAGGGACAACATATCTCCAAATGTGTTGTCCTTGCAAGCAGGTAGGTGGAAGGTCCCAAAGTACCTCCTCTGTGTAGGGCTACCATATGAACTATTGAAATAAAATATTTTTAGATTAAAATAAATATAATGCAAGTGATTAATAAACAATGTCAATATGAGATACATAGATCATATATTGAATTTCACAAATCTAATGGGAGAATGTGTCAATAAAGCTTTGAGCTGTTACCTATCTGTAATGTTTATGGTAATTGCATTAATTATGAAAAATGGAATTAATAAGATTAGTAATAATAAGCATATACCTCTGCCCAAGAGAAGTCATTGACTTGTCAATGCTATTTATGAGTATTTACGTCTATTGTTTCAGCTAGGTAATGTCTTAGTTTTAGGGAGAGCCTCTATTGAAATTTTGATAGAGTCTTTAGAGTTATTTGAGTATATTGTAATTGAGTGTCAATATTATGATAATCTTTCTATTATACAATATTGGCATTTCAATCTTTCCAGTGATCAGATGTTGCACTTTGATGAGAGCTAGATGGATATCCGCTAAGTTTATAAATTATATTACTTAATATAACACTCCAGTCCCTTATTTATTTAATATTTCACTTGCATACATGTATACTATATATATAATTATACATTATATAACAATTGATTATTTCATTACATGTATGTGAATGTCTCATTATATTTGTACCACATATTACTTGTGTTTGTTTAGATGGGGTTAGGATTACATAGGATCACACATGATTGGGATTCAGATTATGATATGATAATTGATTATGGTGATGAGCCATTATTGGTGTATGGATGATGTGGGCTTGCTCATACTTAGTGCTGTTGCTGGTCGGGTTAACATTGTGTGGCATAGGCTAGTAATGGTTGCTATCCTATATGTTGGATTTAAGAGACAGTATTTGGACAAAGAGAGCCATATAGGGTCTGGCTTCCTAGCTTGAGATATAAGTGGTGTTTAATAACACCATTCAACACTTAAAATTAAAATTTTCAGCACTTAATCATTTTAAATTTGTTTGATAACTATGTCTTAAAAGTCTAATTTAAGTTAAAAACTACTTAAAATAATAAGTCAAAATTTTTAAATTAAAATTTATAATGAATGCAATAAGTTATTAAATTTTTAAATATTTTTACTATTTAAAAATTATATCATTTATTTTATTCAATACTTAAATTTTTAACATTTAATTTTCAATTTTACTAAACACCATCTTAGTATGGTTCTTATCGACCAATTCTTATCTTTAGTTGATTATGTGATTGTTTTTATAGTTGACATTATGCATTAGCATTTTTGACTTTTGGATGGTATGTTATATTGATATTATATAGCTCATTGTGTCGAATGCTCATCCCTATTCAATATTTTTCATAGGTTGTGGATTGAGCTCAAGAAGAAATTTTATATTGAGTTATTCCTGTGATTCATCTCTTTGCAGTGAAGCTTGTTCAATTATTTGGTTATGTAATAAATTTCATATTATTTTGTATTACAAAACTCTAGCACTTCACATTGTTGTTTCCTTTACATCTATAATTCTATATTATTCATTAGTTGTTTAATTTCTTTTGAGTTTGTTGAGTTATTTTGTTAAGCAGGAACCTCTTATTGATATTTGATATTTTGAGATGACGATATGTTAGTCTAGTATGGCATTGAATTGATTTGATGTTTGGTTAGTTCATAGCCCTGATTTTGTGATAGTAACAGCTGTCACATTGTTTTTTTGGCATTTAGCATGTTGTCAAGTTTACTATGGGTTATGAAAGTCTTACACTTTTCCTTAGGCTAGTGTCGGTTACATGCCCTTGGGCTCAAGTTGTAACATTATTAACATAATAATAAAATTTATTAAAAAATTATCTTAATTAGTGGTCTATTAAAAATAATAGTCCAACAAAATTAGTGGTCTTACTTAAAAGTTCTTTGAAAAATAAAATTTACTTGCTGAATATGGATTGAAGAGACAAAAATTGTGAGGAAGTAAAAAAAAAAAAATAGCTATTACAGAAAGTAAGGGTTGAGTGGTTAAGAAGACCAATTTAAAGAGGAAGGTGGTGGGGTTGGCTAAATTCAATATGGGGGTTAGGGGTTGGCATGGGTTAAAGGTAGTTGGAGTGGTCAAATCATAGTAGAGAATAAGTTCTCTGTTGCAATTCTCTGCCAAAAAAGGTTGAGATTCAAAATGTAGAAGCCTAATCCACCAGTTCCACTAGCGGCCTGAACCAGTTTGTTAGTATGAATAACGGACAGAGATCTCAATTGACTCTGACCTAGTAAAAAAAAAAAAAAAAGAAAAAAAACTAAATTTGGAATTATTTTCAAAAAACACCTAAAATGGAAAATAGTTTTAGAAAATAGCTAAAATGGTAAATATTTTATATTAAAGTACTAAAATGGTAAAAAGCCTAGCATGTACCTATTTCTTTTAAGGTAGGAATATGTAAGTAAAGATGCTCTTAAGAAGTTTAGTTAACGTTATGCTTTGATACCAACTTTTTCATAGCCCAAATTCACAACTATGATAGTTCTAGCACATGAGTAGGCATAAGGTCACCAAAAACCTATAGAACTAACCTAACATATAGTCCACATGACCTCATAGCAATTAATATCACATACAAATTCCCAAGATTTCAACCTGAATAATAGTACATCTAATCCATCTCTCCATAAGCATGTACTCATAATAACGTATGTCCTATATCATTCCCATGACAATAAGTAATACAATGACATCATTCAAAGATGCCTTTAGGCCAAAAGATTATCTTTCATAACACTCATAGAGCTCTAAAATGTACTTTAATTACAAAGAAAATAAATAGAGACTTTACATTAATCAAAATGGTCCTTTAGGAAGAAGGGATGCTTAAAGAACCATACTGATAAACTCTAATCTTTTGAAAACATAAATAATCAATAATGAATTTAAGTAATAAGTAGAGAATATACTACATATTTATGAGACTAGGTTATAGAAGGTTAACTCATTGTGAGGTCTTGTCTAAGCACTAGTTCGATCTGCTGAAAGAGATTAAAATGCTCATTTGGGCTAAGTCTCACAATGGAACCATTAGATTCATATTAGTTAATTTTGAAAATGGTTTAAAGTTGTCACTTTAATTTTATTTTAATTTGGAAAAATTTAAGGTAAAAACTCATTTAGTTGACTCTAATTATTATCCCAAAGGAAAAATACACTCCTTGATTATCAAAGAGGATTTAGTGACTAGATTTTTAGTTTATTTATAAAAGTTAGTTTGGGAAATTAAATACAAAATAACTTAAAATAAATTTCATGAATAATTATACATGCATGAGTAGTTATATATATGCATAATTCATTCATCCATTCAATAAGTAAAAGGGAAAGCATAAATTAAATTTACATGAAAAAAAATCTAAAATAAGGGATACATCCTCTAGTCCTTATGGGATTCTAGGGAAGTCACACATTTCCCAAACTAAATTCTAAGTCAATATAATGAAGTAAAGAACAAAATCTTAATCTATATGAAGAAGGTGAAAAGGGGGAATATTGTTGTTTATTTTAGTTGAATTTGATACTTGGAACAAGTATGCCTAGTATTCCTTTGAAAGGGAATCAAAATTCGCGTAGTTTGCCTTTCTTGCGAAAATGGTTAGTTTTAGTCTTAGCCTTTTATCATGTTTTAGTTCATTGATTAAAAGAAGGGTTGAATTATTTAATTTAACCAATTTAATTGATTATTAAGTTTTTATTTAGCTCAAATGTTAATTAACATGAATCAACTTAAAGTGATTAATTAGAGAATATGAGGTAGAAGAGAAATAGAACAGGCAAGGAGCTTTGGAGGGAGAAGAGATCTTAAGGATGAAATTCCCAAGGAGGGAAAATAAAATGAAATAAATAAATAAATGAAGAAAAGGAAAAGGAAAGGGAAAAAAAACTTACCTCAAATGGTGGGCGATGACTAGCGTCAGGCTAAGAGATGGGATTGATTGAAAAAATATGATATGGAGGACAAAGGATGACAAATTTGAAAGATATGCCCTTAATATGGGACAAGGATGGATTGATGGTGCAATTTAGAGGATGAACCTTTTAATGAGGGATGATGACTTTAAAGGATATGAGATGAGATAGATCAATAGAAAATGATTTGACAAATTTAGAGGATGCACCTTTAATAAAGGAGGATGACTTTGAAGGACATAAGATGAGATGGATCAACAAAAGACGATTTGAAAAATTTGGAGGATGCACCCCTAATAAGGGAAGATGACTTTGAAGTACATAAGATGAGATGGATCAATAAAAGATAATTTGACAAATTTGGAGGATGCACCCTTGATAAGGGATAAGGGCTTGAGCTAAAAGGCAATTTGAATATGAAGAAAGATGACACTGAAGGAGTGATAACTAGGATAAGCTCTCACTCTTTCTCTTTGTTAACTTTAACTTTTGCCTAAACTTCTCTTTTGGGTTTTCAACTTAACGTGATTAAATTAATAAAATTTAGTATGAAATGGGAGAAAACATTCCACCATGATTTGTTTTTTGCTTTTCTTCATATTGAAGGGCTCTAGCGTTTAAATTTGGGTCTTCTTTGAACTTGTTGCCCCTTATTGAGGTGCGCCATTTGATTACCCAAAGCGAAATGGGCAATTCCATTTGATTTGTTTTTTGTGCTTCAATTATTTGATCACTTGACCTTCTTTGGTTAGGAGCTAGGAAAGTGATTGTTGATGGAACCTTAAATTCTAACTTGTACTAGCCATGGCATATTTAATTGACTGTTCATTTCTTTCTTTTTTCTTTTTCTCTTTTTTTTCTCTTCTTTTTTTTTTCTCTCTTTTTTTAAGTTCATCCATGTTGGACTAAACAAGAAAGATAAGAAAATTAATGTATAAATAATAAAAAATATGGATATTTTATTATAAAAAGAAACTTTATTACAAGATGACAAAAATATATGAAAAAGAAAATAAAAGAATAGATATAGACTCAGATTTAGACTCAGACTTTGAGATTTTGACTTAGATACAGACTCAAACTTGGAATTCAATCTTAGACAGGTTAGATTAGCTAGGGCTTGAACTCCACCATCACATGCTACTCGAGACTAAGGTAAGGTAATGTCGAATTGGGTTCGAGTTTTTCACCACTGTTTAGGTTAGTGCTAGGGAATTCAGGTTAAAATAATGCACTTATGATGCATTCTTCAACTCTCGATACAGTTGCAACTAAAGCTTTGAAGGTGGGTAGATACTGGGTTAGCAAATGGATTTGGTAGTCTAGAAGTAGGTCTTTGATAAGGATGTCCACCTGTTCTTGCTTGGTTGGTCTGTTTACCATTTGAGCACCTTTAGCCTCCACCTAATAATGAACATGGAGAAAGACTCATATAAAAGCTACTTGGTGATTTTAAAGTCATGCCTAGTGGCATCTACTTCACTATTATAATGATACCGTTTGATAAAGGCATGATAGATATCATCCCATGTTCTCTTATAGCTCTGGTTTAGTGAAAGAAACCATCTCATAGCAGCACCGGTTAGTGATTATTAGAACAGTTGAGCAAGAAGCTCATTATTAGGTCCTAGAGGCTACATTGTCCCCATGTATATTTTCAAATGAGTTTTAAAGCAATTGGTTTCATCAAATTTTTTCAGTTCAGGCATTTTGAATGTGGGAGGAAGCTTGGCATTAGAGAATAAGGTCAAGCTATCTACATCAATTAAGTCATTGTAGTGCTTTAAGAATTTAATAGTTTTCTTCACAGCTTTAAGTTTATACATGAGTAATTTGGTGTCTAAATGAGAGAAACTTCCCCACATTGAAAAGGATATAAGAGAGAGGAAGAGCTATAGTAGGTAGTGGTCCTTGGGGCTTGAGTATTGGTAGGTTGCTTGAGATAGTTTTGGTTTTGATTATGGTTGAGGTTGGCTTAGCTAATCATGGCCTGGGCTTCTTCAATGATGAATTACCTTTGTTCCTTCATGTTTTCTTTAAATTGGATTTGTTAAGTAACCAGAACAACTTGAAAATGCTTTTTTTTTTTTTTTTACTTCCTAATGAGGCTAATCATAAGTGTGATCAGGCCATCCATATTAACCTGGTTGGCCATTGGTACGCTGAAGTAAAGCCAAAGAAACCTAGTAAGTGAATGGTTAGGGACAGAAAAGGTTATGGAAATATAGGCAGGCAGACTCTGAGGGCAAATGATTTCCTATGGATTGGTGGATAGACTATTTTCAGGTTTAAGATATAATGAGCCAAGAATCTTAGGCTTAGGGCTCTAGAGATTTAGGTATAGAAGGCCAAAGTTATTAGGCTTTAGGGTGGTCACATAGGTTTTTAGAGGTTAAGGGTATATTGGACTAAGGGCTTTGGACAAGAGGTATCAAGCGTTGGAGATTTTAGGTATGGTTGGGCCAAGGGTATTAGGTCTAAGAGTAATGGATTGACTTTATTGGTTTTGTTAAAGGAAATCTTCGATAAGATGTAAGAGCAAAATGATGTTATTAGTATTAGGGTCCAAAAATATCTAGGTTTTTGAGATAAGGACAAGGGGTATTGGTTAAACTTATAGTTAGGTAGTGGAGTTTGGGTAAATGGACTTGGGTTTTAGGATTCAGATAAAAGGCGATGTCATTTTGGGCTATGGGCATAAGTTCTAAGGTTGAAGGTGGTTGAGGTGCACATCCAAAAAGAGGGCTTGAGGTATGAGGTTCAGGTGTTTGGTGTATAGGATAAGGCTAGGATGAGTGTGAGGCTTCACTCGAGCATTGGTTTGATCCACTAGAGGGAATTAAGATGCTCATTTGGGTTTATACTCACAATGGAACTCTCAGGTTCGGATTGGTTGATTTTGAAAATGATTTTGGGAGTTGCCACCCTAATTTATTTTTAAATGAAAAAATTAAGGAAAAACCCAATTGACTCCAATTCATTAATTTTCAATTAATTTACCTAAGGATAAAATCACTAATCTCAAATTAGATTGAGTTCGGGGACTAAGTTTTTGGTTTTAAATAATATAAATTTAGCTCTTAAATTTAAATTGACTTTGAAAAATTAATTTCTTGAATGGCATTTATAAGATAGCAAATAATTAAATATAGAACATGGCAAAGTATGAATGCATGGTGCATGAGAAATTAATAAAATAATTAAAATAAACATCCATAAATTAAGGAGAGTGTTCCCTCTGATCCTTATGGATTTAGGGGAATTACATAATCACTCTTTAATCCCAATAATAAATAAATAATTGATTATAATTGAAAGCAAAGGGAAAATGAAATTAATTTTTTGGGATTAGATTTAAATTTCAAATGTGTCTATATAGCCCATTGAATGAGAATCAAAACTCATGTAGTTTATTCCACAATTAAGTGGAGGGGTTTAAGAGTTGATCAGAATGATTGATTTGATTTAGGTTTGAGAGAAAAAGGTTAATACCTTTGCATTTGGAGGGCAGAGAGTTTTACTAAACTGAAGTTCCGTTTTATTGGGACCAAGTGATTAGATTGATTGGAGGCTAATTAATTAATTAAAATGATTAAATAGGTAATTGATGTCATAAAATGGATGGATGGATTAATTAATTAAAAAGATTAATTAATTAATTTGGACAAAAGGTGGATTTGAAAAGAAGAATGATTAATTTGATTTTGAAAAAAGTGATTAATTAATTAATTAAAAAGATTAATTAATTAATTAATTGAGTGATTATTTTTAATTTAAAAAAGAGTTTTAGTTAATTAAAAAGATTAATTAACTTTAGTTAGGATGAGATAATTAATTAATTAAAAAGATTAATTAATTAATTAGAGAGTGGTTAGAGGGCAAAGAAGAGAGGAATTAGAGGATAACTATCAACTCTAACTCAAGGGGTATGGAAAATGAGAGAATGAAGCGAGGTATTTATAGGAAAAGTGGGTGAGGATAGTTTAGAAATTGAAAAAGTGAAAAGACAATAAGGGATAGGGCTGAAAAAATGCTAAAAAAAAAAAATCAGATTTTGGGCATTTGGAGAATTGCAGAAAGGGTGGTAGAGACCACAACACTAAAGGGATCAACAACGCCACCGGGCTTTTGGGTGGCGCCACTGGTGAGCCGGGCGGTGGTGCCACCAGGTGCTCTAATGGTGTGATAAGTGGAAATTTTGCTTTGGCGTCCAGGTTAGTTTTTGAGAGTTTTAGAGTTCAAAAATTTTATCGATCGATATCGATAAGCTTGAAATTAATTTTAGAACACTTAAGCAATCAGTCTGAGGGAAAATTACTATCCAATATAGAAGGTCCAATCAGTGTTAGATAAGTGTCAATGTTTGAAAATTAAGTATCTTTCTACTAATATGCCTGAAAGCCCATTTTTTACTCCAGGAGTGTTGCTTCCTTGACTCCTACCAGTTAACCAACTAGTGGAATCGCTGTGCTAGCTCTGCATAGCTTATTAATCTTAGCAGGTGTCAAGATACGGTCGAATGATGAGGGTGTAAAATTAAGAGTTCATAGTGAGGTGTTTAGGTTGAAAGTTAAGGTAAGATGTTAGAGGTTAAAGGCTAGGATGAAGGCTTAAGGTTTTATGGGGGTAAAGGTGACTAGAATAGAGGTAAGAGTGTTAGGGTTTAGGAGTAAAGGTGCTTGCATCAGGTGAGAGTGTTTGACCTTTTTTTAATTCAAGTTTCGACCTAGACTTGAAATGAATACACACACACACACACACACACACACACAATGGATGCATGATATGCATGGAAAAAATATTTCATAAAGATGTAAAGGTACAAGGTTTTGATTATGGTACATATAACCTAAGGTCAGGATCTAGACTCATTACATGAGAGGCTAAATGAGGCTTGTACAGGGTACCCGTCATACTACAGCAACGATATACATAATCACATGTGAGTTAAGGAGCCTCACATGGATCCAACAGTATATGCATGCTCATTACATCTTTAAAAGGATCAAAGTATTCATCATGAGATGGATCATTTCTCTATTAGTGAATAGATCTAAGGAGAATTATCCACTCAATGCTACTCACGATTCATTATTTTCCTAAAACTAGGTTTGGAGGCAAAAAGCCTATGCAAATGATGAATGAAAATCATTTATGCATTAAAAGTGCCAAACTTTGACTTAAACCAATTAATAGTCCTCTTATTTCTTTTATTAAAAAGAATTTCCCCAATGGAGTTGCCAGATGTGAGGCCTTTTCTAAATACCGGTTTGATCAGCTGAAAGGAATTAAAATGCTCATTTGGGACAAATCTAATGATGGAACCCTAGAGTTCAAATTAGTTAATTTTGAAAATGCTTAAATTTGCCATTTTAATTTGGGAAAAAGTTAAGGTAAAAACCCATTTAGTTGACTTCAATTATTATCCCAAATGAAAAGTATACTAGTCCTCAATTACCAAAGAGGATTTAGGGACGAGATTTTTGGTTTATTTAGAAAATATTAGTTTGGCGAGTTTAAAATGAAATGACTTAAAATAAATTTCATAAATAGTTATAAATGCATGAGTACTTATATATATGCATGATTCATTCATCCATTCAATAAGCAGAATAACAAAAAGGAAAGTAAAAGGAAAAGCATAAATTAAATTTACATGAAAAAAAAACCTAAAATAGGAGATACTTGCTCTAGTCTTTATGGGATTTTAGGAAAGTCACACATTTCCTAAACTAAATTCTAAAGCAATATAATAAACTAAAGAATAGAAAACAAGTCTTAATCTATATGAAGAAGGTGAAAAGTGGGAAAATTATTATTTATTTTAGTTGGATTTGATGCTTGGAATAAGCATGCCTACATATCTCTTCGAATGGGAATCAAAATCTACGTAGTTAGCCTTTCTTGCAAAAGGAAATATTTTTAGTCTTAGTCTTTTATCATGTTTTGGTCATTGATTAAAAGGAAGGTTGAATTGATTGATTTAACCAATTTAATTGATTACTAAGTTATCAATTAGGTTAGATTTTAATTAACATGAATCGAATTAAAGTAATTAATTAGAGAGTACGGGGTAGAAGAGAAATATAAAAGGTAAGGAGCCTTAGAGGGATAAGAGGTCCCAATGAGGGAAAATAAAATGAAATAAATAAATAAATGAAGAAAAGGAGGAGAAAAGGGAAAGGAAACTTACCTCGAATGGTGGATGGCGATTTGCCTCAGACTGTAGATAACTTTTGACTTGATGGGTAGGCTTAAGAAATCACAATCTAACTGGATTTGCAAAGCAAGGAGCCATAGCAAAGCAAAACTAACAATAAAAGAAAATTTTAAACTAAAAAGCTCATTCATTAGTGGATCAAGTTTATGCAGATGATTCATTTGATGTAAATGCTAATCAAGCAAGCCAAGAGGTGAAGAGGTCAAGAAAAATGAGTGGGAGGACCCTTATATATAAAGGAAAGGCTGAGAGAAAGTTTCATGCACTTTCAATGTTAGATTCTGTCAAAAAATGAAGAAAAAATTGAATTTAAAAAAAAATGAATCTATCACTACATGGAAGCCTGTGGCCTACAGTTCTAGTGGTAACCACAGGCCACTATGCTATAACAGGCCGTTTTTGCCTGTTTTCCCCCTTTCTTGCTCTTTTCTTATGCATTTCTCATGATTTTAGATGCGTAATGTTCGTTATTTAATCATGGATGATTTAAAGGTAGTTTAAATGTCAAAGGGATAGGTTTTAGTTATTGAGGCTCCGTTTCTCAGTTTTCTCATTTTGGCTGTTCTTGGTAATTTTGGCTTTCAGAAGTCTGTTTACCCAGATTAGGTGCTTTTAAGATTCAAATGCAAATTGGAGGGTGCAAAACATAGGAAATCTATTTTTTAATAGGGTGCACTAATCTTAACAGGTGTTAAGTTGCGGTCAAATCATAAAGGTGTAAAATTAAGGGTTCACACTCATATGGATGGTAATGGTTTATATATATCAAATGGGTTCACATAATTTGTAAGAATTACATCAAAAAGATTATTCAAGATAGATGTAAATAAATCATAAAGTGGATATAATTCATAAATAAATGGAATTAAAAATCATTCTCATAAAGTTTTAGGAATAAAGGCACTTTATTAGCATATTCTTATGAGGTCTCGCCCGAGCATCGACATGATCCTCTAGAGAAAATCAGGATGCTCGTTCGGATTTAAACTCACGATAGAACTTTCAGGTTCAAATTGGTTATTTTGAAAATGATTTTAGGAATCACCATCCTAATTTATTTTTTAAATGGGAAAATTATGAAAAAACTTAGTTGATTCTAATTCATTAATTTTCAATTAATTTACTCAAGAATAAAATCACTAGCGTTGAACCAGATTGATTTCAGGGACTAGGTTTTTAGTTTTAAATAATCTAAATTTGGCTCTTAAGTTTAATTTGACTTTGAAAATTAATTCCATAGATGACAAATATTATATGATAGTCATAATATCATGATTAATGCATGAGTATGGAGAAAAATAAAATATCTACAAATTAAACTAATTACATAAAAAAAAAAGGGAGAAAGGGGATTGATTGGGATTTAGATTTGAGGTTTGGATTTTGATTCTAAACGTGCCAACGTATTCCATTGAATAGGGATCAAAACCTATGTAATTCATTTCACGATTAAGTGGAGGGATTTAGGAGTCGATTAAATTGATTGATTTGATTTAGGTTTGTGGGTGAGAGGAAAAGGCTGATACCTTTATTTTTGGCAGGCAGAGAGATTTACCAGATCGAAATTCCATTTTATCAGGATTGGATGATTGGATTGATTGGGAGATTAATTAATTAATTAAAATGATTAATTAACTAATTAATATGATGAAAAGGATGGATGATTAATTAATTAATTAAAAAGATTAATTAATTAATTAATTGAGTGATTAATTTTAATTAAAAAAGAGAGAGTTTTAGTTAATTAAAAAGATTAATTAACTTGATTAGGGTGAGATAATTAATTAATTAAAAAGATTGATTAATTAATTAGAGAGTGGTTGGAGGGATAAGAAGAAGAAAAGTTGATAGATAGCAATCAATATCAACTTTGGAGTGAAGGAAAATGAGAGATGGAGGCCCTATTTAGAGGCAAAATGGGATTGAGAGTAGTTAAGGTAGTGAACATGTGAAAAGAAAATGAGGGGTAGGACTAGAAAGGGTTGGAAATTGGGCTGGAGGGGTAATTTAGTCATTTTCTCTGGAAGGACACGATACCAGGATGCTGCTCCATGCAGAGGGACACGGATCCGCATTAGCTTTACACGGATTTGTGTTAGAGCTTTGTCAAACTGAAGTGGATCTGTGTCAAACTGATGCGGCTCCACCTTTGCGCCAGTCCGGTTTGCTTTTGAGATCTTTTTTTGGTCAATTTTTGGAGATTTTAGGGTTCATTTTTGAAACTTTCAAATCAGTTTTTGAGGGTTACAAAGTTTAGAAATCTTATCGGTTAGTGTTGATAGGTTCAAAATTAATTTTAGGATAGTTAAACAGCTAGTTTGAGATAAAATCCAGTCAATTTCAGGAAAATACTATCTAGTATAGACCTGGTCAAGGTAGGAAAAGTGTCAGTGTCCAAAAATTAAGTATCCTCATACTAATATGATTGAAAGTCCATTTTTTTCTATATGGGTGCTGCCCCCTGCTCTCTTGCAAGGGGCGCTACCTCCCTTGACTCCTGCCCACTAACCGGTTAGTGGGACTACCATACTGGCCTTGTGTAGTGCACTAATCTTAGCAAGTGTCAAGCTGTGGTTAGATAATGATGGTGTAAAATTAAGAGTTCACAATTCCCTTCATAATAAAGAGCATAGGCCAGTTTAGCATACTCTTCCTTGTAATAAGAGTTGAGGTTTATTAACATACTCTTTCTCGTAATACATGAAACTAATCAAGTTTCACATATAGGACAATTTACCTACCTAGATAAGGGTAGGATATTATACCCTATCCATTAGATTACAATTTGCATAATTTTTGATGACTTATCCTCATCAATTAGGAGTTTCTATTCCTTAAAGTTATCAAGACATGAAAAAGAGCTATTTAGGTTCATATGCTCATATACACATAGATTCTCACAATCAATTAAATTTGAGGTTTCACATAGTTCTCATAAGCAAATAAGAGTTTATAGGATTCTCATGAATATAATAGTTCAATAGTTTACATAGGTTCGCATACTTATGGTAGTTCATCAAATGAATAGGTGTTTTATCATATTTTTATCTTATTTTTGGCTCCTTTAATTGTTAATTTATAGTTTATTTTTTATGATTTTATGATGCTTTTAATGTGTTTGTTAAGTTGTTTTTAGTTGAATTAATAATGGAAGAAATGGAAGATATTTGGGTTAAATAAAAAATTCGGCAGAACATTGCACGGCAGGAGGAATGTCATCGTGTGGGTGGCAAGCAAACTAGTCCCTAGTGCCATGCAGCAAACCCCAGCGCCACGCAATATTTGCCACCAATCTCCAGCGCTACATAGTAGAGTGCTGCCTGCAACCCACCAGTGCCCAACGCTATGCAGCAACTTCCCAGCACCACATAGCAGGAATCTACCTGCAACCCATCGGTGCCCAGCGCCCGTAGCAGACTTCCAGCGCCTTGCTGCACTACATCTGAGCAATTATTGAATTTTATCTGAACTTTTAAGGGATTTTTAACCCTAGGTCAATTTGAAAAGTATAAATAGGAGGAGAAACATTTATTTTAAGGAGAGAGACGTCTGGAGGAAGAGTTGGGATATTGTTCATATCAATTTTGACAGTATTTTCTCCTCTAGTTTTTTATTTTCTCAATTTTATTTTAGTTTTTAGATTTCAACACTTAGAAAAGATTGTCGTTAGTAATTTTGGAAATTCTTTGTGAAGAGGCCAAGAGATTGGGTTAGAACATCGAATTGGTTTATAAGATTAATTTCTTGGTTATTTTCATTTTTTGATTATTAAATTGAAAGTTTTAATTTAATGGATTCTTTTGATTTTAATAATTTGGAGATTATTATTATGTTTTCCATGAACTAATTTCAGTCTTGTCTAGGGTTTGTATGATGTGTTCATGATATGGAATTGAATTAAATCCCATTTGATTATTCTTGTTGTTCTTAATTGAATTGATTGATTGATATTAAACAATTGCTTAGCGACCAATTATTTGACTTAGGTTTTGAACGAAAGAATGAGAGTTGAAGTTCAATTCCAGATTTCATTCATTTAGGATCTTAAAACGAATTAGAAATATAAGTTTTAAGATTAGGTTTTAGTTTTTAATATATGATTTGATAGAATGATTTCTACGAATGTGATTACTAATAGATTGATTTTTATTCTTTAAATTGTTAGAAACTAGGGCTTTAACATAATCATATGGGTATATTCATTAACATATAGGATTGATAAACTGAATACAAATCCTAGGCATCCTTCATTCATTACATTTAAACCTATTGCATTTTAATCCACATTTTTTTTAATTTCCTGTTTTGCAATTATTTCTTTCCAAATTCAAATCATTCAAATTCTTTTCATTTAATTTGCTTTAAATTGAGACAAATATTTCCCTTTGCAATTCCTTGAGAGATACGACCTTAGGTGCTTTCGATATACTACAATTGCCCCGTATACTTGCGGGTTGCTTTTGGACAGTATATTTTAAGGCTAACAAGTTTTTGACGCCGTTGCCAGGGAATTGCAAGGCAAACTTGTTTGTTTCATTGTAATTATTTTTGTTTCTAGTTTTTGTTTATATTTGTTTTTCGAGATTTTTATGCTAGGGAGAAGATCTTTAGAAAGAGAGATTGTCCCTTTTATTGATAACATTCACAGGGTAAGTGGAAGGAGATTTGACCCAATTGAAGAAGAAACCGGTCAAGAAGAACAAAAAGAGATGGTAGAGGACCGCCGACCTATGAAGGAGTATGCTCAGCTAATCATAGGCACCACAACATCATACATTAGACTCGATACGGCTGCCTGAAATTATGAGCTGAAGAACATACATTATAGCATGCTCCTATCATTCTATGGAGTGTCGAATGAAGACCCCTTGAACTTCATCCGAGACTTCTATGCTACCATCCAGACCTTCCCTTTATAAGGTTTGATGGAAGATCAGTAGCGAATGAGATGTTTTCCCTACACTCTAAAAGACAGTGTTAAGTCATGGTTGATCTTACTCTAACTCATTGACCACTTGGGAGGAGGTGTACAATAAATTTATGAGGAAGTTCTACTCTCACTAGAAGATAACTGAACTAAGATCGAAGATTGCAACCTTCATACAAATGGAAGGAGAAACTTTTCATGAGGCATGGGAGAGTTTCAAGATGTTGCAAATCCAATGCCTTCACCATCATTATCCATTGCAGTTGTTCAACCAGTTTTTTTTTTTTTTATTTTTTATGATGGGCTTACATTTCAGAGCCAAAGCATTTTTGATAATACAGCTTGAGGGGCAATGGGAAAAATAACTACTGAGAAGACATATGACCTGTTTGAAATGCATGGTGCCAACTCTTTATAGAAAAGTGTGAGAGGGAGAAGAGTTGGAGTTCAAGAAGGAGCTCAGTTGGAGTTCAAGAAGGAGCTCTTAGGAAAGATATGGCTATGCAAACAGTCAAGCTCACTGATAAGTCAAGCTCCTAACCATAAAGGGAAACACACTAGCTCAACAACAAGAGGTATATGGTATTTGTGGTATTTATGGGCATGGTGCTAACATTTGTACTTCTAGTTTTGATGCCTTTGCATAAAAACTAGTACAAGCACAAGCTTTGGATGGTTACCAACCTTGGTTAAGAAATGACCCCTTCTTTAACACTTATAATCAAAGTTAGAGAAACCATCCAAACTTCCATCCAAACTTTTCCTGGAGGAACAATAACCAACAGCAGTAGCAGCCTTAGTTTCAGATAATATAGAGAAGCCACTAGTTCCAAGGAGAATCATCAAACCAACAACAACAAAGGAAGCCATCTTTAGAGGATAGCTTGAATGCTTTTATTCAAGCTAGCATGAAAATTCAGGAGGCCAATGACAGAAGATTTGAGTCTTTGAACATAGCAGTGCGAAATGTAGAGATTTAAGTTGGTCAGATTGCAAATTAGGTGCAATCAAATCAAAAAGGGAAACTTCCTAGCCAACTGGAGCAAGCTAAGTCCATCACAATTCTTTGGAGTGGTAAGTAAATAAATGATAATGTTGGTGAAGTTTCTAACTATACAAGTGTTCTATAAGAAAAGTCAAAAGAAGAAAGGTAAAGCCATGAACCTGTTAAGTTTTCAGTGGAGGAAGAGAAAGAGATGGAGACACCCTCTCCATTTAAGTTACACAAAGCGGATGATCCTTATCGACCTCCTATTCTATTTCTAGGCCATTTAAAAAATGGTAAGCAAGACAAGCAATTTGATGAGCTTTTCACAATGCTATCCAAGGTAAGTATCATTTTGCCCTTGCTTGATGTGATTAAGAATATGCCTGCATATGAAAATTTTTTTAAGGAGCTGAATTCTAAGAAAAGAAGGCTAGAGATGGAGGAGAAAGTAGTAGTGTCCGAAGTGATTAATGCTATACTCCAACAAAAATTACCTCTGAAAGCTAAGGATCCTAGTAGTTTTATCATTGACTTTAGTATGGGCAGTGATGAAAAGGCTAAAGGTATGTTAGATTTAGGTGCTAGTATTAATTTGATGCCATATGCCTTATTTAAGTAGTTGAATATAGAAGAGCTAAAACCCACCAAAATGAGCTTGCAATTAGCTAATAAGTCATTGAGATTTCCTAAGGGAATTATAGAAGATGTGGTAGCGCAAATAGGAGGGTTGATAGTGCCTATTGATTTTGTGGTGTTGGATATGGGAGATGAGTTGTCTAATAGGTCAAAAATGCATATCTTGTTAGGTAGACCTTTTATGGCAACTACTAATACTGTGATTGATGTTAAAAATGGGAAATTGACTATGACTATTTTGGGTCAAACTGTTGAATTTTCCATTTTTAATAGTTTATCTATTCCTACCACATCACTTATTGAGGAATAATCTTCTATTGAATACTTTAATACTGCTATCAAAGATGTTTTCTTGCAAGGATCTATGATGCAGGTGTCTAAATTGGTTGAGCTTCAGAAAGAAGTGTATGGGAACTCTCAAATGGTCAAGGAATGGGCCAAACCTCTTCGTGATAAAAGCCATGTCCGAAAGTCCCTTGAATCAGGTATGAAAGTACTACTCTATAACTCGTGGTGGCGTCATGATCCAGGTAAATCTAAACCTCACTGGAGTGGTCCTTTTATTGAAAATGTGGTACATCCCTCTAGAGTAGTAGATTTGTTTAACTTTTGTAAAGATAAAGTTTTTAGAGTCAATGGTTAGAGAGTTAAACTACATTTTAAGAGAGTGGAAAAATATAAGGAATTTAAGGTTCCTTAATGTCTTCTAAAATGTCCAGCTAAGACGACGTTAAAGAAGTGCTCGATGGGAGGCAGCCCATCATTGTCTTTCAAATTTCATTTTCAAAATCTATTTTATCTTTAATAAAGTCCTATCTTGGAAACTATTTGCATCAAGTCATTTTTATGGCATAATTGTTGGAATAATTTAATTGTCCTATGATTTAAGGAAAATTTTTCAAGCAATCTCAAGTACTAATGTTTCAAATGTTTTGCACTTGTCAAGATCTTAAATGTTTTTGTTTACCTCTAATTCATTGCGAAGCATGCTAGACTTTACCATACCTTAGTCAACTTTTGAGCCTAAACACAGATTCTCTTTGTTGCAATTGAGTGTACCATCTTGATTCAGCATCTCTAGAGCTTGCTTAGGCATACTTGTCGAGATCACATTATAATTTCAATTCAGGTATTAAAATGATTAAGGCATTAGGATTTACCCCTTTTAGCTTAAATGGCCAACCTTGAATGTTACTTCCATTAGTAAGCCACTTTGAGTTTTGACCTTTTCTTTAGAAACCCATAGTTTTAGCCTAACCTTTTCCTTTAATTTTCATATGTTTGTCCCTCTTTAAAGATTTAAGCATTTAGAGATCATTTCATAGAAGTTAAATGTGTTGACATTGCTTAAGGTCAAACAAAGATTTTAAGTGTGGGGTGAGGGAATTTATTTTGTCTTAGGAGACATGTTCTTGAGTAAACTATGATGTAATAGACTTCATTTTTCTTAAAAAAAAGAGAGAGAGAAAACAAAAAAAATGAATGAATGATGAAGTCTATTATGAATTTGAACATATCGTTGCATTGCAATTGTTAACTTAAAGAATATGGTAAGATGTTGCAACAAAGGTTTGGATAGAATTCGGGGAAGTATTTTATCTTTGAGCTTGTTATTTGATCTTGAATGCTCTTATGCTCAATGGTTAAGCTTGTTTTTCCCTTTTCCTACCTTTACCCTAGCCCTATTACAACCAAATGAAAGACTTTTTGATTAATGCCTTGAATTAAATTAGTGGTGGAGATTGGATCAATATGCAAGTTTATGGTAGTTTGCCTTCAAGTATGGTTTGAGTGATTTTCTATATAAATTGAGAGAAACACTTAGTGATCAAATAGTCTATCTTGTTAGTCGTGTTTAGTGGTAACTAATTTCTAAATAGAGGAGACATGTGCAAACTTTTGAATTGTTTTTGCTAAGGCTATTGTTAAATGAGTACTAGGATTGCTAGATGATTAATGAATTCCTATTCTATGCCATGATTATTGCTTGAGGACAAGCAAATTTCTAAGTGTGGGGTTGTTGTTTTGTCATAATTTTATCTTATTTTTGGCTCCTTTAATTGTTAATTTATAGATTTATTTTTTTTTATGATTTTATGATGCTTTGAATGTGTTTGTTAAGTTGTTTTCAGTTGCATTGATAATGGAAGAACTGGAAGATATTTGGGTTAAATCGAAAAATTTGGTAGAACGTTGCACGACAGGAGGAATGTCATCACATGGGCAGCAAGCAAACTAGTCCCCAATGCCATGCAGCAAACCCTAATGCCACATAGCAACTTGCCACCATTCTCCAGTGCCACGCAGCAAGCGTCAGCGCCATACAACAGAGTGCTACGTGTAGCCCACCAATGCCCAGCGCCCGCAGTAGACTCCCAGTGCCCTGCTACACTACATCTGAGCAGTTATTGAATTTTATTTGAGTTCTTGAGGGATTTTTAACCCTAGTTAATTTGGAAAGTATAAATAAGAGGAGAAACATTTATTTAAGAAGAAAACCGTCTGGAGGAAGAGTTGGGATATTGTTCATCTCAATTTTGACATTATTTTCTCCTATAGTTTTCTATTTTCTCAATTTTATTTTAGTTTTCAGATTTCAACACTTAAAAAAGATTGTCTTTAGTGATTTTGGGAATTCTTTTTGAAGACGCCAAGAGATTGGGTTAGAACATCGAATTAGTTTATAAGATTAATTTATTAGCAATTTTCATCTTTTGATTATTGAATTGAAAGTTTTAATTCAGTGGATTCTTTTGATTTTAATAATTTAGAGATTATTATTATATTTTCCATGAATTAATTTCAGTCTTGTCTAGGTTTGTATGATGTGTTCATGATATGGAATTGAATTAAATCCCATTTGATTATTCTTGTTGTTCTTAATTGAATTGATTGATTGATATTAAATAATTGCTTAGCTACCAATTGTTTGACTTAAGTTTTGAATGAAGGAATGAGAGTTGAAGTTCAATTTTGGATTTCATTCATTTAGGATCTCAAAACGAATTAGAAATATAAGTTTTAAAATTAGGTTTTAGTTTTTGATATATGATTTGATAGAGTGATTTCTATAAATGCGATTGCTAATAGATTGTTTTTTATTCTTTGAATTGTTAAAACTAAGGCTTTAGGATAATCAAATGGGTATATTCATGAACATATAGGATTGATAAACTGAATACAAAACCTAGGCATCCTTAATTCATTACATTTAAACCTATTGCATTTTAATCCACATTTTCTTTTAATTTCTTGTTTTGTAATTATTTCTTTTCAAATTCAAATCTTTCAAATTCTTTTCATTTAATTTGCTTTAAATTGAGACAAATATTCCATTTGCAATTCCTTAAGAGATATGACCTTAGGTACTTACGATATACTACAATTGCCCCATATATTTGCTGGTCGCTTTTGGACAGTATGTTTTGAGGCAAACAATAGGCATTTAGCATTTGGAATTCCAATACAAGAATAGTAGTAAATTTTCTACTCATATTAGCTAAAAGAATGATTCTCTAACTCTTAGAAATCCCTCTATGACATCAAACCATAGGGATCATCATATCCCTTGCCCTCCTCATATTGCCTTTTAAGTGGAGCTATACACATAAAGACATACCAAAGCAAATTTATATCAACTCAAGTTCTCATAAGCATTCTACATATGCCACACATTTTAGTTCACCTTAAACTGATAATCACATAAAGAAAATATAAGAAAACAAAAGCCTAGCTTATCTCTTTAAAGGTGATTCAATGATGATAAAGAACAATGATGTAACGTCCCAGACCACCCGCTAGTGAATATTGTCCGCTTTGGCCTGGGCCTGGGGAGGCCTTGACCTTCCACCCAGGTTTTCCCCCAACCGGCCTTATGGTTTTAAAACGCGTCTACTAGGGAGAGGTATCCACATCCTATATAAGGCGTGCTTCGTTCTCCTCTCTAACCAATGTGGGATCTCATAATCCACCCCCTTTAAGGCCCAGCGTCCTCATTGGCACACCGACCCGAGAACCGCTCTGATACCATCTGTAATGTCCCGAACCACCCGCTAGTGAATATTGTCCGCTTTGGCCTGGGCCTGGGGAGGCCTTGACCTTCCACCCAGGTTTTCCCCCAACCGACCTCACGGTTTTAAAACGCGTCCAAATCCTATATAAGGCGTGTTTCGTTCTCCTCTCCAACCGATGTGGGATCTCACAGCTTAGGACTTGAATTTTCTAGTTTTCTTGCAGCCAAGTGAGTAGCACCCATTACCATAATCTTATGGGAGTGAAGGAGTGTGATGCTAAATACTTAACTTTGGGTCAAGAAACATAAGCAAAATTCATGATCGTGAAGGATTTTTAAGCCCATTACTATTAAATTGGAGATTTATCATCGAGACAT
The DNA here is from genome assembly GCA_947687605.1 of Reutealis trisperma. NCBI lineage: Eukaryota > Viridiplantae > Streptophyta > Magnoliopsida > Malpighiales > Euphorbiaceae > Reutealis > Reutealis trisperma. The sequence continues at coordinate 385,342 of CANTUT010001351.1, forward strand.
ATAAGCCATTTGAAAGATTGTGAAAAATGTATCGCGACAGTGATAGAAATAATGAATAGTAGCATAAGTAGTGGTGAATCACGCTCACGACTAAATCTTTGCACCTGTCAATTGTGGCGAGGGAAGGATCTTTATATAAGAATTTAAGACCCATTTCAACTCATTTTCACCATTTCTAATTTCTAAACCTAAAACTTTAAGAGAAACAGAAGACCTACTCACAATAAATGTTAAGGGATATCATTTATTGCTTCATCCACCTTAATTAGGGATTTAAAGGTTTCAAGATTTCATTTGAAACACCCCGAATTTCCAATTATTTTATAAAATTCTATTTTCGTACAGAAATATATTATTTTATTATTTTTCTTATTAAAGTAAGAATTGGAATTATATTTTATTAAATTATAAATATTCATATTATTTGAATATGTATTATTAATGGCAATTTTGATATAATATTACAATATTATATTATTATGATAATGTTAATGTGGATTTTTGGAGTATTGTATTTTGGATTATATTTTGATATTTGAGTATTAATAAGGGTATTAATTATATTATAAGTTTGATTATAGTATTTTATCGGATATTTGGATTTCCGTTATAATTACTATAATTATCGTTAATAATGTTATTGATATATGTTCATGAGTATATGTTGTAAATTATTATTAATATGTAAATTATAAATTATTGTTACTTATTGTTATTATTATTATTATTATTATTGTTATTATTATATATATAGGATTATGTTTATATAAGTATATGTATATTATATGGTTTAGTATATATATATATATAGTATAATTGTGTTAAGTAAATTAAAAAGAAGAAGAAAGGAAGGAGCTGATTGGGCAGTTAGAGACAAAACGGGGAGTTTTGAAACGGGACAGCAGGAACGGGAAACAGGAGAGAGGAGAGAGAAAGGGAGAGGCCGAGAGAGAGAGAGAGAGAGTTGGTGGCGTTCCGGCGGGCGGTGGCAAGCATTGCCACCACCGCTGGGTAGAGGAAGGACCAGCGACCTCGAGGGACGTGGCAACTTGGTGATCAGCGGCGGCACGGCGGCGTTCGCGAAGAGAGAAGTACCGCCGGCCACTGCAACTTCAAATCGATGTTTCATTCATTATATATATATGTTTCATTCATTATTTTATTCCTATTCATGCATACACGAAAATTCCTTTTTTAAGGCTTATTTTGCAACTTTTAGCTAAAATGAAGAAAAGCATATTTTCTTAATTGTGTAATTACCAAAACTTAATCCCCAAACCCTCTTTGGTCATTCACAGATTATTGCTTTTCCGTTGTGATAAATCAAATATTTTTTGAAGTCAATCAATTTGGGTTTTTCTTTAATTTTTCCAATTAAAATATGAAAATTAAAGTGGCGACTCTCTTTCACAAACAACAAATTACGAAGCATAATTTTCTAAACTCACAGCAAGTTCCAATCATGGAGTTTCTCTTGAAGAGTATTTCGATTCCTTGGCGGATTAGATCAGTGCTCAAGCAAGGCCTCGCAGTTGGCGACTGCACTGGGAACATAAAATCTTTTTCAAATAAAAGATAAAGTGGATTACTTTTGGTAAAATACTGAGTTTGGCTTTAAATGCAAAATAACCCTTTCATACATCACTACATTGGACTCCTTGTCAAAAAACCCTAGTTTCTTAGGAAAACAAAGGATAAAAAGTAACATCGAGTGGGTAACCTTCTTTAGGTCTGCGTGCCGATAGTGAAATCATCTAGGCCACGACATATCCTCTAATCTTTTTAGAGGTGTAACGAGTATGCACATACCATTGGATCCACGCGAGGCTCCTTGTCTCACATGTGGTCAGGTATATCACATCTCTAGTAAAATGGGTTCCCTGCAAACCATCCTAATCCTTTCATGTAATGGCTTATAAAACCTTTCCTTAAGGGTGTATATACCCTAAAATACTAAATTATTGGTATGTTGTTGTCATAAAATCTTTTTTATTCATGTATACATGCATATATGCATAAACCTTACAAATTTGGAGAGTTTAAACCTCACTCAAATACTGCTAGTCTCAATCCAATCTACCTAAACCCATGTTAACTTATGGTATCTTTGATCCCAATCAAAACTATTGTGATTAGGATTTCATGATCTTTATTCCATACCTAAGCTAAAAACTGACCCAACTTTATCTTTCTATATAAAGGTTGACAAGATGTCTGCTATTGGAGGTGAAATGAATACAATCAGAGCTGATGAGATCTTTGACGAGCTTTTTACTAAGCTCTCTAAACACCAAGAGACCATGATGAAGAGGTAAGAGGCTTATTTCCTAGACATACTCAAAGCCTAGAGGAGGGATATTATGGAAGATGTCTACACCATGATGGAACAGACCTCCCTGGCCCAAAGCTCAAATGACCTAAAACTACTCAAATCTGACCCAAAACCCACTCTTTATCCTATCTATAGATCCACTTCTAGAGTTGACTCTAGAGACAAAGAGCCTGCAAACACTGATGCCATTCTACCACTACCCATCCTATTACCTGAATTCCTCAAAAATAAATTACCCTTTCAACCTATGACAATCCAATCGCCAAATTTTACCCCTACTCTCACTTTACAACCTGCAGATCCTTTCTAAGGGAAGGAAGCCAATCCTGAAATCAAAGCCTTTATGGAAAAAATAGAGCACATGGAGAAAATGTTGAAAGATCTAAAGAAGAAAGAGGACCTGGTTGATACAGGGTCCCTAAGCTTGTTCCCTAATGTAAGAGTTCCTCCTAAGTTTAAGATGTCAAATTTTGACAAGTTTGATGGAACTACCTATATTAAGACCCATCTTAAGGTGTATGTGGGGGCCATGCATCCTTTAGGAGTGGACAATGAATTCCTTCCCTAACTTTTCCAACAGTCTCTGACCGGTATCGTTGTGAAGTGGTTTGTAGACTTAGATATTTCCCAAAAACGGACTTGGGATGACATTTACAATATTTTTGTTAAACAGTATCACTATAACATTGAGGTCAATGTAACAAGAAAAGACCTCAAGACTAGCAAACAGTATGCAAAAGAATCCTTCTCTTTATTCCTTATGAGGTGGAGGAAAAAGGCTTCTCAAATGGTGAATCAGCCTCTTGAAAATAAACAGATTGACATAATTGTCAAGAACCTTCTGCCAATTTACCAAGAAAGCTACAGACTTAATACTTGCCTTCCTTTAAATCCCTTATTACTACTGTTTTTAAAAATTAAAGACCTAATTCAGAGTGGTCAAATTAAAGAAGAGTTTGCATCGGGGTCAACGTATAAAAAGCCAATGCACCAAGGCAATGTGACTTCCACAACGAATCGGAAAAGGGGGGAGGGGAGAGGGAAATTATTGCTCTAACAATCAAAAAGCCTCTCAAGATTGAAAGGAGGCAGTTTTTTTTTTATCTAGGAGGTGTGCCCATGAATGTTATTCTTAAGAAGTTGCTTGAGGAGAACAACGTGAAACTCCATGAACCTAGACCAATCCCCAATCCACTAGCACAAAATCACAACCCAAATAAGAGGTGTGACTACCACCAAGGACTTGGGCACAAAATAGATGCGTGCAAGGCCCTTAGACATAGAATCCAGGACCTTATTAATTCCAATGACCTTATACCACCAAAAGCTCGACCAAATATCAACACAAACCTCATTCCCAACCATACAATTAATGCCATAATAATCATAAGGGAGTAGACCCTGTCTCCTTGATTGAGTCAAATCCCAATTATTGCTGTGTTCTGGACCTCACTAACCTAGTTGAGGAAATTGATTCCATCACCCAAAGTGGCAGAATCATTCAAAACCCAAGCCCATCAAATCCAAACACTTAACCTATCCAACCCATTCCTACACTAGCTAATAAAATGAAGAGGATTCTTGAACCAGACGAAGATCCCATTCTCAAGCAACTCAAGAAAACACAAGCAAATGTATCAATTTAGAGCTTGATCCAGTCTTTCTATCCTCACCGCCAAGCTCTTTGCAAGGCATTGAATCAGGGCCAAGCTCCCATTGATATCACACCTGAAAGCCTTGTTGCCTTTATCACTAGTATTGCTAAAAGGGTATATATCACCTTTGGGGAGAATGACATTCCAAGAGTGGACTCTGACCACAATAATGCCCTCTACATTATAGTTGTCACTGGAGGAAAGACTGTGCCTATGGTTCTAATTGATAATGGTTCAGCCTTGAATGTATGCCCTTTGAAGGTAGCTGGCTACTTAGGGCTAGAAGTTACTAATTTTACCCTTTCAAATTAGATAACAAGGGTGTATGACAACACCAAGAGAGAAGTTCTTGGAGTGGCTATCATAGATGTGACCATCGGGCTTGCATCTTTCACTATTCATTTTCAAGTGATTGATGTACCTTTGTGTTTCAACCTATTACTTGGAAGGCTCCGGATCCACCAGGCAAAGGCTATCCCTTCCTCCTTACACCAAACCCTTTCAAGAATGGGTTTTGTAACAGTCAAAAGGGACATGCATGGAAAATCTGACATCCCAAGCTCTGTTCCCATCTTTGAGATCCAACCCGAGCTGTTTATATATCCACTCTCTCGCTTCTCCTTCATGTGGTACATTGAGGGCGAAAAGGGTAAAGAATTTATCCCATTCAATTTTGACCCATTTGGGAATATTGCTATTTCTAATATGCTTAGAAAAATGATCTACTTTCCTGGTTTAGGTTTGGGAAGAAGCCAACAAGGCTTAAAGTCTTTTCTGGACTACCCGATTGCAATGCCACCATTTGGGCTGGGATATAAGCCCACTGATGAAGACCTTCTAGAAATGGAGAACCGGGCCAAGGAAAGAATAGCGGACCTTAAACGAGCTGAGGTCTATGACTGGCCTATGTGCCCTAACTTGAAAACTTTAAATGGCTACTTTGTGAAAGAAGGTGACACAATTCCTTACTGTAACTTTCCTGAGCCCTAGGTTTGCCCCATTACTAGAAAACTAATCCCTAGGTTTGAAATATTTTCTGATGTTAGGCTCGAGTTAAAAGACTGTGAACCAATTTGCATGCTTAGTCAAGATTGGAAAGAGAACATGAAAGCCAGTCTTTTTGATGAAGTGTTCATGCTCACTGCTGAGGAGGAGAAAACTGACCCTTCCACTTTAATCCAGCCCACCACGACTAAGTTGCAAAATTGGTCATTTGAAGAGAGTCCCCTTCATTTTTTTGAACTAGAATCTGGATCGAAGTCCCATTCCGAATTAGAGTCCCAGTCGGAATCAGAATCCTCTCCAGACTCATCTTATAAATCTAAGTCTGTTTTTTTAGTTTCTTCTATTGATAATGATGTAATTGACCTTGAGGGTCTAACTTTTCAATTTGATGTAAATTGGGACATATCCTCATTTAAATTTAATAAAAAGTTTACCCTTTTCTCTTACAACCCTATGTCTGTATTTTTCTTTAATGTTCCAACTTTTAAATCTGACTTAAATGAGACATCAAGTAAAAATAAAATAAATGAAATAAAAGATGATGCAATTAAAGAGCCCATTAATGCTGGCACTCATGATGTACCAAAAACTACATTCATTGCATCTACATGTATAAACAGGGATCATATTGAGAAGATGATTAGAGAATTTCAAGATTGTTTCGTATGGCTCCCAAAGGACATGACAGATTTGGATCTAAGCATTGCAGTTCATAAGATTCTAATTTACCCAGGTGCTAAGCCCGTTAAGCAGAAGTTGCGAAGGCTTAAGAAAGAATGGTCCACACTAATCAAGGAGGAAATTACCAAGTTGTTAGACCGCAATTTCATTAAGCCCATCAACTATCCATCCTAGCTTACTAACATTGTGCCAGTTCCTAAGAAGGATGGCAAAGTCAAGATGTGTGTGGACTATAGGAATTTGAACAAGGCTTTTCCTAAGGATGATTTTCTCTTACCTCACATTGACCCCCTAGTAGACTACATGGCTGGTTCTGAAATGGTTTCCTTAACCAACCTTGCTATAGGGTATAATAAGATAATGGTTCATCTCCTTGACAAAGAGAAGACAATCTTCATTACCGAGTGGGGTACCTATTATTACCAAGTTATGCCATTTAGGCTCAAAAATGCTGGAGTAATAAACTAAAGGATGGCTACTACCATTTTCCATGACAGATGCATAAAGAGATTGAAGTTTATATGGATGACATGGTAATAAAAGGCACCACTGCCGAAGAACATTCAGAGGCACTAAGGTGATTCTTCCTTAAACTTCACCAATATAATCTCAAGCTCAATCCTGCCAAATGTGTCTTTGGAGCCTCATCTAGAATATTCCTAGGCCATATGGTTAGCAAGAAGGGTATAGAGGTAGACCCTGCTAAATCAAAGGCAATTTTGGAAATGCCACCTCCTAAAATAGAGAAGGAGATCAGAAGTTTCCTTGGATGACTCTAATACATTAGTCGATTCATCAATCAATTAGCTGATGTATGTTGACCTATCTTTAAGTTACTCAGAAAAGGGACCTTCAAGCATTAGAATGACGATTGCCAAAGAGCCTTTGACCAGATCAAGCAATACTTGCTAAATCCACTAGTACTATAACCACTAAGGCCTGGGAAGCCTTTGTTATTTTACTTATCAATAACTGATGAAGCAATGGGGGTAATGCTCACTCAGAATGCTCCTGATTCCAACAAGGAAAATGCCATCTATTACTTGAGCAAAAGGATGCTGTCTTATGAGCTCAAGTACAACTTTACAGAAAAGTTATACCTTGCTTTAGTATGGGTCTACCACAAGTTGCAATACTATCTCTCCTCTTTTATAACTTATGTTCTTACTGATAAGAGCCCTTTAAAATTCCTCATGGAGAAGTAAGTTCTTGACAGTAAGATGACAAGATGGATGGTAGTGTTGGCAGCATATGATCTCAAGTATGTACAATAAAAAGCAATCAAGGGTAACATAGTGGCTAATCAGCTAGCTGCAGCTCCAATAAACAATGAATGGGTTAAACCTAAATTCCTTGATGAGGATATCCTAATGATTGGCAATGAAGTTTGGAAGCTCTACTTCGATGGGGGCATCTAACAATAAATGGCATGGTGCCAGCATTATGTTCATAACACCAAGTGGGGAAAGCCTACCTATAGCCATTAAGCTGTACTTTGAAGTGACAAATAATGAAGCAAAGTATGAAGTATGCATTTGCGGCCTTAAAGCAACAAGAGTCAAAATCTAATGTCTTTAGATTTATGTGGATTCGAATTTGATAATTTCCCAAGCCTTAGGAAAGTGGAAGATTAGAGAAAAGCATTTGGTTCATTACCACAAATGCTTAGATGAACTGGCATCCAATTTATAATAGTTATCTTTCCACTATCTACCAAGAATGAAGAACAGATTCATTGATGCTTTGGCAACATTTGCCTCAATGCTTGACATAAGCAATGGCTTCATAATCAAACCTGTTACAATTGAAGTTAAGCATGAGCCAGGATACATAACTCATTACTTAAATATTCAAGTGGTTGATAGCAAACCATGTTTTTGGGATATCCTCAATTACATCAAGAATGAACTCTATCCTATAGGGGCCTCTAAAACAAAAAAGATGACTTTAAGACAATTATCCAAAGGATTCATTCCAAATGGGGAAGTACTATACAAACGGGTTTGGGATAATATCCATTTGAGGTGTGTCACTAAAACAAAAACCCAACAGATGCATGTTGGTAATGAAGGTCCACATATAGATGGAATCACTCTAGCTTGCAAGATCATGAATCAGGATTACTTCTAGCTTACTATGAATCAAGGTCCACACATGAATAGAATTGCTCTAGCTCGCAAAATCATAAATCAAGGTTACTTTTGGCTTACTATGAATCAAGATTGTGCAAGAAATGTGCTAAAGTGCCATAAATGCCAAATCTATGCCAAACTCCATAAACAGCCTCATATACCTCTATGCCCTATCACCCCACCTTGGCCATTTGCAACATAAGGCCTAGATATCATTGGCAAGATAAGCCCGAAGTCTTCCGACAAGCATGAATTCATCTTAATAGCTATTGATTACTTCTCCAAATGGGTTAAAGCTGCACCCTACCAAATATTGGATTCTAAATGAGTGGTTCAGTTCATCCGTACCAACATCCTTTATAGGCATGGGGTTCCTTTTGAGATCATCATTGACAATGGATCTCACTTCCAGAAGGAGGTCACTCAGCTATTGAAGAAGGAGAAGATCCAACACCACAAGTCTTCCCTATACAGACCTCAGACAAATGGCGTAGTTGAAGCCGCGAACAAGGCTCTAAAAAATATATTGCAAAAGATGGCTAACAACCATAAAAATTGGCATCTACATTTACCATATGCCTTATGGGGTTATAGGACAATACTATATACTCCTACTGATGCTACACCTTACTCTTTGGTGTATGGGATGAAAGTTGTCCTGCCAGTCGAGGTAAAAGTCAAATCATCCCACATTATGAGGGAGAGTCAGTTGGATGAGGTGGAATGGGTGAAAGGCTACCATCACCAACTCCTTGCCATTGATGAAAAGAGAATGGATGACTTATACCATATTCAAGGCTATCAACAGAAACTGGCTAGGCACTTCGACAAGAAAGTCAGGGATAGAGGGCTACAAATAGGTCACCTTCTCTTGAAAGAAATAAGGGCACCTGTTCATGATCCAAAGGGAAAATTTAGACCTAATTGGAGTGGCTCATTTGTAATCAAGAAGATCCTATCTAGTGGTGTAGCAATCTTAATGGACTTAGATGGCATAGAATTTGCTAGCCCATGCAATCTATATCAACTCAAGAGATACTTTACATAAGTATCCTTGTAATTAATGCCTAGCATTTGCAATCCTTGTAAAATCATGCACAACATTCATATTTCCTCAAAATAGAACTACGTGGATCTGATTCTCCATTAAGACGAAAAAGAATAAAAGATAATATGTTATTGTAAAGAGATACGTAGGCAGCCCATGCAGATTCAGTCTAAATCATTAATAAAATTTCATTTTCACATTCATTTGGCTCTTAATTACGTCATCAAAAATTGAAAAAATAATAATAAATAGGCTCACTAAGTTAAAAACCTAAAAAGGCGGCTTAGGCAAAAATTAGAGCAGCAGAAGAACAATAATAAGAAAATGATGTCTTATTTGTCTTATTTAATTTTTGGAGCATCAAAAAGAAAATAAAGGCATGATCAAATCAGTATCCTAACTAAACAAAAAATAACCAAGCAAATCATGCGTCATCCTCCTCTATCTCCTCAACTATAGTAGCCCTCTTAGCCTTCTATGATTTTCAGGAATTGGCTATCTAGTAGTCAATATACTGCAAGGATTTACCACCTTAGTGAGCAGGATGAACAGCATGAAAACCTCTTACCCATCCATTCCTGACAACTCGAGCAACAGTCTTAGTACTCAAAACATATTCAAATAGAGCACCATCTGGGGGCACACCTTGTCTATGTCTCATCTGACGCATAACTCTGGTAGCTTGGTAAAAGGTCACCATCCTCAACACCAGAAGATAGACCATTTTGTAGCAAAAACTCATGTTCATAAATTTATTGATTTTGTACTATTCACACCTCCATTGCAGATCATCAGAATCTAGTTCCAATAACCATTTGATCCACTCTCTCATTGAGTTTCACTTCATCATAATGGTCTGGGTCCTATACCAGAAAGTAAAGTAATCCACCTTTGTGAGAGGACCCACTACCCGAAGATGGTCTCTCAACCAAATTTGAAAGTGCAAAAGATAAGCATAAGAATACATGAAAAACAGGTGAAAGAAAATTCAGAAGTAGAATTGAAACTGAAGAATGATAGGACTGATAGTCCATGGCCCATCAAAAGTGCAGGATCTATCCAAGTTCATAAGGGTCTCAGCTAGAACTATAGCAGCAATAGATCTCCCATCCTCCATTTGTGGAATCAGCTCAGTAACTCTAGCATCCCCCCAGCCAATGGGGCTCACAAAAATATACCCCGCAGTCAAACAGAAGGATAAAGGCCTCATCCTCAAATGAAACCACCTATCATCCTCAAAATCCTAAGAATCATGGAATTCTGCAATCACAGCAGTCATATCTACCCAATCCTCCACGACCATGGGACTAGTAACTTTCACACTTAAATCAAGAAGTCCCTTAAAGAGTTAAAATATCTTACTTTCTCAACAGGAATAGCCAACATAGTCTCTGGATAAGACCTAAGCAATATGGAGAATTCCTCAAAAGTATGACACATCTCCTCCATAGATGCCTCAAATATAAAGACATGGACAGCTAAATCCCAAAAGCACATGCACGCGTGCAGAAAATCCTAGTTAATTTTTATGCCCCTCAGAGTAGGCATAGTACTTATCCTATACTTTCCTAAATTTGTTCTCTCCACTTTTGTATGGTTCTTGCACCATAAAAATATTACATGGCTGAAATAGGGCTTCATCGTGAAGAATAAAAAAATAAAAAATAAAATATGACAAAAAATTGATGAAAAAGCAAAAGTATAGTTGAAAACTAATTTTTTGAGGCTCAAAAATTGATTTTACGAACTGAAAAAGACAAAAACTGCTTAAGTAAGTGAAAATCTGAGTTGCTACATCCACATCGACGGTACGGCGAGCGTGCCGCTGAGCATGCCGCTTTCACCGGGCGTGTCGCCTTCACTGGCAGCATGTCGAGTGTGCCACCCAAACCCTCAAATTTGCACCCTTGAAATTCAGCTGTAGCTTGAAACCTATTAAGATTAGTGTGCTACACAAAGCCAGTACGGTGGCCCTGCTAGCCAGTTAACAGGCAGGGGTCAAAGGGGCAACGCCCTATTGAAAAAATAATTTTCCTAAATCTTTCACCTTTAGACGACCAATTTTTTATTACAAATCTATAAAATCAAACCAGGCTCAAATAGGGTAAAAAAAGACCAAAACCGGCCAAAATAGTGAGAAATCAGGTTAGACCAGCTCCAGTGACGTGCCACCAGGTTAGGCGACATGCCCAGAGTGCCAGTGGCATAGGCGATACTCTTAATGTGCTGACGGCACTGGCAGCACACCCAGCATGCTGCTTGGCCGATTGGTGTGCAACCGGCGCCAGCCGACCGGCCGACGCGTTGCTGGTGTCACTACTGGGTGCCTTCTAACTGCTTTATAAATAGAGCTTCCATTTTAGCTATTTGACATGGATTTTGAGAGGAAAACTCACCTAAAAACTTTTCTTTCTATGCTAAAATTGTGCTAAATTAATAACAAAATCCATCACTCCAAATCCTTTTAATTGGCTATTATTACTCTTTTTGGCAAACATTTTCTGTGTAAGGTTCAACTTCAAGATTCTCAAATCCAAGGTGGAGTTTAGATCCAGAGTTAAGCTTGTCCCATTCATCTGAAGGTCAAGGAAGGATGTTTACTTACTAACTATAATCTCTTATCAATTAGTAATCAAATAAATATTTGCAAGTCTATTGTATTATCATCTCTCAGTGCATAACACAACACAAATCACAACTTTATTAGCCAAACAAAGTTAAGCATTAATCATAGCAAATACCACATACCACAAAGAATTAGATATATAGATAATTGAAAGAAATTGTGTTTCAAAACATTAATCCCTAACTAAAGACCTAGTTAATCATGGTTGCAATGAAAACCAAGTACCAACAGAAGGAGAAATTCATAAACTCAAGTTTGGAGGGAGTAAGGGAATTGGATCTCTTAATCTTCAATCCTAAGCCTTCAATCTTAATTTTCTTTGATTCAATCTCTCTTTAGGTTTTTTTTTCTTATTCTCTTCTGACTCTATTTATAATGGAATGCTGCCTCCTTGTCCAATTAGATTTAAAAGATTGGCCTTTGGAAGCAAGAAAAGCGAATTTGGAATTAAACAACCCGTCGTGCCCGTGACATGTGTCATGCCCGTGACACTATTTCAACTTCCAATTCGATTGCATTTCTCGACCGCCCTAGTTTCTCACTACCCTCTTTTTATTGCTCCATCTTACTTTGTTTCGTTTAGGCTCTTTTAATCCCACAAAACCTTAAAAACCTTTCTCAAATGCAATACATAAAATATGAATAAAATTAAACTAAAATACACCCTAAACACATACAATTTCTAAAGAAAAACCTACTCGTATTAATTCTACATGCACACATCAATGGTAAATAAATTTTATCTAATTAATTACTATTATTATTAACATTTATGTGTTCGTTTCTATATCAAATACATTTTGAAAAAAAAAATCAAAACTACTATAATCTAATATATAAATTAATAGCTAGACCACAAAAAAAAAATTTGCAATAGAATAGTCAATCGTTTTTTATTATTGTTCATAAAGATTTTAAATTAATTAATTAAATTCTGAATAATTAATTAAAAAACTAGCATAGAGAAAACTATTTGATAAAGAAACGATAAAATATTATATTTTGAATAGTTAATTATTTTTTATTATTATTGTTCCTCAAATTATTTTTCTTTTTTTGAGATTTATAAAGATTTGATGTACTATTTGATGATTAATTAATATATTTTAAATTCTAGTTCCTGAAAAACTAAAAATAATTACAGTTCCCAAAGAACCAATATTCTTTATAGTTTTTGAAGAACCAATAATCTTTATAGTTTCTGCAAAACTAATATTATTTACAGTTCTTGAAAAATAAATATTTTCTATAGTTCTTGAATGACTAATTAAATATATAAATAAAACATAAATTCCTGAAAAATTGATATTGTAAGTTTCTGAAGAACTAAATATCCTAATTTGTTGAATGATTGATTTTATTATGATCCTATGTAGTATATTACTTAGATAATATTAATTTATGGCTCTCGACATCATGAATAAGAATTATTTATTATGAATATTAAATGCTGAAATTTTTGAATTGGTTTTAATTAATTATTTATCTTCCAGTTTTCTCAGTGGCATTTTAATTGAAATGTTTTTTTTAATCATATATTATATTGTTAATTCAAAGGTTCTATTTAATTATTAAATTCCTAAAATTTTCTATTTGATTATTAAATTGCAAATTTTTTTTTTCACTACTATAGCTTAGATTTATTGCTTTTCAGTAATGATTTTGTTAAAAATATTCAAAATTTAATTATTTTGTGATCTAGTTGCTTTATGCTGAAAGAATGTTAATACTTTATCATTGGATAAAAATATATTTATTGGAGCTATATATCTCTAATTTTGTAAAAAAAAAGTTTAAAATTGAATTTTTTAAGTTTGATATTGCTCATGGTTTGTACCTCTTTAGCATAATTATTAATGCTTGATTTTGTATTGATATAATTTCATTACATTTATTAAAATAAATTTATAAGATAGAAGTCATTATAAATCTTATTAAAGTTAAAAGGCACATATTGTATATAACTTGATCGATTTTAAAAAGTTGATCTATTTAATTTATGAATTTGTGGTTCATGTTGAAGAAATATAACATCAAAATAAATTTTTGTGAAAAATTTTTATGGTTCATGATTTTAATTTGTGATTAAAATCAAAATATGATAAAAGTTATATATGATCATACTTAAACCTCATTCAAGTGAGGATTTAAAGGCTGAATATTTTACTGATTTTTATATTCTCTAGAAGAGTTTTAAACAGAGATATAATCACTTGAAAGATGTGGTATTACCACAAGCTCAAAAATTGGCTAAATCTACGTCTACAAGACTTAAATTTTATTTTAGAATATAATTCAACCATATTTAAAATTACTTTACAACTGAAATTGTGTGGTGATAAAGTTACAAAATATGATACACTACATGCTCTTGTAGTAGCAGTATAAAAAGAGAAAATTTACAAATATTGTTTGTCTTCTAGTAGTTGAAAAGAACAATTGCTAATGATAAATCATCAAACATTCTCAGTAGTACAACTACATTATCTGAAGTGAATGCTATAAATTATTTAGTAGATCATGAGAACTGTAGAATAGTAACAACTTATATAGAGGACACAACTCAATTCAATATTTGTAATTTTATGTAAACTCCCTGAAAGAGTAATTGGCAAGGATTTTACATTTTTTTATTTCGCTTTTGATGTCTTTACATTTTAATTGGATTATATTTTATCAATAAGTTGTGCATTATAATGAGTTATCCCTAGTGTATATATATAACATATTGCGTTGAACTTACAATTCAAACATTGAACTTATAGTTCAATAATTAAATCTTAAAGATTTGGCATAAATGCCATTATATATTTTATACATACTCTCATTTGAAACTTGTACAAGGATGTGAGCCTAATATTTTAATCAGTAAATTTTTAGTTGTGCCATATTAATACCACTATCTTAATGTGTAAAAATGGGTCCATAGAAGAGACTAAGAATTTATTTTGATGAAGCACATTTATAAACGTTAGGAGGGAGGAAAAGCAACCCCACCAACCCCCCCCCCCCCCCCCCCCCCCCCATGCTAAAGAATGTTGAGAAATTTATTGGAAGAAAAATCCTTTAAACAATTTTGATCCACATACAAGTTAGAGTAAACCAGAAGTTTAGAAAATAATATAGTTGCAACAAATTGCAACTTAACTGCTAAATGCATTTATATATGTTAAAAGAGTGACAAAGTCTCACATTATAGCTGTTAACACACCAGTAAAGGTTGTGGTTCTAATTGCAAATAGAAAATCAATCAATCTCACTACACGCCATAAGCATGGATAGTAAATTGGAACTAAAGATAAAAATCCATAGAAAAGAAAAGCAATACCACTCATAAAATCTCTTGATAAGGAAGATCTCAGTCAAAGAGTTATAACCAATTATGAGATAAAAATTGAGATAATAGAATAATTAGATCCTTCAGATATGGCTTCTAGAGTTGATAATCATATAAATAAAAACTATGATATCTCAATTAATTGTGTGATATATGAGAAAGAGTTGATAGAAATTTGATTATCGTCGATAATAAATTTACCTCAATAATAGTTCTTGCTGTTTCAAGAGAAAATCTGGATCCAGAATCTATAAATATAACTTAATATTACCATAAATATGATTGATCATCATGGAAAGAGGCAATTAAAGTAGAGTGAGATTCGCCTTATCAATAATTATGAGAAAACTAATTCTCTTATTATGCAAATGATCACGTTCCATTATTTTATTAATATGGTAGTTAAAGAAAGGCTTATTATACGCCTTATGAAAATGATATTTATATGAGAGTCCTAGATGGACTAAAAATATCAAAAATGAATGTGCATTAAATATGTGACATATATTTCATCAAATTTCAAAAATCCATGTATGGATTAAAGCAGTATAAACATGTGGTATAATTATTTGAATAAATTCTTATTGAAAGAAAGATATGTGAATAATACACTATGTCCATTTATATTCATAAAAGACCATAGAATGGTAAATATTATTATTACAGTATATGTTGATAATTTAAATATCATTGTGACTCCTAACGAACTCAAAAAAGTATGTTTCTATTTGAAGAGTGAGTTCAAGATGAAAAATTTAAAGGAAATAAAATTTTGTATCGGCCTGTAGACCAATTATGATGGAGTCCTCATATACTAGTCTACTTATATGGAAAATGTATTTAAGCAATTTTGCATGAATAAATCTTTTCCCTTAAGTACATCAATAGGTGGTCTACTCACTGGAAGTGAAGAGAAACACTTTTAAACATAAACAAGATAACAAAGAGCTATTAATTTGGTCTTGAAGTATCATATTTAAGTACTATAGGGGCACTCATATATCTTGCAAATTGCATTAGGTCTGAAACTGCATTTGTAAGAAAAATTCATAGCTAGGTATAGCTCTGCACTTACTAAAAGATATTAAAGTGGTGTAAAATGTTATCTTCAGTGTACTATTAATATTATGATTATATTTTGATTAATTCAAATTTGAAATTGATCTATATGTGGATGTTGATTATTTGTTTGATCTTCATAATGATAGATCTTATACTGACTTTGTATTAACTTATGGTAGTACTGTAATTTTATAAATCTTTTTTATGGTCCTGAAGTATCTCACTAAAGATACTACCATTGTATTTTGAGAATAATATAATTTGTATCGCTCAAATTAAAGGTGTGTATATCAAGAATGATGAATTAAACATATAAACTTTACCCAAATTCTTGTATATACATGAGCTCCATAAGAGTTATCCACCAAATTCACTAGAGTGACAACCTAACAGATTTACGTATTAAGTCTTTACCTAATATGGTATTTAAACGGCATTATTTTATCAATTAATATACGCCATGTTGAAATCTATCATCATCGAGGGGAGCGAATTAGTATGTGATTGTACTCTTTTTCTTTAGTCAAGTTTTTGTATCACAAGGTTTTCTTGGATAAAGATTTTAATGAGGCAATTTATGAAATGACAAAATAGCACATGAAATATACTCTTTTCCTTAGTTATATTTTTTTCCACTAGATTTTTCTAGCAAGATTTATAGCGAGACATATTCATGACACAAATAATATCAAAAGCGGGAATGTTATAAATAAATTATTATATGTGGATATTACTTAAATATTTTTGGATACACAATTTGGAAAGTTATGATTTTTATCAAATTCAATCAAAGGATAACTTAACAGATTTATTTACAAACGCACTCTGTACAATAATATTTAAGAAGTTAATTGGTGAACAAAATTGGCATGTGCCGGTTATGAGATTTTTGTTAGAAATCATATATTCATGAGAGAGAGATCCTAGATTTTATCCCATTGGGTTTTCCATGCAAACTTTTTTAATGAGGCAATGTTATGACACAAATTTTCAAGAATAATGTTCTATTTTTTCTTCAATAAGATTTTTTCCATAGAATTTTTCTTAGTAAAGTTTTAACGAGGCGTACTTTTTGTAATAAATATCTAAGAAGAAGTGTTGTGATAATATTTAAGTGATGTGATAAGATTGGATGTTTATCCTATCTCTATAGATAGATATTTTTATGTAAATAGAACTTTATTTTTATTTCTATCTCTATAATCTTTTACAGTTATAAATAGGTGTTATAATCAATGAAGTGAGATAGATAAAAATTTTCTCATATATTCTCCCTTTTCTCTATTCTCTATAATTATTTTTTATTTTATAACAGGATTAAATGTATTTTATATTAACAAGTTAAATAATAACTTCAATTCCATTCAAATAACATTAACCTATATAGAGAGAGAAAGCAAAGAGAGACAGCCTTTAATTCACAAAAAATAATGAGAACTTATAAGAAGAAAGAATTTTAAAATTAGAGTTCACAAAGTTTCTTAGAAAATCCACTAAAATTAGGAATCCACAAAATTAAAAATTAAAAATTCTATATTTATGAATAAATCCTATATATGCAAAAACGTATTCACTTGGTGAATATAAATAAAAAATAATTAATTTTAATTGGCTACAACAGTTAAAAAATTAATTAAATATAAAATAATTAAAAAATAAAAGGAAAAAGAGGTAGTGCTAACCTATATAATTGATAAAAAATAATTAAATACAAAGTAATTAAAAATAAATAAAAACCTGTTCTAACCTATATAGATGCTAACCTAACCAAAAGTACTTAAATCCCAAATTAAATATATTTATTGTAGTTTTAGATTACTTAAATTCTCTCTCTTTTTAAAATCTAGCTAACAATATTTAAATAACTTACAGTCAATTTTACGGAATATATTTGGTATGGTGTTTGATGTAATTTTCTTTGTTGAATGAGGTAAGGTAACCTATATATATCCTATTTTTTTATATTTCTATTTATTTTTTATTATTTTTTAATTTTTTTTATTACAATTTTTTTTTTTTGCCAAACTATTACAAGTTTGTTTGATGCAACTCTTTTCAAAACTTTAATGTAGCTATGTATCTATAGCAATTAAATAATTATATATGAAAAAGAATAGCATTGAGAATAAAATTGAAATAAAATAATAAAAGAGTAGCAATCCCAATTTATATAAAATTAAACCAATATGCATTGCAATAATATACAAAAAAAAATATAGAGATAATTTTATATATTATTTTTTCAAATTTTAATAAATTATTTTATTATTTAACGTTGTCACTTGCCAAAATAAAAAAGAAATTCAACAAATTACAATTTGTATCACTACTCTTTTTATTCTAATGTCACTATGTTTAATTTTCTTTTAGGGATTTAAGGTAAAAATTACTTTCTTCTGAAACTGTATTAAATAAAATTTATTTGATCATCATGTAAAAAAATATCATTAAATTTTATCAAAATCTAGTAATGATCAGTTAATGGAAATAAAAATAAATAATAAATAATAAGTATGCAAATGTGAATTCAATACTATGTCAAAGAGTTGAATGATCTTTAAAAAAACTGATATGATCATTTGAGGGTGCAAGAATTTGCTTCTCTTTTTTAATCATTTGAAAGTGCATTATGTAAATCGGAAAGGAAATTAACCTGCAGATTGATTAACTAATGAGTTCTTAAAATGGGCAAGAGGTGTTTCTCAGTTATCAACTCCTTCAAATAGTATTCTTTTTCTTCTTTAGGCTGACGTTGTTAGTGTTTTTTTTTTTTTTGGCAAAATAGAGTTGTTTTTTAAGTATCTTTAGATATAGATATCCACTGTAATTAAAAAAAAAAAAAAAAAATTGGATGATATGATGGCTTGGGCTAGGCCCAACATATTTTTACTCTACTATTTCATATGCTTTTATTATTCATGCAAATTCTTATTCCTTTTCTATTTTGAAAAACTCATGGCTTCATATGCTTCCGCTTTGCAGTGGATTTTTTGTGATTTTTTTTGTTTAATTTTTATTTTCTTAGAATATTTTAACGTATGTGAACTACTACTATTATTTTTAATTAAATTTAAATATTATCTTTTAATAATTTTAAATATTAATAGAAAAAATATATGGGTTAAATTTATTATATATATCTACTGAAAAATAATTAAAAAAATTATATTCATTAACATGTGTACTGTCGTGTACAAATTTAATTAGGATCTACTATTAATACAATAACGTGAAAAAAAAATGATGAAATGCATCTAGAATTGTCCCAAATTGACAAAATTAGTTAATTCCTTGAAAATAACCATTTCAATTATTTTATTTATGCATTTTATGAATTTTTCTATTTTGAGTTGTTTTGAACTTGAGTTGGGCCTTAAAACTTACAAATAATATTGAAACCATTTTGAATATTAATATATATTCCTAATTAGTGTATAAGGCTATCTATTTAGGATAATTAGTGGTATATTTCTAATTAGTCTATCTTTTTAGAATCTCTCAATCTTTCTATTCTATAATTTTTGTTTTGTAAATATATCAATTTATTCTTGTACTAAAGAAATACAATATAACATATGATAATAAACAATACTTTATGATCTTATATTTCTTCTTCTTTATTTTAAGTTGATATCAGAGCCTCCATTTTAAAATTTTGTTTTGTTCAAGTTTTCTAATTTACTAGTTTTGATAATGTCAAAAAAAAAAAAAAAAGGAAAGTATACTGAATTAATTTTCTTCCACAAATTATTATTTATTATTTTCTCATCAATAGTTTTATTTTGTAAAGCCATATTATCATTAAAAATCATGTCATTCAACCTTCCTTTTGCTCCATAATTCGTTTTTGGTTATTTTTTTATTTTAACCTTATCTAACTTTATATTTTAATTTTCTTCTATTAGCCTCTCATTCTTGGCTTATTTTTTTATTCTGGATTTTTTTTCTTGCTTTAGTTTGACCTAATTAATAATCACATATCTATTGCACCAAATACTATCACCAATCAACCTTTTATTTACTATATATATTCTTTTTTTTTTTTTTTGCCATCTGGAAAGATCATTTTCACGTCTAACTACACTGTCATTTCTTATTTGATTTCATGGAACTTCTGTCTTTATCTTTGATTCAAAGTGATTCTTAAAAATTTTGAATACTATAGTGTCATATGGCACTCATGCCCCTTATTTTGTCACTTTGTTAGTTTGTTGCTTAAGCGTTTGATTCAAAGTGGTTTTTAGAGATTTTGGACGTTCTGTTCTTACTTTTTTGGATTATATTGACATGGTTTTGATTTCAAAGTCAATTTTAAGGGAATGCTCAAATGCAAATACTTTGCATTTGAAGCAATTCCCCAATATCAAATTTCAATATCGTTGGATTTTTCATAAAACTGATATTATGTCAATATTTATTAAGATGACTATTTGTCTTTATTCTATGGAGGTCTTTTTGAAGAGATTTACATGCAGCAATCTCTTGATAGGTTTTCAAAAGTCAGTATGCAAACTCAAAATTATTTCGAGACAACACTTTTGATTTTGAGGGGGGTGTTAATGTATATTCCTAATTAGTGTCTAAGTCTATCTATCTAGGATAATTAGCGGTATATTTTTAATTAATCTACCTTTTTAGGATCTCTTAATCTTCCTATTCTATAATTTTTGTTTTATATAAATATATTAGTTTATTCTTGTACTAAAGGAACACAATATAACATATAATAATAACCAATGCTTTATAATCTTATATTTCTTCTTCTTTATTTTAAGTTTGAGATAAGATCATATAGAAATGATAGACCCATAGGAAAATCTCTATACAAAGCATGAGATGGAGTTGTCTGAGAACCTAGCAAACCCACAATATCCAAAAGAAATCATAAGTTAGATCTTAACTTGAGCCCACTCGCAAAATATGCTCAGCAGCAATGAAATTGTCTCACATGGTTAGTGAATGGGAAATTAAAATGGTTTATAATGTTCAGCTAATTGCCATTTACCATCTATATTACTTGATAAAATTGTTTTAACTTTATAGGGTAGTTAAAACATGTAATTTTATTAATAATTTTTCTCATAGCAATAAACATGCAATTTTGTAAATTTTACATCTTTTACTCTTGACTAGACCTGATCATGAATCCGGGTGCTCACCTAGCCCACCCGATAAAAAAATTGAGCCTGGACAAAGACTTTTTTTTAATACCCGGCC